>JASEVX010000002.1:66393593-66448593 GCA_031761405.1 Serripes groenlandicus
ATTTTCTGTATATATTTACTGCAATTAAAGACCACCTGTGAACAAAGACCAGATTGCTCACTTCCCATGGGCGGTCTTTAAACACAGGTTTGACTGTATTTGCCACCTACAGACAGGGTTAACTATGAGTCTCCGAGTCTCGATTCTAGTGGGCTTATAACACTTACCTAGATGCAGACATATTTTGAAAACAGAATCAAACTAGAACTATCACTGAAGATGATAAATACCCCCTAAACAGCACCTTGACCTACACCATAACTTAATAATTAAAAGGGCCATAACTCTGTAAAACAAGAGCCCCGCGTACGGCACAGACGCTCGACTGTTAGGGAGAAAAAAAAAGAAAAAAATTGAGCTAATCAAAAAACCTTAACCACGCGACCACGCCGACGACGGCGCCAGGGTCATGACAATAGCTCTCTTTTTTTTCAAAAGTTTACCTAATAACATGCAATTGTAACCCCTTTAGGATATGCACATCTCCTCTTGGTATAGAAGCTTCATGTAAAAATTTATTGAATTCCACCCAGTGGTTTGTAAGAAATATGCCGGACAAAATATGGCTTCCGGCCGGCCGACCGACAGACAGACAGACAGACTGCCCGACACAGTGACTCCTATATATCCCCTCTTCTTCGAAGGGGGTATAAATACACCAGAAAATTGAAACAAAAAATTACATACATCAAGGTTTTCTTCTTCCTCAAATGCCTTACTGGTAGGACTTGATGGACCAGATTTGGGCGGATCGAGTACATTCAGCAGGAATTTTGAAGGCGGTAAATATTCCGTACCACGTTCTGAAATAAGCTGTGAACGGTAAGTACCGCATACAACAAAAAATGTTCGAAGAAAAAAATGGGTCTTGCCGTTTAGTCACAGCATGTCAGATTTACGATGGAGAAGGGATTGATGCGTCAAACTGCAATGGCATTTGACCCCCCCCCCAAAAAAAAATCGGCGTTGATCAATATATAGAGGATATTACATGAGTGGTCATTCAATACGAAATTTTATTAAACGAGTTTTCTAAAATTGATAACAAGAGGGCCATGATGGCCCTGGAATCGCTCACCTGATTTTTTTTTTTTCACTTTAGCTATATAAGCCCCGCCCCCTGGCGGCCATAGTTTCCGACCAATCAACTTGGCTTGAAGGAATCTGATAGAGGGTCACCCTAGGAACATTCCTACAAAATTATTTGAAAATCGGCCCGACACTTTTGGAGAAGAAGATTTTTTTAAGTTTTCACAATAGCCATATAAGGCAAAATAGACCCGCCCTCCCCTGGCGTCCATGTTTTTTTACCAATCAACATGGCTTGAAGGAATTTGATAGAGGGTCATCCAAGGAACATTTCTACAAAATTATTTGAAAATCGGCCTGACACATTCGAAGGAGAAGATTTTTTAAGTTTTCACTATAGCCATATAAGGCAAAATAGCCCCGCCCCCTGGCGGCCATGTTTTTTGACCAATCAACATGGCTTGAAGGAATCTGATAGAGGGTCATCCAATGAGCATTTCTACAAAATTATTTGAAAATCTGCCAACCAGTTTGGGAGAAGAAGATTTTTTAAGTTTTCACTATAGCCATATAAGGCAAAATAGCCCCGCCCCCCCTGGCGGCCATGTTTTTCGACAAATCAACATGGCTTGAAGGAATCTGACAGAGGATCATCCAAGGAACATTTCTACAAAATTATTTGCAAATCTGCCAACCAGAATTATGCATGGATCCCAAAAATTTGAAGGAAATATGGTGAGGTCATTGAGAGGATGCTTTCTGTGAAATTTCATCCCAATTGACCCACTGGTTACTGAGGAGAAGAAGTTGACGCACGACGCACAACGGACGACGCACGATGGACGACGGACGCCGGACAAAAGGCGATCACAATAACTCACCTTGAGCAAAGCTCAGGTGAGCTAAAAACGAGCCTTGGCAAGTTTTTAGCAATTTTAGAAAACGAGTTTAATAAAATTTTGTATTGAATGACCACGAATGTTGAATTCTATTTATATCATAAATTCCAATTCGACGATTATTAGCGCAAAATATATATAACGTCGCTATATAGCGCGGTCATTTTCAATGCTTTTCATTATGACGTTACGTAGCATTGTTATTACACTAGTTATATACTGATGATATATCATATTATGTCAAAGGTTGGACACAAAAATAAATGTTCCAATTCCAGGTTTTACCCATTTCCAACAATACGAAAAATCCGCAGCAGAGGACTTTGAAAATAATCAGACAAACGTACGGAAAAACTCCATAAATTGCAAGTGTAATTATTGTTTCGAGTTAAAAACATTGTGACAAAAGAAGAAATTGCTAATCATGAACAATTTCTTCTTTTGCCACAATGTTTTTGAAAGACATCGGCTGCAGATGCCTAAAAATGCATCTAAAAAGTTTAATATTGCCTTAAACATTATTTCATCTATATTTAAGCATGTCTAAGTGATAAATGCTTAACCCTTTCCCACATACAATAAATCAGCAGCAGACGACTTTGAAAACATACCCTCAAAAATATGGAATATCTTTTATAAAAGGAAGTGTAATTAATGAACAAAGTGTAATTAATGAACAGAGTTGAAAACAATGTGGCAAATGGAGAAATTGCTCGTTATGAGCAATTTCTCCATTTTCCACAATGTTTTCAAAAGTCGTCTGCTGCAAAAGGTGTCAGAAAGCGTTTTTATGTGGGACAGGGTTAAATGAAAGATAGATGACACTTCCTAGTCAGAACGACTTTCATCTATCATCTTAAAGAATGAATGACCAAGCCATACAAGAAAGCCATAAAAATTACCTGAACATAAAAACTTCATTATCGTTTCAGTTCCTGAGGTGCAAATACCTAAAATAAAGGAAATTAATGGATAAGAATGAATTGAGTTTAAACATATTATATATTCTTATTTTAGATACTCGAGCATTACTCACACAAAGTGTTTGGTGAGGTCCCTCAATTTGACAATCTACCTCTCATAGAATTAGGTTTAACCCTTTCCCACATGAGGCATATTTTGACACTATCCTATCCCTCTTAGAATAAGGTTTAACCATTTCCCAAAGTCAGGACCCGCTCATCACGGGACTCGAACCAGGGACCTTTTAGAGCGTCGGCCTCTCGTATCAAAGGTCCCTGGTTTGAGTCCCGTGATGAGCGGGTCCTGACTTTGGGGATTTTTCCACACAAACGGCGCGAGTACTGGTGAAGTCTCCAGGAAGCAGACATCGAGCATGATTAATCTATGCCTAAGGCTTGTTTCGCAATCGATGTAAAATAAATAAGTTTAAACTAAACCGTTTCTCACATGCAGGTATATTTTGACACTCTACCCATCATAGAATCAGGTTTAACCCTTTCCAACATGCAGGCCTATTTCGACACACCTGCATCTGAGGACATTTGAAATCATTGATATGAAATGAGAAATTATTCATAATGAGCAATTGTTTCATCTGTCTCAATGTCTCATAAAATCAAGTTTAACTTTTCCCACATGCAAACACATTTTGATGCTGCTGCATCAAACAACTTTTTAATTCATTGAGATGAAAGCAAAAATTGTTTTAACCCTTTCCCTCATACGGCAATTCTGCAGCAGACGACTTTGAACGCTTTTTTGTCAAAAAATAGAAAATCACCATAATTGAATGGATAACCTATGACAAAAAGTGAAAAATATTGTGGCAAAAAGAGAAATTGCACGTTTTGTGCAATTTCTTCTTTTGTCTCTATGTTTTCAAAAAGCCATCTGCTGCAAAGGCGTCTAAAAGCGTCTATATGAGGGAAAGGGTTAAATGTGCAGTTTTTCCTTCTGTGGGAAAGGGTTATAAGTGTGCATTATTCCTCTCACCAATGGAAGGATAACTCATCTCGAGGGCATCTAAACTAAGGGTTTCCAAGGTCCGCAATTTACACAGTTCTGTGGGTAACATGAGAATGCGGTTTTCACGGATATCCAACATTCGTAAACTTTTCATGTCACTTATGGATGGAGGTAGCTCTTTAATTTTGTTTCCTGAAAGAAAAGGAGAAACGATGATCAAGACATTTAACAGTTTTGAAACACTTTAGATGCAAACATCCAACAATTGAATGTGTTTGTTGACACAGTGATGTCTGAAACCATTGAATTGATATAGATAACTTTTGACATCTCTGCATTATACAACTTAAATACTTTGTGGAAAAAGGAGAAATTGCTCAAAGTGAGCATTTTTTTCCTTTTCACACAATTTAATAAAAGAACACAGTTGCCACAATGTTTTAACTCTACTCAACACTTGCAGGTTTATTTCAAGAGATTTTTCGTATTCATTGCCTAAAATGTATGTTTTCAAAGTCGTCTGCTGCATATTTGTTGTGTGTGGTATAAGGTTATTTTGATACACAAATAAAACATGGCCTACCTCTAAGATTGAGCGTCTGTAAGTATGTAAGCTGACCAATGGTGGATGGAAGTCTGGTCAACTTATTGTTCTCCAGGTTCAGTACCTAAATGTACAGCATAAAAAGATTATTATATATATCGAAATCATTCATGGATAAAGAAGATTTAAACTTTTCCCTACAGACGCTCTCTGAGGCATAAGTAGCAGATGACATTTGAACACATTGTGGAAATAGATGAAATTGCTCATATTGAGTAATTTCAACTTTTGCCACAATATTTACAACTCTTTCAACAATCAAACTTTCTTTTCTAGAGATATCTCACTTTTTTGACTAGATATTTTCAAAGTCATCTGCTGCAGATTTGCTGTATGTGGGAAAGGTTTAACTAACTAATGCAAGTATTAAAATAGAACAAGTAACTGGATTGCAAGCAATACCATAGTCCCCTACTGGTTTGCACTAAGTCCAAAAAGGGGCATAACTCATTAAAAAATTGACGAAATCCCAGGAAACGCGAACTTGATCTGTGACACATGATTACAAAGGCATATACAAAATTTCAGCTCAATACCTCAAAGCATGTAGGAAAAAAGTGCGGAAAACTGATTTGCCGGACTGACTGACTGACTGACTGACTGACAGATGGACTGACGGACTGACGGACGGAGTGCAAACCTAAGAGTCCCCTTCGGCACGCCGGTAGGGGACTAATAAGAGTTGAAAACATTTTCTCAATTTACTTTTTACCACACTGTTTTCCAATGTTGTCTGCGGAAAATGCATCAAAATCAGTCTAATGAGGGAAATTGTTAACATCTGTGACTGACACATGTTACGGTGAACATGTTTCTCTCCTTCCCACAACGTTTTCAAAAAGTGGTCTGATGCCAGGATGTAAAAGAATGGGATTTAGGAGAAAAAAAGATCTGTATTAGAAAAATGCACCTAGAACTAGAAATATCACTGAAGGTGATGAATACCCCCAGCTGGTGCCTGACAATATACATATGTATGAGAAATTCAAGGGGCCATAACTCATTTAAAAATAATTTGAGTGCAACACGCCGACAATATGCACAACTAGGCTAGGTATCAATCATTCTTGTGAAGTTATATTGAATTCTGACCAAGGGTTGCTGAGAAATAGTGTTCACAAGAAATGTCTACAGACCAACTGTGTATGAGAAATTCAAGGGCCCATAACTCATTTAAAAATAATTCCAGTGCAACATGCTGACAATATGCACAACTAGGCTTGGTATCAATCATTCTTGTGAAGTTATATTGAATTCTGACCAAGGGTTGCTGAGAAATAGTGTTCACAAGAAATGCCCAGACCAACCGACCGACCGTCAAGCATGACTCCTATATAGCCCCCAAATACTACGTATCTGGGGGTATAATAAAAAGATAGAACAAGAGGGCCATGATGGCCCTGGAATCGCTCACCTGATATTTTTTTTTTAACTTTAGCTATATAAGCCCCGCCCCCTGGCAGTCATAGTTTCCGACCAATCAACTTGGCTTGAAGGAATCTGATAGAGGGTCACCCTAGGAACATTTCTACAAAATTATTTGGAAATCTGCCAGACACTTTTGGAGGAGAAGACTTTTTAAGTTTTCACTATAGTCATATAATGCAAAATAGCCCTGCCCACTGGCGGCCATGTTTTTTGACCAATCAACATGGCTTGAAGGAATCTGAAAGTAGGTCATCCAAGGAACATTTCTACAAAATTATTTGAAAATCGGCCTGACACTTTCGGAGAAGAAGATTTTTTAAGTTTTCACTATAGCCATATAAGGCAAAATAGCCCCACCCCCCCTGGCGGCCATGTTTTTCAACCAATCAACATGGCTTGAAGGAATCTGATAGAGGGTCATCCAAGGAACATTTCTACAAAATTATTTGAAAATCAGCCTGACACTTTCGGAGGAGAAGATTTTTTAAGTTTTCACTTTGGCCATATAAGGCAAAATAGCCCCGCCCCCTGGCGTCCATGTTTTTCGACCAATCAACATGGCTTGAAGGAATCTGATAGAGGGTCACCCAAGGAACATTTCTACAAAATTATTTGAAAATTGGCCCGACACTTATTGAAGAGAAGATTTTTTAAGTTTTCACTATAGCCATAAAAGGCAAAATAGCCCCGCCCCCTGGCGGCCATGCTTTTTGACCAATCAACATGGCTTGAAGGAATCTGATAGAGGATCACCCAAGAAACATTTCTACAAAATAATTTGAAAATCGCCCTGACACTTTTGGAGGAGAAGATTTTTTAAGTTTGCACTATAGCCATATAAGGCAAAATAGCCCCGCCCCCCCTGGCGGCCATGTTTTTCGACCAATCAACATGGCTTGAAGGAATCTGATAGAGGGTCACCCAAGGAACATTTCTACAAAATTATTTGAAAATCGGCATTACACTTTCGGAGGAGAAGATTTTTTAAGTTTTCACTATAGCCATATAAGGCAAAATAGCCCCGCCCCCCCTGGCGGCCATGTTTTTCGACCAATCAACATGGCTTGAAGGAATCTGATAGAGGGTCATCTAAGGAACATTTCTACAAAATTATTTGAAAATCTGCCGACCAGTTTGGGAGAAGAAGAATTTTGAAGTTTTTTCGGTTTCGTTGCCATGGAAACCAGAATTTTGCATGGATCCCAAAAATTTGAAGGAATTCTGGTGAGGTCATTGAGAGGATGCTTTCTGTGAAGTTTCATCCAAATTGACCCATTGGTTACTGAGGAGAAGAAGTTGACGCACGGCGGACGACGCACGCCGGACGCCGGACAAAAGGCGATCACAATAACTCACCTTGAGCAAAGCTCAGGTGAGCTAAAAAGGATTGTCTATACACCACTCAAATCACAATGAGTCAATAATTCATACCTGTAAACTAGACAAACTCCCAATCTCGTCTGGTAAAAACTTAAGTTCATTGTTATGACAGTCAAGGACCTAGAAAGAAAGGCATCACATCATGTAAACATTATTCGAATAGTGTTTTATGCGGGTTTCAACAGTATTTCAGTTATATCAGGATATTTCCTTTGTAAATTACCAATACTATCCAAATATCCTATTCTAACCACGATGCTATTCCTGCAATGAAGTGGCAAGGAGGGAAGTAAATAAACTTGTGTGTCTCCTTAACAAAGTGGAAAACAGAGAAAGGGCAATATTACACTTTTCAACAAATACTCTATTTCCATGCGTAGGTTTTAACCTTTTTCCTAAAACAGTTGACTTTGGAATGCGATTTAAGAGTCGACAATACATGATGTTGTACTAAGACTATCCTTGACACATCTGCAGCATACAGATTTTGAAAGTTTTGTGGTTAAAAACAAAGAAATTGTTCATCACAATCAATTCCTCTTTTTGCCACAATGTTGACACCTGTGTCAATAAAATGTAAACTTTCATTTAACCCTTTCCCTCATACGACAATTCTGCAGCAGACGACTTTGAACATATTTTGTCAAAAAGTGGAAAATCTCTAAAATTGAATGAATAACCTATGACTAAAAGTGGAAAACATTGTGACAAAAGGAGAAATTGCATGTTTTGTGCAATTTCTTCTTTTGTTACTATGTTTTTAAAAAGCTGTCTGCTGCAGAGGCGTCAGAAAGCGTCTATATGAGAGGGAAAGGGATTTATTCATATTTTGCCCAGATTCTCTTAGTCTTCTGTTGCAAATTTAATGGTATATTGGGAAAGGGTAAACTTGCAACAAATCTGCTGCAGATGACTTTGAAACGTCTGAGCAAAAAAAGAAGTTCAACCTCTATTGAAGAAAATTCTTGAATAGAATTGAAAACATGGTGGCAAAGGAGAGCTGCTTGTTTTGAGCAGTTTCTCCTTTTTGTCACAATATTTTCACAACTAGTCTGCTGTAGATTTTTTGTATCTAGGGAAAGGGTTAAGATAAGGATTTGTTAAACTGACTTACTCTCAAGGAAGTCATGGAGCACAACTCTGCAGCCGGCTGTAAGGCGCCTAACCAATTATCATGCAGCAGTAATGACTGAAAATAAAATATCAACTGATAAACGTTTCCATCTGAATGCTTGTAATTCTAATTTGACTGATCTGCTTTCTTACGTGTCCCGCCTCGGTGATGAAGAGGTTAGCATGTCTCGAGAGCGGGAGACCAGGATTCGATCTCTGGTCAGGTGATATCAAAGACTTTTAAAAATGGTAGTAGTGGCTTCCTTTCTTAGCACTAAGGCTTGCTAGGCTAGCATTAGGACTGAGGAGCTTGTGTTAGGATTAGCTTACAAGAGGTACTGGTAATTTATCCAGCAAACACCATGACTGACACTATGTTGAAAATGGCGTAAAAAAACCCATATTGAGGGCTTGGCGTGAAACGGTTGTAACTAAAATTGCTATTTTCTTAACCAAGGGTAATCACCTCGCCATAAAGTCTTTATAAGTGTTAAATCATTTTTTTGGTAAACAATGGAAATTTAGGTGCCATTGCTCAGAACAAGCACCTAAATTTGCATTGTTTACAAAGGGGTCAAAATTGCCCCTAAACCAGGGTTTTCAAAATAGCTTTTTAGTTACAACCTTTTCACGCCAAGCCCTCGATATACGATATATACAAATTTCTCCCCACATACACAAGGAGAATACTTGATTAGTATTCCTGTAGCATTTAAAATAAATGTAAAGTGAATTTAAACTTACATATCTGCAACAGCGGTAGTATCGATAATTTTGCAGCAGATTTTTTAAACATTCTTTGAGAGCAAATTTCTAACTTTCCCATGAATATTTCATCTGTGTATCTAAATCATACTCACAATTTCTCTAGTTCAATAAACAAAACAAAAGCAGACAACTATGGGTAAAACAATAAAAAACCAGAAAATTGTTTAATTCGTTCCCGGAAACAACATAACTGCAGCAGATGACTTTGAAAACATTTATAGCGAAAAATATTGAAAAATTTCTTAAAATAAAAATTTGATCATTAAAAAGTCTTGAATACATTGAGGCAAAAGAAGAAATTGCTCATGATGAGCAATTTCACCTATTGCCAAAACATTTTCAAAAGCTGTCAGCATTCTGATTGTGTCAAAATACATCTGCAAGAAAGAAGGGGTCTATCTTACCTCCTTTTGCAGCACTTTACATAAAGCAAATACACTGGAAGGGATCTGTAACAAAAAAGAACAATAGAGTAACAGAGGCCTGTAAAAGAAAGGGTAAATATATATTTTCCGTACTTTTTAAGTATTTCAAATATTTTTTTATGTCTTATTACAGAAGTAAACACTATTGTGGGTACATGTAACTCAAACATTTTCTTAGCGAGACAATTCTATTGAGTACCCACAACATGTGGTTTGGAAGCAACATAAGTAATTTAGAACTTTATTTAGAGCCCTACAAAACCTTTTAACCATTTCCCACATTTATACGCTTTCTGACGCTTCTGCAGCAGATGACTTTAGAAAACATTGTGATAAAAGTAGAAATGGCTCAAAATAAAAAGCAATTTCTCCTTTTGCCACAATGTTTTCAAATTTTTTCAATAAATATACCCTCATTTATAGGGATTTTTTCATATTTTTGTTCATATGTTTCAAAAGCCGTCTGCTGCAGATTTGTTGTATGTGGAAAAGGGTTAAACATGCCTGTCCTTAGTTCCATTAATTACAAGCAAATATAAATATAAGCTGATCAATAATAATTAATAATGCTAATACCTCATGAATTTCACATTGTGAAATATCAAAAATTGGATCCGGACATTCTTGAGCCTGAAAATAAATGAAAATAAGCGTTGATATTAAATGCAAAATATATGGTAAAACTAGAAAAGCGTTTGTAAACACCTCACTCTACCATTATGATTAATAAATTTGTCTCACACTTAATTAATAAGAGGACCTTGAGGCCATGGATCGCTCAATTGAGAATGAGCTCTAAAGACAAGATTAATATTTACAGGCCACTAAATTAATCAGATCAATGCAACTTAACACTTTCCAATTTAAAGTGAATCTGCATGCATTGAGTTTTGTATCCTAAAATTTATGTATTTTATGCACGCTATATTTCAAACACAACAACACCTAGACAAAAGTTACCAAATTTGTTGCACACCTGCATCTTGGGATGGTGCATTTTTTACCAAAATCAGAACACTGTCTTTTTATGCTCAGGTGAGCTAAAACCATCTGACTGAACTTATTTAAAGGGGCATAACTCTGGAAGTAATAATGTTTGCGAACGAAAAGAAGACTGGTCTACAATATACTCATGATAGACCAAACCCAACTCCAATATGACACCAAGTTTGCAATAACTTGTCAACTTAGCTTAGAATGAACAGCACTTTTTTATTATTCCCATTACGCCTTTCACACATGCAGACTTTTGATGCGTCAATGCAGAATACATTTGAAAACATGATGGCAAATGGAGACACTTCATAATGAGCATGAGAAATTTCTCCTTTAGGCACTTGTAATATTTCCTACTTAATTCCATAATAATGAGATTTTCCATATTTTTGCCTTAAATATATTCAAAGTTATCTGCCGGAGCTCTGTTTTATCTGGGAATAGGTTGAAATAAATCTGGCAGTATCTCTATTTAAACCTTTCCCACATACAGATGTATTCTCACGCCTCTGCAGCAGATGTATATTTAAAAAAAATTGTGACAAATGGAGAAATTGCTCATGATGAGTCATTTCTCCTTTTGCCACAATGTTTTCAACACTATTAAATAATATAACTTTCATTTAATGAGTTTTGACTTGATAATTTCAAAGGTTTGCTGCAGATTTGTTGTATATGGCCAGGAAAGAGATAACATAATTTCTACAATATATATACAGTTTCTACTTACAAGGTATTGCTGGTGATCGAGGCGCTTTTTACACGTTTCACTTTGTTTCCTAAAGAACGGCATTTTCTTCTGATCTTTGGTCTTCACATGTTTATCACTGTGTGTTACAGGTGCCGAGTCAATTTCATCATCAGAGTCCTCGACATGGGAGGGAATCTTTTGTCGCCCTTTTTTCACATGTTTTCCAGGTTTCTGACCCATAGACCCATCTGGCTTGACACACTCCTAATGTGAAGTAAAGAAATAAATTATAATGTCTAGAGTGTCCACAAGGAAATTGTGATATAAAATATGTTACACATGGAGTACATCAAAAACAAGTCGAAAAAGGGGCATTTCTGAATAATAATTAGAGCCAGAGTTATGTGACTTTGTATAGACACATGTAAATGTTCCTAGGAACATTGTGTACCAAGTTTCATTTGAAATGTTAATCTTTTTTTGAGTTCACCCTTTCCCTCATATAGACGCTTTCTGATGCCTCTGCAACAGACGGCTTTTTGAAAACATAGTGACAAAAGTAGAAATTGCTCAAAATGAGCAATTTCTCCTTTTGCCACAATGTTTTCCACTTATTTGTCATAGGTTATCCAATCAATTATAGAGATTTTCTATTATTTGAAAGAATATGTTCAAAGTCGTCTGCTGCAGAAATGTCGTATGAGGGAAAGGGTTAAAAGTTTTGTGACAACGCAGACGCTGACGTTGACGCCAAGGGTATCACAAAAGTAAGTGGCGTTTCTAAAACAATCTTTGAAGTGAAACATGTCATGTATTATTTCGCTAACATAAATATATACACCCTACTAAATTACGTAAAAAATGTACTTCTATGCAACTAGTTGAGCTGTTTGTTATATAGGTATTCTTTCTTCTTGACTACATTATGTATAGAAACCTTACCATAACATGTGGACTTTCCTTTAAATATTGCATGCATATATTTTAATTTTCATTTATGCATTAGAAATTGAAAAAAACATTTAATTTTGCAAACCAATACCTGTATGTGTTAATTAACCCTTTCCCTCATACGACAATTCTGCAACAGACGACTTTGAAAATATTTTTAAAAAAAAATAGAAAATCTCTATAATTAAATGGATAACCCATGACTAAAAGTGGAAAACATAGTGTCAAAAGGAGAAATTGCTCGTTTTGAGCAATTTCTTCTTTTGTCACTATGTTTTCAAATAGCCGTCTGCTACAGAGGCGTCAGAAAGCATCTATATGAGGGAAAGTGTTCATGCATTATCATGTCTTTTTTTGTCACGTCATTTTGTAAATATGTATGCCAGAGGCCTATAATACTTTCCCTCATATAGATGCTTTCTGATGCCTCTGCAGCAGACAGCTTTTGAAAACGTGGCATGAAAAGATGAAATTGCATAAAACAAGCAACATCTCCTTTTAAATTGTTATTGCACTTTCATTTAAAGGGAGTTTCCTAATTTGTTTCGGGTATGTTTTCAAAGTTGTCTGCTACAGAGTTGTTGCATGTGGGAAAGGGTTAATACTTTACCAATAAACTTTGAAAATTATATTGAATAACATTGAAAATATTGTCACGAAAGGAGACATTTTACTTTAAAGCAACTTCTCCCTTTTTCTACAATGTTTGATAAGAGTTATCTGCATGCTTAATTATTTATGTAAAATGGTTATCAATCAGAGGTCCAGATAAGGAGGGGTATTCAGCTCTTTTTCCAACAATTTCTGCCTTATTATTAAAGCAAACCCTATTTTGTGGGTACTCAAAAGAACCGTCTTACTGAGACAAGTCTTTTGAGTACCCACAGCATAGGGTTAGACTTAGAGGGTCAAATAAGGATTTTAGAACATGAAAATCGCCTCGTATCTAGAGCTCTGATCGATGCTGTCTCCGGTTACGACAAATTTGTCAATTAATATTGATCTGTGTGAACAGCGTTAATAATAGCAATCATAACTGAGAGATGAAATAAAAGGTACTTAATAAACCCTTACATGCACTAAACACATGTCTGCAGCAGAAGACACTGAAAAACATCAAGGACAAAAATATGCAATATCTCCAAATTATCCATTTCCCACATACAAGCGTTTTCTGATGCCTCTGAAGCAGACAACCAAAATTTGCAACAAATCGCAAGAAAGTGTTAATAAACTATTATTAACTATTTTACTTTATACTTGCTTATACATATTTGAGGATTGATTGATTGATTGATTGATTGTTTGGTGTTTTATGCCGCTTTCAAACCTTTTACATTTATAGCACGGCGTTTCAAGGGTCAGTTACCAGTACTAGTCCATTTTTACTGACACCAGCCAGTCAGTGGTAATGCTACCCCGAAACCCTGAGGGCAACCATTACTAGTCTTTGGTATGACCCGATTGGGGATCAAACCAGCAACCTCTTACACCTGCGAGCTCCCCCTCTACTAAGTCTTCACCACCGAGGCTGTCACATTTTGAAGAGAAGTCTGGTTTGACAAAGTCTAATTTAGTTGCTTGCATGGTGTTTTACATCGGTTTGAACATTATTTCAATGATATCAAAACATTGCTTGTTTTTATTACCTGTACTACTGGTCCATTCAAACTGAAACCAGTTAGTCATTCTTAATGCTAATTAACCCTACAACCCTGAGCACCTAGCAGGGAAAGTCATTACTACAAAAACCAGTCTTTGGTATGACCTGGCCGGGGATCGAACCATGGACCTCCCGCACCGGAAGGTGACTCTATACCACTAAACCACTGAGGCAGACAAATTGTGATTTCACAATGTTTTTAATAATTATGTTTTGTTTATAATAGACTTATGTCATATGAGCGAACGGATTGAAAGAATTCCCAGTAGCATTAATATAAATTTAATGTGACAAGAAATGTGCAAAAAACACATGCATAATTTTTTATATCCTTTATAGTTTATACTATAATTGTACAGAAAACAGCTACTCCATTTCACTAGAAACTAATTCCCCATTCATTTTTATTACACACTACGATATTCCATTATACAGACTAATTGATATGAGTATGCATATAATTATATCAATTATACTATAATTACTTGTAAAGAAAACAGCTACACCATTTACTATACAAACTAAATTCCCCCATTCATTATTATCACACAATATGATATCCAACACTGGCTAAATTGATTTGTGAATATACTTTGTACTAGATTGATACAGGAAAACGACAACCGGTAGATCATTTAACTAGAAACTAATTCCCCAATTCATTATTCACACAAACTATATATATATGATATTCCACACAGACTAATTGATTTGTAATACCCCTCCTTATCTGGACCTCTGTATATATATATATATTATCTTTACTATAATTCAATCCCCATTCATTATTATCACACAAACTACAATACTCGACACTGGAAAAACTGATTTGAGTATGTATACCAATTTCACAAGAATGGTACAAGCTAGGAAACAAATGGACCATTAAACTAGAAACTAACATGGCCATTTATAATTCATCACGCCATTTATGATGTTCCACATAGACTTATTTAACAGAACTGAACATTATATTATTAACGTTTTGACCCTATATATTAATATTAACTTGTTGACCGCAAACCTTATAACCCTTTGAAGCTTTTTTAAATCATAAAAGTCCGTTTTGATGCCTCTGTAGCAAACAACATTATGAAATCTTGATTTTCCTTTCATACTGTTAGTTTTCAAGTTTAAGCTAAAACAGATTATCTTGCTGTTCTATTATTTCATAAAATGATGAATTGAGTTTGAAAGATGGCTATAATCTGCAATTAATATAAGAGTGACTTATAAAAACCTTTCCCACAGACGCTTTTGACACCTCTGCAGCAAACATTTAAATAATTGTGAGTAGGTTAACAATTTTTTCTATCTGATGAAATCGCTCGATAAAACTAACGCTTGACAATCACTGCATGTTCTTCTATCTTGTTATTTATATAGTTATCTCCCCTGTTGCTGGGAGTGCATGGATGGCTAGTTTTACACACCGCCCGCCAAGAGGGCACATTTCGTTAAAAAAAACTTTAACCCTTTCCCTCATATAGACGCTTTATAACGCCTCTGCAGCAGGCAGCTGTTTAAAAACATGCATGTGACAAAAGAAGAAATTGCTCAAAACAAGCAATTTCTCCTTTTACCACAATGTTTTCCACTTTTAGTCATAGGTCATCCAATCAATTATAGAGATTTTCTGTTTTTTGACAAAATATGTTCACAGTCGTCTGCTGCAGAATTGTCCTATGAGGGAAAGGGTTAAACAAAATCCTCTTTAAGAATATAGTGAATAAATCCTGCCTTTTATGGTAAAAGGCATCCTCGGTACCCAGGCTATTCATAACATATATGATACCCTGGGCAAATTGGCTGTACAAATCTCGTACTCATGAATAATTTATCAGGTGAAATGCAGCCTTTTGATTGGCCGCATGACACAAACCTTTTGCGATACTAAAATTACAGTGTTGGTACGGAGGAAATCGTGGAGCATGCTTTACGAAATTTAGCTAGCCAATTTGCCCAGGGCATCATATATTTTATGAATAGCCTGGGTACCGAGGATGGGTAAAAGGTTGTTTTTACCAACTGACACGGCTTGAAAATATTTTCCACTGTACATGTACATGTATATATCTCTATGTCAAAGTTTTAACACTGGTGACCTCTGTGGAGCAGGGCCAAATAATTAAGAACTCAGGGGGCATAATTTGAACAATCTTGGTAGAGGACCACCATGCAGACAATGCTACACACCAAATATTTAAGTTTGAGGGCTAGCTGTTAGAGTTAGGAGATTCAACAGTTAATTAACATATTGATCGAACGACATTTGAAGAAAAAAATGAAAAACAATCTGGAAAAGTCAGCAAAGCTATATAACTTATAACAAAAATTTGAAATATTTAGCAAATATTCCTTTTTCTAGAGTTCTTTAAAAAGTGATATACATAAGTGGCACACCAAAACACTTAACCCTATCAGAGGCAAAATAACCAAAAAGGTGGTAACAATAAACATTAATATAAACTCAGGATTATATATTTGTACAATGTGAATTAATAACATCATTTCCAAGCATGCTTAGTTTGAAGACAATAAGATGCATTTACCATCATGAATTGCTGGACTGCAAAAAAAACATAATATAGAAATAAACGTATTTCAAAATCATTACCATTATATATGCGCAGTAATCATTTCAAATAAATAGTAAATGCATTGTATTTCAAAATAATGCAATTCAATATCCGATGGGAACACGACAATATGTCAATAGTGACAGTTGATTCTCAGAGCTTGTGTTGAAGTGTTGTTATGCCCCGAAATATCCAATTTCTGATCAATACTTATAACTGCCTAACATTACTATATATAAACATCTATGACACTGGCTCCAGATGCCTCGTAATAAAATGTGAATTTCATGTTAAGAATTCCTTATTTGACCCTCAAACCCTACATTGTGGGTACTCAAAAAAATCTTCTCACTGCATGAGAAGATTCATTTCAGTACCAGCAATATGCCCCGGATTTGATTAATAAATTATAAGAAATGTTGTTGGGAAAAGTTACGTTTACTCCTCTTTTGGAAGCCACACAGATTCTAATACCAATATTTCAAGTTCCATCTCAATAAAGAGAAGGAAACTGGCCTTTGCCAAAGAATATCTTTCTTATTACTAAATTAAACCAAGTCATATTTGCATGGGTTCTCAGAAGAATGTCTCAGTGAAATGGTTCTATGAAACAGTTCTTTTAACCCTTTCCCTCATACGACAATTCTGCAGTAGACGTCTTTGAACATATTTTGTCAAAAAACAGAAAATCTCTATTATTGAATGGATAACCTATAGATGACTTAAAGTGGAAAACATTGTGGCAAAATGATAAATTGCTTAATTGTTTTGAGTAATTTCTTCTTTTGTTACTATGTTTTCAAAATGCCGTCTGCTGCAGAGGCGTCAGAAAGTGTCTATATGAGGGAAAGGGTTAAGAACCCACAATATCAGGATTTGAGATCAAATTAGGTTTTAAGATTATTATAGATATCGATGCTTCTTAATCTTATTTAAAAAGTTCATTCTTATATAGCCTATAATGGCAGCAACTATGCAAAGCTCAAGGAAAGAAGAGTATTTCACATCCCCAAATGCTTATAATGACCCTGACAAACCCTATGTTATGGGTACTCAACAGAATTGTCTCCATTGAGTACCCACAACATAGGGTTTAGTTCTGTCAGAAGATAGATATTGTTTGGAAAAAACAGTTTTCTCCTCCTTAGATCTATAGTCCTCTGGCAATGGATGTATTACTATAACCCTTTCCTACATGCTAACACATTTGACGCATAATTATTATGCGTCAGAGTAATCAATATTTTTGGAAAAGGAGATACATACTTAATATTGAATAATTCTATCTCTTGCAACTTTTTGTAAGAAAGTAGTTACTAAGTCTTCTGAAAAGGCATTTACAGACATAATTATGTAATGAGGTAAAGGGTTAATTCTATACAAACTAGAAATATCACTGAAGATGATAAATACCCCCAAAACAGCACCTTGACTCAAAATATGGCTTCTGACTGACCAACAAAAGGGCCATAACTCTGTAAAGTAATATGCAATTGTAAAATCTTTATGATATGCACATCTCCTCTTGGTATAGAAGCTTCATGTAAAATGTTATTGAATTCCACCAAGTGGTTTGTAAGACATAGGTCGGACAAAATATGGCTTCCGACCGACCAACAACTTAATAAGTAAAAGGGCCATAACTCTGTAAAATAACATGCAATTGTAAGACCTTTAGAGTATGCACATCTCCTCTATGTACAGAAGCTTCATGTAAAATTTTATTGAATTCCACCAAGTGGTTTGTAAGAAATAGGCCGGACAAAATATGACCAACAACTTAATAAGTAAAAGGGCCATAACTCTGTAAAATAACATGCAATTGTAAGACCTTTAGGGTATGCACATCTCCTCTTGGTATAGAGGCTTCATGTATCATTTTATTGAATTCCACCTAGTGGTTTGTAAGAAATAGGCCGGACAAAATATGGCTTCGGACAAAATATGACCAACAACTTAATAAGTAAAAGGGCAATAACTCTGTAAAATAACATGCAATTGTAAGACCTTTAGGGTATGCACATCTCCTCTTGGTATAGAAGCTTCATGTAAAATTTTATTAAATTCCACCCAGTGGTTTGTAAGAAATAGGCTGGACAAAATATGTCCAACAACTTAATAAGTAAAAGGGCCATAACTCTGTAAAATATCATGCAATTGTAACCCCTTTAGGATATGCACATCTCCTCTTGGTATAGAAGCTTCATGTAAAATTTTATTGAATTTTATTGAATTCCCAGTGGTTTGTAAGAAATAGGCCAGACAAAATATGGCTTCCGACCGACAGACAGACAGACATACATACAGCCTGACACAGTGACTCCTATATACCCCACTAAAACTTTGTTTTTTGGGGTATAAAAATACTTTTTCCCTGAACGATAATCCAAAAATTAAACCTTTCCAATTGAAAAAATATAGGCAACAAAAATGCAAGTTTTATGGTTAACATAATTTAAAATTGAAATCACACCGTGGCAAAGGGGGAAGTTGCTCAATATATCAAATGAGCAGTTTCTCTAATTCTCTATTTGATCTAACCCTTTTCCACATACAACAATGTGATTTGCTCAAAATGAGCAATGTAACATTTTGTTATAATGTTTTTAAAGGTCGTTAGCCACACTTTCTGACGCCTCTGTATATTTATAGCAGACGACTTCTGCTCAATTAATCCACAATGTTTTGAATTGAATTCAATAATTGTTTTCCTATTTTTGACTACCCGGTAAATGATTTTATATGATTAATTAAGTGTCATCTGCTGCAGATTTGTTGTAGTCGTAGGAGGTGAGTCATCTGCTATTAACCTTTTCCCTCATACGACAATTCTGCAGCAGACGACTTTGAAAGTATTTTGTCAAAAAATAGAAAATCTCTATAATTAAATGGATATATAACCTATGACTAAAAGTGGAAAACATTGTGGCAAAAGGAGAAATTGCACGTTCTGTGCAATTTCTTCTTTTGTCACTATGTTTTCAAAAAGCAGTCTGCTGCAGAGGCATCAGAAAGCGTCTATATGAGGGAAAGGGTTATACCATATGCAGCAACAGGTGTACTACACCATCTTGTGAATTGGAAATAAGAACTAAATTTGAAGCAAATTTTGTTGGAAAACATTGTAGGGAAAAGAGGTAACTAAGAGCATAATACTCTCTTTTTCACGATATTTTCAAAAGGATGTCTGTTGTAGAGGAGTCAATATGTCATCTTTATTAGAGAAAAGGTCTTTACTTAACTTGTTTGTAATGTGTTTTATATCATAAATGACGTCGCCGGGAGTGTAATAAAGCCATTGAATAAATTGCGTATTCAACTAGTGTAATAACAATGCTACGTAACGTCATAATGAAAAACATTGAAAATGACCGCGCTATATAGCGACGTTATATATATTTTGCGCTAATAATCATTGAATTGGAATTTATGATATAAATAGAATATAACATTCGTGGTCATTCAATACAAAATTTTATTAAACTCGTTTTCTAAAATTGCTAAAGACTCGCCAAGGCTCGTTTTTATCAATTTTAGGACACTCGTTTAATAAAATCTCGTATTGAATGACCACTCACGTAATATCCTCTATTTACGCCACTCTCAACAGTATTTCCTAGGTAAATCACCAGTACTGCTGGTAATTTGGGTTATCCTGACACTTAAGTATTTCATCAGTCCTAAAGGGGATGTCAGATAGTGGCGTATATATAGAGCTATTGTGACTTGAGTCTAGCATCATAGTTTTGGCAAACAAAATTGGCAAAGTCAAGACTCCAGATGTGCCCAAACTCTTGGCCAAAATCTGTTTCTTAGCAAACTCCTAACATGTAACATAAATGAGGAACATATACTGAGAGTATAAGATGCATCCCTGGTAACGAATGACAGTGCATGCCAAGTCTACATCCAACAAATGCTGAATGTATGCAACAAATGGCCAGCAAATGGCCAACGTAATAACTATGCCTAGGTGTTGCGGCTGGTCACAAAAGTCCTTTACCTTGTTTTTCATGTGATTTTCATGCAATATCCAATCAGATAAAGAGTTGATTCCTCGATATTATACGACAGTCGTACCACTTTGTTGGTGTAGTGGTAGAGCGTCCGACTCAAGTGTGGGAGGTGCAGGGTTTGATCCCCGGCCGAGTCATACCAAAGACTTTGAAAATGGTAGTAATGACTACTGATGGTGTCAGGATAAATGGACCAGTAGAACTGGCGACTTAATTACCAAGTAAATGCTGTGATATAACTGAAATGTTTTTGAAAGCTTCATGCATAAAACACCAAACAATCAATCAATCAATCCATATGATACATGGTATCTAATTATATTCTATGAATTCATAATCCTTTCCCACTTCAAAGGTTGCATGCAAAACGGTTGTAACTACATCTTGTTCGATAGGTTGTTACAACTGTTTTGCATGAAACTGTTGATTGCAGATGCAGTTTGACAGATTCTTCAGCAGACAATTGATGAAAACATTACAGCAAAAGGAGAAAGTGCTCAAGATGAGCAATTTCTACTTTTAACACAATGTTTTCAACTCTTTTTTAGATTTTTAGGCTTGTTTCTTTCGGTTGCCATAGAAACCAGAATTCTGCATGGATCAACAAAAATTGAAGGAATTTAGGAGAGGATGCTACCTGTAAAGTGTCATGCCAATTCGCCCGGGGTTACAGAATATATTTGATGCAATATGTTGACACATGCACAGCTAGTTGCGCATACAACAGACAATTAATTCCCCATGGAATAATGGAAAATCTCTATAATTGAATGGATAACCTATGACTAAAAGTGGAAAACATTGTGGTAAAAGGAGAAATTGCACGTTTTGTGCAATTTCTTCTTTTGTCACTATGTTTTAAAATAGCCATCTGCTGCAGAGGCGTCAGAAAGCGTCTATATGAGGAAAAGGGTTAAGGGGCATATCTATAATAACAGTGTAATCTCAATCACTGTAGAATAGAGGCTCCATTTACCACAATATTTTAAACACTGCATCAAGAGCATAGCCATTCTTTCGCCAAATGCCTTCAAATTTATGCGGAAAGAATTAAAATAATCCCAAAAGGTGAGGGTTAAAAAAACACACCTATCATCATAGAAATTCTAAAAAAAATCAAATAATTCAATTTGTACCTTATTTTCTGAGAAAACTATACAGGTTTTCCAAGCAAACAACTCGAAATATTTCTGATCCAGTAAAACAAATCACTTCGATAAAATTTAATTAACATTAAGTCCAACAGTACCTGATAATTTTTTATATATATATTAATTAATATTATGTTACATGTATTTAATATCAAACTGCATGGTATATATTGATGTTTCCATGGACACTGACACTTGTCAGTAAAATACATGTAATGGAAAAAAATTCTAATTCTGCCCATCCGTTATATGTTCTTCTATTCCCATATTGATAAATGCTTTGTTATACTTCAAAGAAGGGAAATCATTTCTAGCTCTTTTGATAAGTTATTAAAATAGGATGATGGGGGGTATATATCTTCTGTGACTCCTTGAAAAATACAAAGAATTTCCATATCTGTATAATTATATATAGATTATTGGGACAAATAGTCTAATGTAGATGTGTAAAAATTAGGGATGGAAACGGTTACTAACCGGTTACTCGTATAATGTATTAACCGGTTACTCGGTTAACCGTATATATTCATATTGTTGTTGTTCTTTTAACTCGCATTTCCCGGTCATGTATAATCAGACTAGAACGTTGTTATCGAAACATTTTCGTTCTTGTCAACCAACTTTTTTTATTCTATTTTTTTAATTTATAGTTTTAAAGAAGTGACCGTTATAAGATTTATAATATGTCGAATGAAAGAGATGCATAGCTGCATATTTTTAAATACAAACTCAGCGGGAAATGTGTTAGAAAACTACTCTTTAACTCTTTCCCTCATATAAACGCTTTCGGACGCCTCTGCAGCAGACGGCTTTTTGAAAACATAGTGACAAAAGAAGAAATTGCACAAAACATGCAATTTCTCCTTTTGCCACAATGTTTTCCACTTTTAGTCATAGGTTATCCATTCAATTATAGAGATTTTCTATTTGTTGACAAAATATGTTCAAAGTCGTCTGCTGCAGAATTGCCGTATGAGGGAAAGGGTTAAATCTTCTAACCCAATTAAATAATTTACAAATACAACAATTCAAATTTTATTAAATTCATTCCAATAACATTAATAAGTCCTTATCATTTATTTCTAGCCTTGTATTAGACATTAAAGTTTTTTTTAAAAGAAACAAACTGTCCTGTAATTAATCGTTTCATCAGCCACAATTATTCGATAACAAATGGTCATCAATACATTTTCACAGTTATGTAAACATTCCCGATTGAGGTGTGAATAACTAATATTCTGGTCAGATACGTGTGACAAATTCAAAAGAACAGGTGAAATACAACTGTGCATATATTTTATCTATTTTTCCGAGTACACGGTTACTTGAATTACTAACCGATTAATCAAATAACGTATGGTTAACTGGGTAACTGATCAATCGCTGCCATCCCTGGTAAAAAATTCATCTGTAAGAGTGAAATTAAGGGTTATCATTATCATTGAATTAAGCTCACAAAATTGCAACGACTCGATCCTTAACTTATTCATGCAGGTAATGAATATATGAATTTTCAGACCACATTTCAATGTTTATGTATTAAACCACAAATACAAAATTAATTAAATGTATAATCCACTGTTACAAAACATTATTCACATATTATGGTGTTTATTTCGCCTAACAATTAATTTCGAGTCCAAAAAAAAGCCATTAGCATTGTTTTTATCATTTTCCATGATCTAGGCAACAATTGGAAAGGATAATAATTGCTAGGCATATATAGATGCGACCAGTGCAAATACAAATCAGTCAGTCAGTTAGTTATGTGCATTCAGATCTGGCTCTTTACTGTTTGTCAATTTAACCCTTTCCCTCATATGACAATTCTGCAGCAGACGACTTTGAACATATTTGGTCAAATAATAGAAAATCTCTATAATTGAATGGTTATAACCTATGACTAAAGGTGGAAAACATTGTGTCAAAAGGAGAAATTGCTTGTTTTGGGCAATTTCTTCTTTTGTCACTATGTTTTCAAAAAGCTGTCTGCTGCAGAGGCGTCAGAAAGCGTCTATATGAAGGAAAGGGTTAAAAGCCATAGAAGGTTTCAATAAACTTCTGTAAAGCATTATCCATTTGGATCCTGTGAGTGAGTAGGTCGTTTTTTATAAGTTAAATGCAGCTTTCAAAACAGTTTCTGTTAAAGTGTCTTTTGGGGCAAGAAGTCAGTCCATTCCCCTCTCCCACCTAAAAAATGTCCTCTATTTCTGATACAACAAGCAAATTCAGAGAATCATGGTCCCCCGCCAGGGTCAAGGTCACAAAAATTGGTATTGATGGAAAGGGGTTGTCACAAGGAATACACATGTGAAATATGAAAGCAGTACCTATTACGGTTCAGAAGTAAGGGCCATAACTCCGCGAAAAATCATCCAACCGGAACGCAAACACGATATGCGCATCTACACTTGGTGGTGATCCTTCCTATGAAGTTTCATCAAATTCCAAAAAGCGGTTGCAGAGAAATAGCCCGGAAATGAAATTAGTCATACATAGGGGTAAAGGGCCATAACTCCGTGAAAAATAATCCAACCGGAACGCAAACACGATATGCGCATCTACACTTGGTGGTGATCCTTCCTATGAAGTTTCATCAAATTCCAAAAAGCGGTTGCAGAGAAATAGCCCGGAAATGAATTTAGTCATACATAGGGGTAAAGGGCCATAACTCCGTGAAAAATAATCCAACCGGAACGCAAACACGATATGCGCATCTACACTTGGTGGTGATCCTTCCTATGAAGTTTCATCAAATTCCAAAAAGCGGTTGCAGAGAAATAGCTCGGAAATGAATTTAGTCATACATAGGGGTAAAGGGCCATAACTCCGTGAAAAATAATCCAACCGGAACGCAAACACGATATGCGCATCTACACTTGGTGGTGATCCTTCCTATGAAGTTTCATCAAATTCCAAAAAGCGGTTGCAGAGAAATAGCCCGGAAATGAATTTAGTCATACATAGGGGTAAAGGGCCATAACTCCGTGAAAAATAATCCAACCGGAACGCAAACACGATATGCGCATCTACACTTGGTGGTGATCCTTCCTATGAAGTTTCATCAAATTCGAAAAAGCGGTTGCAGAGAAATAGCCCGGAAACGAAAGTGTGACAGCGTGACGGACTGACGGACTGACGAATGAGAAATAATAGTCCCCGCGCTTTCGCGAAAGCGGGGGACAATAAAAAGTTGTGCAATGAAAAATAGAGAAATTGGACTGTGAGTTAGCTTGTAGTTCTTTTCTGATCAGACATGAACCAAAATGTGCACATGAAGCTTTTCAAAAACAGCTGCTAGTATGTTACGTTTCACTATTTTCCACAATTTGCCACTTACATGACTTTGTATGACATGAATGTTCCTCTTCTGAAAGGCTTGCTTAGTACCTTCAAACGGAATAAAACTTTACTGCTGTTTTATATCTATGGAACAACGGGGTTACGGTCATGGTGGTGTGCACTCAGGCAAGGCACATTTCCTAGTCTAGTACTGGTTCGTTTACCCAGGCAACTGTCTTCGTGATATAACTGAATCCAGGGGTTGCGAGTTCAAACCTGAGCTTGGTCATTGATGGCCAACATTCTTTTCTATGTTTCACAAAAGTCACTGCGACAAGCGTCATTTGTCTTCCACCAATGGGCTAACAGTCTATGTGGAAAAGCAACCAGTTGCATTGAAAGAATGTTGTGTAGAGTACTGGAGTGAGAAAGCCAACAAACACATAAGTAAAGTAGGTGCATGAACTGGCTGCCGTGATCGGACTGAACAATTGTTGAAAACAGCATTACACCCTAAGCAATCGATCAATTAATCAATAACAAAACCAGAAAATCATGCAGCTATTGACTTTTATTGTCATTGCCATATTAACCCTTTCCCTCATATAAACGCTTTCGGACACCTCTGAAGCAGACAGCTTTTAGAAAACATAGTGACAAAAGAAGAAATTGCACTGTGTTTTCAAAAAGCCGTCTGCTGAAGAGGCGTCAGAAAGCGTCTATATGATGGAAAGGGTTAAACCATGACAACTGGTCACATTTACCAAAAGACTTTGAAAAATAAACTAACTCCTGACTCAGAACAATCGATTCAGTTCAGTAAAGTGATACTGGCCCTTATAGACCTCCTATTTTCAGTTTTCTGTCGTAAAAACGTGAACTTCCATTGCAAAACCAATCATTTGTCCAGTCAACCAGCAGTATAACTAGAACTCAGTTATCTAGCTAATTGCCAAAAACTGTTACAGAATAATTAGCTTTTTTTTTCTTTGAGAAAAGTAAGAAATCTGAATTTTGTTAAGAATTATGTTGGCCATGGGATTTGTGTAGCAAAACAGTGTGCAATTAAGCCTACAATATTCCATACTTGTTTTTATGTCTGCTCGCCAAACCAATTTTGACTTGAGACACATGTATGCGAATTTTAAGGCACCAAATTAATTCACATGCGACAAGTACGGATATTCCTCCATTCTTTAACCCTTTCCCACATATAGACGATTTCTGACAACTCTGTGCAGCAGACGACTTTTGAAAACTCTGTAACAAATGGAGAAATTGTTCAGAACGAGCAATTTCTCCTTTTGCCACAGTGTTTTCAACTTCATTCTATTATTATACTATTATAAATAGAGATTTATCACATTTATAGCAAATATGTTAGCAAAGTCCTCCGCTGAAGAGTTATTGTATGTGGGAAAAGGGTTAATATATAATTATATTGAGTATTCAAAAGGATCCTCTTAAAAACTAAAATAGAAAAGAAAAAAAAATGAAATTACTCAATTTCAAGGAATGCCAGTAACCCCGACACCCTGTGAGTGAGTTATACCGACACCCTGTTAAGCCGACACTAGATCGTCGACCCAACATCCTATAATAATTTCATGTGTGAAATTCGGTCGTCCCGACACCTCCCTATATTTTACCGTATACATGAAGCATTATTGAAATTTAATTTCTCTTTTTCTTCCTTGAATTGACGAGTGACTGAATGTGATATAGTTATTCTATTCTCGTAATCTTGATTGAGTCTAAAACTTTGACAAGGTTACAACAAACGTAGATATTATTCTCCGTAGTTCTTCTTTCCCACAATGTTGATTGTTATAGAGTCAAAAACATGGTAAATGTTACAAACTGAAATATGAACCCGTAAAGTCGAAATTTATGAAGAGTAGAATTCTTGTATTAAAGAAAGGAGCCGTCGCTATTTCATAAACGACTTCACTTTTTCTTTCTTGAATTCATGAGTGACTGAATGTGATATAGTTATTCTATTCTCGTAATCTTGATTGAGTCTAAAACTTCGGAAAGGTTACAACAAATGTTGATATTATTCTTCATAGTTCTATAGTCAGTCAAAAATAACGAAAATGTTACATACTAACATATATGGACCCGTAATGTCGAAATTTATGAAGAGTAGAATTCTTGTAAGAAAGGAGCTGTCGCTATTTCATAAACGACTTTTCTTTTTCTTTCTTGAATTGACGAGTGACTGACTGTGATATAGTTTTTCTATTCTAGCAATGTTGATTGAGTCTAAAATCATTGTTGACGGCAATTATTCATAGTATAACAATACTACTTTTTAAATGAGGTGTCGGCTCGCCTCGATTTTTGTCATGGGGGTGTCGGCTCATCTTAAAAAGGTGTTGGCTTAACCGAAAAGGTGTTGTCTTAACTGGGTGTCGGGATATCTAGGTGTCGGGTCATCTGGTTACCATTTCAAACACTATTTATAAGATAAAGTTTAGTAGTGACATTTTTTTTTATAAAAACTCTATACATGTGAAACTAATAAACAAACATCTTAAGAATGTAAGTGACAAGAGTAGAATGAACATCTGCCCGGCATCCAAGCAATATTATCTTAAATTGTAAATATTTCATTGAAACTGTGAATAACTGGCAAATGTTGATCCTGATCTACACTGGTGAAATGCAAATACCCTGTATACATAAATAAAAACTTGGCCTGCAACCTCTCCAGCACAAATGGACGATGAATGTTCATTGTCAATCCTCATATTAAACAAGGGCAATAGACCATAAAGCTATGTATTCCCTCCATATGCCTATGTAGTTATTAGCCAAGGGTTAAATTCTGTAGTAAAGTAGTCTCACTATTTCGGCAATAGATACTGAAGTGTTACCATTCAAAATAAAAAATCCCATATTGAGTATCCGAAACTGTCAAACAGGGCAGTGTATGAATGATACAAAAACCTGGAATAAAGTCCGGAGGAGTGAATGTCCGGTTACCATTACAGGATGTCTTGGTAAAACTCCAACGAAATACGTTGTACAAAAAAGTGGGTTTACATTGTTAGAACGTTGGCTGTGTACTTAATGAAGGTTGGATAAGCAAACTGATTGTTTTGCTTGGTATGAGCGATGAAAGATGTGTGGTGTCAGAAAGGATACTTTACAAGATTCAAGAATCGGGATTATTGTTAGGGGCAAATTCAGAATATTTTGGAAACATGGATCTCGTGTTGTTTACAATTTAGGGAGACATGGTCAATATTACAACTAAAATTTCTTACCAGAGTTTGAATGTTGACTCCTTTATTAGTTTACAAGAATCGCAATACTCGATTTCGTTGGGGATTTCGCAAACTTATTTTGACAGGTCACGGGTTTGAGGAATATATCCGAGTTCGTCCAACTGATAAAAATATCTAGACTGCGTATCGTGACATTTTTTGAATTGCTCAGCTTCCTCTCATACTGTGGGGTACAATTCTAAAACTGTAGCCCGGCTTTGTGTTGCCTTTCAGAGAACGACCGCGGAGAACCAGTAAATGTAAACACATAATATAAGATTTCGGTGAAACGTGAGAAACTTATCTAATCCTGACCTTCGTAGGCACAGTTGACGGACAGAATATTTTAATGCAAATAGTCACTTTGTTTAGTGACATTGCTTGTGTAAGAACGTTGCGTTGACATTATTCAAGCGGATACTTCTGATAACTATTCAAATTTTGACTGAAAACTACTTTTGCAAGTTTTATCACATTCTAGCTTTATGAAAGCCAGGAAAAACAGAAATAATTAAAAAAATAATATTAAACCAGAATATTTCGAAAAGTGTTACTTTTTTTATATGCTTACTTAAAAAGCTTTTTCTGGAGCTGTAACATTGGAAAAGGTGAAATAGGATTTATATATGATCCATCATCATTCTGTTGTTTCATTTTCAACAATAATTTGAAAGATCATAAATTGCTACAGTTGTGTCTTAATTATCAGGAGCATTTTCAATCGTATTGGCATCTGTATCATCAATATGCGTATAATTGTTATGGATAACAAAAAAACCCACTAAATCTCCTATTTTAAAGGTAACCATTTTTAAAACCATTTCTCAAATGCAGATGAAAAATATGGTGCTTCTGCAGCAGAAGACCTTTCTTTGACAACAATGTAGCAAAAGGAGAAATTGCTTATAAATACTGCGTAAATTCACCACACTGTCTCTCTTATTATTCAAACAAACCATATGTACACTCAAAATAATTGTCTACTGAGCTCCAACAACATGGGATAAGACGGTCATGTAAAGCTTAACCCTTTTCTTCATACGACAATCCTGCAGCAGACGACTTTGAACATATTTTGTCAAATAATGGAAAATCTCTATAATTGAATGCATAACCTATGACTAAAAGTGGAAAACATTGTGACAAAAGGAGAAATTGCACGTTTTGTGCAATTTCTTCTTTTGTTACTATGTTTTCAAAAAGCAGTCTGCTGCAGAGGTGTCAGAAAGCGTCTATATGAGGGAATTTTCCCTGATACTCTATAGATGCTTCCTGATGCCTCTACATCAGATGACTTTTGAAAACATTGTGATAAAGGAAGAAATTGCTCATTTTACTTTGTCACAATGTTTTCAACTCTATTCCAGTTACAGAGGTTAACCATATCTTGCCTAGATGTTTTCAAAGTTGTCTGCTGCAAATTTGCTGTATGTGGGATAGAATTAGAGAACATGAAACATAAAGTTCACTCTTTTCAGATACCTAAATAGTGCAACATGAGTTCTGAAGTGATACAGACAGAGTTTACAGTGTCCGACTATGGCAAAAACTTTGTTAAGTTGCTTCATGTGAAAAAAGAAGGAAATATCCACCACATTAAGGTAGGTTAACCCTTTCCCTCATACAACAATTCTGCAGCAGACGACTTTGAACGTATTTTGTCAAAACATAGAAAATCTCCATAATTTCGAATGGATAACCTATTAACTAATCATTACTCATTTACTGTATATGTATATTACATGTATATTTCAGGTATCAGTCATCCTTAATTAAAGACCTAATTATAGGAAGATGTTGACACTCATTTATGACTGATACCGAGAAGCAGCTAAAGCCTTTATAAACCTTGTTCGATTGTTACTGTTCTTTTTCCAAGATATGGCGCCCCTAATTGTGGCAAAAGGAGAAATTGCACGTTTTGTGCAATTTCTTCTTTTGTCACTATGTTTTCAAAAAGCCGTCTGCTGCAGAGGCGTCAGAAAGTGTCTATATGAGGGAAAGGGTTAACCCTTTCCCACATACAAGACTGCCATGGTGGTGTAGTGGTAGAGTGTCAAAGTCTGGTGCAGGAGGTCACAGGTTCGATCCCTGGCCAGGTCATACTTAAGACTTAAAAAAAATGGTAGTAATGGCTGCCCTCCTTTGCGCTCAGGGTTGCTGCGTTAGGATAACAACTGACTGGTTGGTGTCAGGATTAATGGTTTGCAGTATTACCTAGGAAATGCCGTGATATTAAAAGCGACGTTAAACACCAAACAATCAATCAATCCTGCATACACAAAAAAACCATCTAGGCATCAGTATGGTAAATCTCAACAAATGAAAGTATAATTATAGAGTTGAAAGCATTGTGTCAAAAAGAGATATTTCTGTAGTTTTACTTAAATTTGTGTTAAGTTGCTACTGCAGGCTTGTATATAATTATGCGGAAGAGGAATAAACATAACTACATGTATATAAGCAGTTGACTTAGGTAATGTTTTCAGCAATTTAACTGTTGTGAGTACAATGGAGGTTAAAAAATACAGCATTTGGTAAAAACAAAAACTACATGTATTTATAGTACATGTATTATATAAGACTAAATTCACTAATGGCTTATGTAATGGTTTAAGCCCTTTGACTGATTTGAACACATTTATATAATGGAGAATGAAAATATAGATTAGAATCTAGAAAATAAATGAATATTTGTTTACAAAACTACATGTTTATAAGCAAACAGTGTGCCCAATTTATATGACAGCTTATCTGTCAGAGGCTTATCCTCAGTTGACACTATATTCCAGTCATAGAGATAAGTATTTGTACTCAGAGCCCTTAGATAAGGGGCGACTTGCATGTTCTAAAATCCGTAACCCTTTCCCTCATACAACAATTCTGCAGCTGATGACTTTGATTTTTTTTGACAAACATGAAAAAACTTCATAAATGAGACTAAGATTATTACATAGATTTGAAAACATTGTGGCAAAAGGAGAAATTGTTCATCATGCGCAATTTCTCCTTTTGTCACAATGTTTTTCCAAAGTCGTCTGCTGCAGAAGCGTCAGAAAGCGTCTGTATGAGGGAAAGTACTTGCAATAGAGTGTTTGGAGATTAGATAAGGTTTTAACCCTTTCTCACTTGCAACAAATCTGTAGCAGATGACTTTGGAAGGATCAAGCAAAATTTATTGAAAATCTCCTCAAAATGGATTTACAATTTTAAATGAATAGAGTTGAAAACATTTTTATCATTATGTGATGTAATGTTCCTCTTTTTGCTGCAATGTTTCATAAATCGTCTGCCGGTGGGAAAAAATTAAGAACATGAAATGTGCCTCTTATCTGGAGGTCTACAAATATCAGTGATGTGTAATTCAGGAGCTGGAAGTCTGTACAGCCTTGACCCTGAACAATCACAGAGATTATATCTATGGAGACAATTCAGATATCATAGCAACAGACACACAGAAAAATACAGTCTATATTCTGGCTAAACAATTTGGGGTGAGTAAATTATATTGTAAAATTGTTATGCTTATTTACTGTAATATAAGCTGGAAACAGATTATTATCTTTTTATATGTTGTTATGATTATTTACTGTAATATAAGTCGGAAACAGACTATTATCTTTTTATTTGTTGTACCAGAGTCCTAAATAAAAATGTATATATATATGTTTCTGGTTGTACGCATCATGCAGCATGCATGTATGTTCTCTGTTCTGTTTTAGCTAGTCTGAATAAAGTAATAGTTGTATACACATCTGTGTTTGGTTATACATATATTCTCACCTGAGTTTATATTTACATTACTGCAAAACTTATATATTAATACGATATAGTGTCATAACCACATAATATTCCATATAGGAGTCAGTGAAATGTGAAAAGATACAAGCAGGCATTTCTGCACAGTGCAGGTTCAGATTAGTCTGTCTGTCTTCTCGGTCTTACACGAATATACACACGTTGATGGAAGCTTCCAACAAGTTTTAATATTTATGTAAGAAATTAATAAACAAGATGAAAAAGGAAGAAAGTACTCATGCTGAGCAATTTCTCCCTTTCTCTTAGAGTTTTCAATTCTGTATCAAAATAAATCATCCACTTTTTCAAATGTTACAATTTTGTACGCCCTCAAAACTCTAGACCTTATCAAATGCACTGTGAAACCTTATATGCATCTCTGTTGTATGTAACGGCTAAACCCATTTATTCCTTGATTTATATGACCCAGCTCAATTGCAAGACTGGCATGTCAGACTTCAAGGTCAATTGAGCTTGTCTGGGCAAAAATGGCACACATTGGCATTTGTGAACAGTGTAAATCCAGATCAAGTGACCTAAGTTGAAAGAATCCTCTGACAACATTATGCAAGTAATATTTTAAAAGTATATATCTTGAATAGACTGCAGATCTGGATTTGGATCTACTTTGTTAACCCTTTCCATGATACGACAATTCTGCAGCAGACGACTTTGAAAACATTTTGTCAAAAAGTAGGAAATCTCTATAATTGAATGGATAACATAGATGACTAAAAGTGGAAAACATTGTGGCAAAAGGAGAAATTGCACGTTTTGTGCAATTTCTTCTTTTGTCACTATGTTTTCAAATAGCCGTCTGCTGCAGAGGCGTCAGAAAGCGTCTATATCCAACTTGTATCTATTCCTGTGGAAAGCCCAAATATAACAGATGTGATAAATTCATTTTGTCTGGCCCATAGCTCCTTTAATACTTGATCACAAATAAACTGGCACAATTTCCGCATGATAGGATAATTCCGTTGTCATGTGTCTGATCCGGGTCAAGGTCATGCTCTCTTAATCATTAACCCTTTAGACACTTTCTGACGCCTCTGTTGCAGACGACTTTTGAAAAGACTCTGGTAAAAGACGAAATTACACCCTTTGCCACAGTGTTTTCAGCTTTATTTGATAATTCAACTCTCACTTATTGCTTTTTTTCACACTTTTGCCAAGATGTTTTCAGAGATGTCTGGTGCAGATTTGTTGTATGTGTAGAAAGTGTTAAATTTAGAGAATTCTTTCATATGTTTTGAAAGTCATATCTGCTACATATTTGTTGTATGTGGGAAAAGGTTGAAATAAACTGTTGCTTTTTTCTTCTTTTTAGCTCACCTGTGCACGAAGTGCTCAGGGTGAGTTATTGTGATCGCCCTATGTCCGGCGTCCGTCAACATTTTCTCCTCTGTAACCGGTGGGTCAACTGGGATGAAACTTCACAGAAAGCATCCTCGCAATGTCCTCACCAGAATTCCTTAAGATTTTTTGGGATCCATGCAGAATTCTGGTTTCCATGGCAACGAAATGAAAAAAACTTCAAAATTCTTAAAAATCTTCTCCTCCCAAAGTGTCAGGCCGATTTTCAAATTATTTTGTAGAAATGTTCCTTGGGTGACCCTCTATCAGATTCCTTCAAGCCATGTTGATTGGTCGAAAAACATGGCCGCCAGGGGGCGGGGCTATTTTGCCTTTTATGGTTATAGTGAATACTTAAAAAATCTTCAACATCTTCTCCTCAGTAACCAGTGGGTTAATTGGGATGAAACTTCACAGAAAGCATCCTCTCAATGACCTCACCAGAATTCCTTCAAATTATTGGGATCCATGCAGAATTCTGGTTTCCATGGCAACGAAACGAAAAAAACTTCAAAATTCTTCTCCTCCCAAATTGGTTGGCAGATTTTGAACTTATTTTGTAGAAATGTTCCTTGGGTGACTCTCTATCAGATTCCTTGAAGCCATGTTGATTGGTCGAAAAACATGGCCGCCAGGGGGGGCGGGGCTTTTTTGCGTTATATGGCTATAGTGAAAACTTAAAAAATCTTCTCCTCCAAAAGTGTCAGGCCGATTTTCAAATAATTTTGTAGAAATGTTCCTTAGATGACCCTCTATCAGATTCCTTTAAGCCATGTTGATTGGTCGGGGCTTATATAGCTAAAGTGAAAAAAAAAATCAGGTGAGCAATTCCAGGGCCATCATGGCCCTCTTGTTTTAAAGATACTTGTGTTTTCAAGTGGTCCCTACCTATGAGATTAGTTATACATGTACTTACATGGACTATTTAATGATTCTCATTCTGGCTTCAAATATTGTGTGATGATCGGTTTACTGCTATGCAAATGCTAAACTAGACCTTTCCAAGTTGAAATTATTCGAAAGAAACGCTTTGTAGCAGATGGCTTTTTGAAAACATAGTGACAAAAGAAGAAATAGCACAAAACGTGCAATTTCTCCTTTTGCCACAATGTTTTCCACTTTTAGTCATAGGTTATCCATTCAGTTCTAGAGATTTTCTATTTATTGACACAATATGTTCAAAGTCGTCTGCTGCAGAATTGTCATATGAGGGAAAGGGTTAAATAGTGTCTATTACTAAAATCTGTATCTGGAATAAGTAAAGCCCTTAATTCCTGTATGATTAATATAGATGACTTGTCATGCCTTTGCAGTATACTACTTTACTTTATGTCCTCTGTTTCACCTAAATCATTATCATTCTTAACTGTTTCCCACATACAGACACATTTTGATGGCTCTGAAGCAGAAGAATTATGAAAAAATAGTTGCAAAAGGAGTAAATTTCTCCTTTTGCTACAAAGTTTTGAACTCTATTTAATAATAAAACTCTATTTTATGGAGAGATTTCACATTTTGGCCATGATGTTTTTTCAAACTGGTCTGCTGTAGATTAGTTGTATGTGGGTAAAAGTTCAAGCTTGAAACAAGGCACCAAGCCTTGGTAGCTGAGTTGGTACAGACTGGGTCTGTCAATCTTGGGGTTGTGAGTTTGCAGTTCAGCTTGCCCAACCTTCTTTAATTGACGGATAACAAATGGCAATGCAACAAGTGTCATTTGTCTTCCACCAATGGGCTAACAGTCTATGTTGAAAAAGCAGCCAGTTGCTTGGAACTACTTGTGTGGAGTACTGTGGTGTGATAAAACCAGGTAACACCGGTTAGGTGAACTGACCACTGTGATAGGACTGAAAGATTGTTCAAAATGGCGTTAACTCTTTCCCCACATACAACAAATCATCCCTAGATGATTCTGAAAACACAATGTCAAAGGTAAAAATGTCATTAGAAATTTCTCCCTTTGCCATGATGTTATAAAAAGTAATCTGATGTAGATGTGTCGAAATACATCTACAAGTGGGAACAGATTAAACCCCAATCAATCAAGTAATTGAAGACAGTGGTACAGTGGTAGAGAATCTGCCTCTCAGACCAAAGGTTCCAGGTTCGAATCCTGTGATGAGATTTGGATTTTTCCATACAAATGGCGTGAGTACTGGTTATGTCTCCAGGAAGCAGACATCGTGCGTGATTAATATATATATAAGCTTAAAGCTTGTTTCGCAATCAATGTAAAATAAGTAAATTGAAACTAATTAAAACAAGGCTAATCATGCCTACTTAATCAAGATGAATATTATAAGGCTTATTTGCAGGTATTAAATAAGCTACTGTACTTTAATTGACAGCTTTACTAATTCAAATTAATTCACAGTCACAGCTAAAATTAAACTAAAGTTCAATATCTTGACCCTTTCCATCATTTTGTGGCATCTGCAGTAGACAAATTTTGAAAACAATGTGGTAAAGGAGAAATTGCTTATGATGAGCATTTATCTCCTTTTGCCACAACAATATATTTACTTGAATTTGTAGAATTTTCCATAAGAGATGTCTTCAAATTCCTTTACTGCAGATATTTTTATATATGGTAATATTTAACCCTTTCCCTCATATAGAGGCTTTTTGACGCCTCTGCAGCAGACGGCTTTTTGAAAACATAGTGACAAAAGAAGAAATTGCACAAAACATGCATCTTCTTTTGCCACAATGATTTCCACTTTTTGTCATAGGTTATCCATTCAACTATGGAGATTTTCTATTTTTTGACAAAATAAGTTCAAAGTCGTCTGCTGCAGAATTGTTGTATAAGGGAAAGGGTTAAAGGGTATGCATGTGGAGAACAATAATGAGTTCAGCAATTCTTCATGCTTTCATCATCATTAAATCTTTCTTTACTCTACAAAAGTTTGAGAGTGATCTGCTATGAAAGCTTAAAAAAAAAAGAAACATCTAGAAAATTGGAATTTTGACTTTTATATAAATTTTAAAAAATCAAGGAAAAAATAAAATTCGCTCCTTTTTCCAACAATGTTTCTTAAGAATGTCTTCTGTAGAGGCATTAAAAGTCATCTGTATCAGGGAAAGGGTTTTCAGTTGATAATGTATGACTCTTCTCATTTCTTTTTCAGTCTGTACATTCATGTAAATGAGCAATATTTCCTTTTGCCTCAAGGTTTTTAATTCTATAAATAATTCAACTTTTCCTTATAGTTATTTTCCCTTATTTTGCCTAGATGTTTCCATAGTTCCTAAGTCATCTGCTGCAGATGTTTTGTATGTGGGAATGAGTTAAGGATTAAATGAGGCTTTTAGAACATAAAAATTAAATCTCACCTGATGTAGATGTAGATCTCTGATACCTTAACCCTTTACTATGGTGAAATAATTCAAGAATCTTTGACCACTATAAGTAAATGTAAGCGGTCAGTGAAGTCTTTGGCTACACTATTGCAGATGTAAAAAGACTAAGCCCTTTCCCACATACAATAAATTTGCAGCAGATGCCTTTGAAAACAAATTGGCTTAAAAGTGAACAATCTCCATACGTGGGAGTAGAGATAACAAATATAGTTGAAAACAGTGTGTCAAAAGTCGTCTGCTACAGAGACGTCAGAAAACTCCTGTAAGAGGATAACTGTTAAATTGACCTGGTTCATTTGATATTTGCAGGTGGAAAATGCGGAAAAATTTGCAATTGTTCTGAGCGAACATTTCTTGCAGAAGTATTCCCATGTCGTGGCAACAAACATTAAAGTTGAGGTGTATCCATGGAAACGAATTGAAGTAGTAAGTAATCTGTTCTGAATCTATACAATCTGCTGTAAGTAGAACTAATAAAGGCTCTGCACTTACTGCTTTCCAACTTGCAGACAACTCTTGAAAACATGGTGGCAAAAGGAGAAATTGCTTATGATGAGAAATATAGGATCCATCATGAGTTTTCTTGGGAGACTCAAGATTTCTTAAATGAGTCTAGAAAAAGACGGTTATTAACCGAGCCTCTTGGTGAGGTTAATAACTCTCTTTTTCGAGACGAATTTAAGAAATCTTCTCCAAAGAAAAACGAGTGATGGATTCTTTTTATCACCTAAACAGTGTGTTTAAATGAAAAATATTGACAACATCAAAACAAAGACCGAATAACATATTCTTCATAAGAACTTGTGATTCACCGCATAAAAAAGTAGTCCTCATCATTTTTCAATAAGAAGAAAAAAAACAACAATGTTTTAAACAATAAAGACTCGTTATTTATTCAAAATAACTTATTATTGCATTTTTCAATGTGTAAAATTTAACAACTTAACAATAAACATAATAAAGATAAAGGTCAAAATGACGTCATCAGTAGTCGCGTGTATGACGTGTTTTTAGCTCGCCAGTACGAAGTACAGGATAGCTTATGTGTTACCCCCGGCGTCGGCACCGTCGGCGTCGGCGGTGGCGTAGACACCTAGGTTTAAGGTTTGTGTTTAAGGTTTTCATTTGGGTTTTAAGGGTTTATACCTTTAGGAACCATTTGTCATCAATCTACGCACACCACTACACCCGTCCTGACCCTGGGTGAAGGTCAAGGTAATTTCTACTTGGTTCTACTTGGTTCAGTTACAAGGTTTAAGGTTTGCGTTTAACGTTTAACATATCACTCTGCATTCACTATTATGACATTGATTGCTTTCATATTTAGTTTATACATTTAGGAACTATTGGTCATCCATCTACGCACACCACTACACCCGTTCTGACCCTGGGTCAAGGTCAAGGTCATTTCTACTTGGTTCAGTTACAAGGTTTAAGGTTTGCGTTTAACGTTTAACATATCACTCTGCAGTCACTATTATGACATTGATTGCTTTCATATTTAGTTTATACATTTAGGAACTATTGGTCATCCATCTGCGCACACCACTACACCCGTCCTGCACCTGGGTCAAGGTCAAGGTCATTTCTACTTGGTTCAGTTACAAGGTTTAAGGTTTGCGTTTAACGTTTAACATATCACTCTGCATTCACTATTATGACATTGATTGCTTTCATATTTAGTTTATACATTTAGGAACTATTGGTCATCCATCTGCGCACACCACTACACCCGTCCTGCACCTGGGTCAAGGTCAAGGTCATTTCTACTTGGTTCAGTTACAAGGTTTAAGGTTTACGTTTAACGTTTAACATATCACTCTGCATTCACTATTATGACATTGATTGCTTTCATATTTAGTTTATACATTAAGGAACTATTGGTCCATCTACGCACCCCACTACACCCGTCCTGACCCTGGGTCAAGGTCAAGTTATATCAGAGTTATTGCCCCTTTTCTGTCAAAAAATCTTAACTTTTTCGTCACGTTTTCAAATAACTTTTTTTCTACTCAAAGGATTAGATTGAAACTTCTGACAAATGTTTATATCAATGTGTGTGATTGGTTCACAAAAGGGGGATAATCCAAATAATTTTATATCAGAGTTATTGCCCCTTTTCTGTCAAAAAATTAAATTTTCAAATAACTTTTTTTCTACCCGAAGGATTGGATTGAAACTTCTGACAAATGTTACTTTTTTTTTTATTCGACGTCTGTCTGTCTAATTTTTTTTTTTATCCGGCGTCTGTCTGTCTGTCTGTCCGTCACACTTTTTTCGTCACGTTTTCAAATAACTTTTGTTCTACTCAAAGGATTAGATTGAAACTTCTGACAAATGTTTTTATCAATGTGTGTGATTGGTTCACAAAAGGGCGATAATCCAAATAATTTTATATCAGAGTTATTGCCCCTTTTCTGTCAAAAATTTTAATTTTCAAATAACTTTTTTTCTACTCAAAGGATTGGATTGAAACTTCTGACAAATGTTTATATATATGTGTATGATGGGTTCACAAAAAGGGGGATAATCCAAATATTTTTATATCAGAGTTATTGGCCCTTTTCTGTAAAAAATTTAATCTACTCAAAGGATTGGATTGAAACTTCTGACAAATGTTTATATCAATGTGTATGATGGGTTCACAAAAGGGGGATAATCCAAATATTTTTATATCAAATATTCAAATTACTTTTTTTCTGCTCAAAGGATTGGATTGAAACTTCTGACAAATGTTTATATCAATTTTTGTGATGGGTTCACAAAAGGGGGATAATCCAAATATTTTTTATATCAGAGTTATTGCCCCTTTTCTATCAAAAATTAAAATTTTCTGACAAGGCGCCGGCAGGTGACACACGTGCTCCGGGGAGCACTCCATTCTAGTTGAACTTAGAATTTTTGTCAAAAGTATTGAAAAGGTGTATTATCTTGCAATAGGTGATACAGTGCGACTTTACCTAATACTTTAACTGTTCTGAAGTAGGCCCTGATATACGATGGCCCTGATAGGCGAGCTATATTGTCCTCCGACAACTCTTGAAAAAAGAAAAAAAACAACAATGTTTTAAACAATAAAGACTCGTTATTTATTCAAAATAACGTATTATTGCATTTTTCAATGTGTAAAATTTAACAACTTAACAATAAACATAATAAAGATAAAGGTCAAAATGACGTCATCAGTAGTCGCGTGTATGACGTGTTTTTGTTATCACACGTGTATGATAACGTTGTTCCGTGATTTGTTCTCAACTTGAAAATAAGGGTATTTATGTGATAATTAAATGTCTCCATTCAACTCTTCAATGAGAACGCTTTCATTTAAAGATTATTTCCAAATCTTTGCCTAGACATTTATTTTTAGTTGCCTGCTGCAGATTTGTTTATTGAGGAAAAGGTGCTAGTGCTAAATTCATCAAAACCTCACAAATAGAAAGCTAAACCCTTTCCCACATGTAGACACATCTACTGCAGACCAATTTTTAAAACATTGTAGCAAAAGGAAAAATTGCTCATAGTGAGCAATTTCTTCTTTTGCTACAATGTTTCAACACTATTCAATAATTATATTTTCATTTCAAGAGAAACTTTATTTTTCATGTACCGGTAGATGTTTTCAAATTTGTCAGCTGCAAAATTGTTGTATGTGGTTATTATTTAGAAGGAAAAAGAGGATGGTTAACCCTTTCCCTCACAAAGACGCTTTCTGCAGCAGACAGCTTTTTGAAAACATTGTGACAAAGGAAGAAATTGCTCGAAAACAGCAAGTTCTCCTTTTGCCGCAATGTTTTCCACTTTTAGTCATAGGTTATCCATTCAATTATACAGATTTTCTATTTTTTGACAAAATATGTTTAAAGTCGTCTGCTGCAAAATTGTCGTATGAGGAAAAGGGTTAATATGATAAATCATGATATAATTATTTTTCCGTTGAAGTAACGAATTGAACCTTTGGCAATAAAGACTTTGTCACACAAAATAAGCATTTTCACCTATTGAGCATTCTAGGACTGTTTTTTTTTTCCTCCAGTAAGTGGTTGGTGTTGGCGTGCGTCATTGTGACAGCATTATTGATTATGAAATTACCACCATTTTTTTCCAGCTCTGTTGTTTACCGACAACTCTCGTCATTCAACCTTTCTTTCTGCCCTATGCACTTTAAATATGCTGGCTTCTGTGTTCTATATTTTTGGGAAGAGAATACATAAAGAAGTTATTTAACATATTCTTATGATACTTTTACGTGTGCCAAAATGTCGTCAATGTAGGAAAAATAGCAGATATGTATCAAGATGTAATGAAACATATTCTTTTTTTATGCCCCCACGGAATCTCCGATTCGGGGGGCATATAGTTTTTGGCCTGTCTGTTGGTCTGTCTGTTGGTCTGTCTGTTGGTCTGTCTGTCTGTCTGCACAAAAAAAACTTTAACCTTGGCCATTACTTTTGAACCATAACAGGTACGGCTACCATATTTCACATGTGTATTCCTTGTGACATGACCTTTCTGTCAGTACCAACATTTTTGACCTTGCGACCTTGACCTTTGACCTAGAGGTTGTCATTCTCGAAAAAAACTTTAACCTTGGCCATTACTTTTGAACCATAACAGATACGGCTACCATATTTCACATGTGTATTCCTTGTGACATGACCTTTCTGTCAGTACCAACATTTTTGACCTTGCGACCTTGACCTTTGACCTAGATGTTGCCATACTCAAAAAAAACTTTAACCTTGGCCATTTCTTTTGAACCATAACAGGTACGGCTACCATATTTCACATGTGTATTCCTTGTGACATGACCTTTCTGTCAGTACCAACATTTTTGACCTTGCGACCTTGACCTTTGACCTAGATGTTGCCATTCTCGAAAAAAACTTTAACCTTGGCCATTACTTTTGAACCATAACAGATACGGCTACCATATTTCACATGTGTATTCCTTGTGACATGACCTTTCTGTCAGTACCAACATTTTTCACCTTGCGACCTTGACCTTGACCTAGATGTTGCCATTCTCGAAAAAAACTTTAACCTTGGCCATTTCTTTTGAACCATAACAGGTATGGCTACCATATTTCACATGTGTATTCCTTGTGACATGACCTTTCTGTCAGTACCTTGCGACCTTGACCTTGACCTAGATGTTGCCATTCTCGAAAAAAACTTTAACCTTGGCCATTACTTTTGAACCATAACAGGTATGGCTACCATATTTCACATGTCAGTACCAACATTTTTGACCTTGCGACCTTGACCTTTGACCTAGATGTTGCCATTCTCGAAAAAAACTTTAACCTTGGCCATTACTTTTGAACCATAACAGATACGGCTACCATATTTCACATGTGTATTCCTTGTGACATGACCTTTCTGTCAGTACCAACATTTTTGACCTTGCGACCTTTACCTTTGACCTAGATGTTGCCATTCTCAATTTTTTTTTAACCTTCCCCACTACTTTTGAACAATAACAGGTAATGCTACCATATTTCACATGTGTATACCTTGCGACCTTGACCTTTGACCTAGATGTTGCCATTGGGGGGCATCAGTGTTTCACAAACACATCTTGTTTTATTCTATTTTTATAGAGCGGTGATAAACATTCCCATGCCTTTCAAATGGCCAATGATTGTACAAGAGTTTGTGAGGTGACACAGACTAGGAATGGTTTGTTGATTATTTTTTTTATACTCTCTTACTTGTTCAACTCTGTAAACATTAACTTTTAAAGCAATCAATTTTCACAAACCATTCTTTTTATCGGCAGTCTTCAAATCAATTTTAACTAGAAAAAACAACAACAACAATTGATCAAGTGAATAATTCAATCAGTGTGTTAAGATTTAAACTTTACTTAACCCTTTCCCTCATATAGACGCTTTCTGACGCCTCTGCAGCAGACAGCTTTTTGAAAACATAGTGACAAAAGAAGAAATTGCACAAAACGTGCAATTTCTCCTTTTGCCACAATGTTTTCCACTTTTTGTCACAGGTTATCCATTCAATTATGGAGATTTTCTATGTTTTGACAAAATTCGTTCAAAGTCGACTGCTGCAGAATTGTCGTATGAGGGAAAGGGTTAATATGCTTTTTGTCGAGCCCTTTTGGGATGATGTCACAATGGTGGTTTGGTGTATGAATGTGTGTCCGTCTGTCAGAACCTTGTCTGGCCCGCATCTTACCCATGCATTATAGGATTTCCAAGAAACTCTGCACAAACGTTCACCATGTGTGGCACACAAAACCCAGGCTTGTACCTCAAATGTCAAGGTCACACTCAGAGGTAAAAGATCAAAATGAGTACTGTTTGATAGGCCTGTACCTTGTATTGGCCGTATCTTGACCATGCATCATAGGATTTTCAAGTTACAAGGCACACATGTTCACCATGATGAGGTGAAGTGTCGCGCACAAGACCCAGGCATGTACCTCAAATGTCAAGGTCACACTTACAGGTGAGAAATGTATAATGGATAACCTATGACTAAAAGTGGAAAAATGAGAAACCATGCATCATAGCATTTCCAAGTTACTGGGCACACAATGTCATGTTCACCATGATGAGGTGATGATGGCAGAAGTGAAAACAAATTTTGCAAAAAAGGAGACTGTTCTCTTTTAACCCCCTTGTAGACAGGTTTTGATGCATAATTAACTTAATTAACTGCTCTCAGGTCAACTCTTTATCAGTCTGTGTTGCAATTGCATGGAAGAGCACACTATGTCTGTGACAACCTTTAGAGCGGGTTTGAAATGTTGCCTGTGAGCATCTAGTTTTGACTCCGTTAAACTCTAAACAGTTGAAGAATGGATATTCTTGGCAAATGGATGTATAATTACTTAATTAGCAAAGGAGTTTAAAACATGGTTAGATTAGTAGAAACTTCTCATTTTGAACACTGACTCCTTCTTTTTGAACACAATTTTAATTAAAAAAGGTCTTCAGCTGTTTTTTCTCTTTTTCTTTAAACACTATCCGAGATTTAAACCCGTCTCCCACATTAAATTATTATGCAGCAGACAACTATTAAAACATATCGAAAATTACCAAAATTTTATATATGATCGTTGACTATTGCAATGTCCACTACTGATGTGTCAAAATGTTTCTACAAGTGGGAATAGGTTTGAAATTAAATTTGGCAATTATTAACCCTTTACCTGATGTAGACAGCATTAGGCACCTCTGTTACAGACAGCTTTAAAGATAAATATGGAAAAAGAGAAGAAATTACTGTTTACGCAATTTCTCCTTTTTAGCTCTACTGGCCAAAGGCCAGAAGGGCTTATGTCGTGGCGATTTGTCCGTCGTCCGTGCGTGCGTGCGTCCGTAAACAATTTCTTGTTAACACGATACAGTCTTCACTTTTGATTGTATCTCAACTAAACTTATACAGTAGTTAGATATCCATTAGAGCTCGGTTCCTTTCGAAAACCAGCAAGATCTGCCCATGCATGACTGGATTATGGCCCTTGAAATGGTCAAAATTGCTATAAAAGAGCTTGTTAACACGATACAGTCTTCACTTTTGATTGTATCTCAACCAAACTTATACAGTAGTCAGATATCTATAAGAGCTCGGTTCCTTTCAAAAACCAACCAGATCTGCCCATGCACGACTGGATTATGGCCCTTGAAATGGTCAAAATTGCTATAAAAGAGCTTGTTAACACAATACAGTCTTCTTTTTTGATTGTATCTCAACCAAACTTATACAGTAGTTAGATATCCATAAGAGCTCGGTTCCTTTCGAAAACCAGCCAGATCCGCCCATGCATGACTGGATTATGGCCCTTGAAATGGTCAAAATTGCTATAAAAGAGCTTGTTAACACGATAGTCTTCACTTTTGATTGTATCTCAACCAAACTTATACAGTAGTTAGATATCCATGAGAGCTCAGTTCCTTTCGTAAACCAGCCAGATCCGCCCATGCATGACTGGATTATGGCCCTTGAAATGGTCAAAATTGCTATAAAAGAGCTTGTTAACACGATAGTCTTCACTTTTGATTGTATCTCAACCAAACTTATACAGTAGTTAGATATTCATGAGAGCTCGGTTCCTTTTGAAAACCAGCCAGATCCGCCCATGCATGACTGGATTATGGCCCTTGAAATGGTCAAAATTGCTATAAAAGAGCTTGTTAACACGATACAGTCTTCACTTTTGATTGTATCTCAACCAAACTTATACAGTAGTCAGATATCTATAAGAGCTCGGTTCCTTTCAAAAACCAACCAGATCTGCCCATGCACGACTGGATTATGGCCCTTGAAATGGTCAAAATTGCTATAAAAGAGCTTGTTAACACAATACAGTCTTCTTTTTTGATTGTATCTCAACCAAACTTATACAGTAGTTAGATATCCATAAGAGCTCGGTTCCTTTCGAAAACCAGCCAGATCCGCCCATGCATGACTGGATTATGGCCCTTGAAATGGTCAAAATTGCTATAAAAGAGCTTGTTAACACGATAGTCTTCACTTTTGATTGTATCTCAACCAAACTTATACAGTAGTTAGATATCCATGAGAGCTCAGTTCCTTTCGTAAACCAGCCAGATCCGCCCATGCATGACTGGATTATGGCCCTTGAAATGGTCAAAATTGCTATAAAAGAGCTTGTTAACACGATAGTCTTCACTTTTGATTGTATCTCAACCAAACTTATACAGTAGTTAGATATTCATGAGAGCTCGGTTCCTTTTGAAAACCAGCCAGATCCGCCCATGCATGACTGGATTATGGCCCTTGAAATGGTCAAAATTGCTATAAAAGAGCTTGTTAACACGATACAGTCTTCACTTTTGATTGTATCTCAACCAAACTTATACAGTTGTTAGATATCCATGAGAGCTCGGTTCCTTTCGTAAACCAGCCAGATCCGCCTATGCAAGACTGGATTATGGCCCTTGAAATTGTCCAAATTGCTATAATTGAGCATGTGAACACAATAGAGGCTCCATTTACTATCTGATCTTCACCAAACTTAGATAGTAGTTAAATATTGATGAGAGCTTGGTTACTTTTGAAAATCAGCCAGATCCGCCTATGCAAGACTGGATTATGGCCCATGAAATTGTAAAAATTGCTATAATACAGCTTGTGAGCACAAAAGAGCCTCCATTTACTATCCGAGCTTCACCATACATACATGCTCTGGATTGAAAATGACCAAAGAACCATACCAGTAGAGCAAAGGCCCTCATGGGCCTCTTGTTTCACAATGTTTTCAATGCTGTATCAAACTTCTAGATGTAACAATATTTCTCTATTTTCGAAGCAGACAAACCTGAGTAATATCGCAACTCATGGAAAAATGATAACCCTTTCCCACATACAACAAATCTGCAGCAGTTGACTTTGAAATCATTTAGGCAAACATTTGGAAAATCTCTTTAAATGAAAGTTAAATTATTGAAAAGAGAACAAAACATTGTGGCAAAAGGTAAAATTGTTCTTTTAAGCAATTTCTCCTTTTGTCACGATTTTTTCAAATTTCTGTCGCAGAGGCATCAAAAAGCATCTGTATGTGGGAAAGGGTAAAGACTCTCTTTTGTTTCTACCTGATTAGGAGAGCCTCTGATATGCTCTGGGATACGAGACCTGAGAGTTTTAAAGACGACCCAGTCGGCATTCAAAGGCTTTGTGGCAGATGAGTACAGAACGTTGCCCGACGCCCCTGATCGGGTTTTCTCCACCGTCGTAAGCTGTAACTGGTGGTATAATGTGTCTAAAGGCATTTGTTTTGACAGAACATGGTACGCATTATCTTAGAAAAATATATTTAACTTTTGGGTGAAATAATGGGTTAACCTTTTTTGCTAATGTGATGGCTTTATGACCGTCTTGCGTAGTCAAGACTTGCGTACATCTGTTATCAACAAAGTCTTTAAATGACATCACCTCCTAAACTGCTGTTTGGATTTTGGTGTAACTAGGTCAAATCTTTCTAAGAAATTAATTCCATGCTGAAAAATTAAAAAATATAAAGACTGAAAAACTTCTTGTCTGAAACCGAATGGCCTAGAGCTTAGATATTTGGTGTGTAGCATTATCTTTTGGTCCTCTACCAAGATTCTTCAAAATAGGCCCCTGCCCTTGGTTTACCTGTTTGCAAGAGATATGTAGGGGAAAACTTGTTTAAGCTATGTCAGTTGAAAAAAACAACACAGTATTATAAAGGGCAGGTTTAATTTTCACTGAATTCTTATAGTGATTTATTTTTAAACTTCTTGAAAAAAAAAATCAGGTGATCATGGGCCATCATGGCCCTCTTGTTTCTGATATAAATGACTTATAAAACGTCTTCTCAGAATTAATTATTTATTGTTTTATAGGGAGCAGATAAGGACTATAATTCTAGAGGTATTTGCTGGCCCAGTCGATAAAGGCATATATTCAGCCTCGGTACAGAATACCCTATACCTAACTGCCAGAACTGCTTTAGCTAGTCTTCCAAAGGTAAGCTCTGAACTGTATTGACTGTGTAGATGAAATAGATGATGTAGATGATAAATGATTTGAAAACATCCCTCAGAGGAACTATAACAGTTTTATGAAACACTGTCTCCAACCATATAATGCTTGTCGGTAAAACAGCATTTAAATTTTTTATCAAATGGGCATAACTGTAAAAGCACAAATAAATGGTTAGCTCAATATTCATGATCATTAATAATAACCCTTACCTACATGAAACAAATATGCAGCAGATGACTTTGAAAACACATTGTTCAAAAATATTGAAAATGACTTTAAATATAAGAATAATTATTAAACAGAGTAGAAAACAATATGACAAAAGGAGCCAATGATCAATTTCATCTTTTGGCAAAATCTTTTAAATATTGTCCGCTACAAATGCGTTCCAAGGTGTCTGCATGTGAGAAAGGCTTGGAAAAAGAAACATTTGTTCAAGACCCTAGCATATATTTATGCAGGTCTTAACTCTTTCCCACATACAACGAATCTGCAGCAGACGACTTTGAAAGTATCTTTGGAAAAGCATGGAAAAGCTCTATAAATAAAGGTTTAATTACTGAAGAGATGAAAACATTGTGGCAAAAGGAGAAATTGCTTGTTTTGAGCAATTTCTTCTTTTATTGCATGTTTTCAAAGAAGAGGCGTCAGAAAGCGTCTATATGAGGGAAAGGTTTCCTGATACAGACAGCTTTACCAAAATGTTTTTAATTGTTTTTGTGCTAGAGAGATATCAAAAGGTTTTTCTGTATGAAAAAGGTTTAAATTTTCTTTCCTTCTCTTATTGTTTCAGGTTGACAAAATAGAGATCTCCTTACCAAACAAGCACTATTTTGATGTAGACTTTAAAAGATTTCCAAAACTAGAATTCAAAGACTGCGATAATCAGGTATTTTAAAAGTGTTTCTAGTATATGTCCTTTTCATTTAGTCATATGGTTTTTAAACACACATTCATTTGACATCAGTTGTTAATCCGTTTGCTATACAACGCAAACCCATGTGGCTATATTTTTTCTTCCGTATGTATGTTTATCAATGACTATGTACATGGTATACATCGAAATGAATGTTCTGTTTTGGAAACAACGCTCATGTTTAAGAAATTGTTCATACCGGAAGTTGTTTGTGCTCTATAATAAATTCATAATAATTTTTGACTTTCATTATAAATCTATTCTTTTTGTAATTTACAATCAATTTGGAAGCCTCCAAAACTAGTGGAAAAACAATTGGTTGAAAGTTGTCTGCGAACAACAGACAACTTTTGAAAACTTTGTGGCAAAAGGAGAAATTCCTCAACAAAATCCATTCAATAATTATACTTTAATTTTTAAGAGATATTTGAAATGTTGCCTAAATGTATTCAAAGTTCTCTGCTTCAGACTTGTTACACATGGGAAAGGATTAACCCTTTTCCACATACAACAACTCTGCAGCATGCGACTTTGAAAACATAAGACTTTGAAAACATACTCGAATTTGTTTAGAAACTCCCTTTAAATGAAGGCACAATAATTGAATAGAGTTGAAAACATGGTGACAAAAAGAGAAATTGCTTGTTTTGGGCAATTTCTTCTTTTGTCGCCATGTTTTCAAAAAGCCTTCTGCTACAGAGGCGTCAGAAAGGGTCTATATGTTGAAAAGGGTTAATGTATGAAGATTATTAATTTTGTTGTGATGTATTTGTTATTTATTGCAGGTGTATCAGCCTGTGGACAAGCCATCAGGAAACATTCATGCAGTGTTAGAACGGAGTAAAACTTCCAAGTTATAAGAACTAGCTATCTATACATTCAACATCTCGATTCATAAGAAGAATCGTTTGTTTCTAGCATCAATAACCAATCAGCATATGCTTTGATATATACAACTGTTCACACCACTGCAGCTGACAACTTATGAAGTATTGAGGGAAAAAGAGAAATGGCTCCTTTTTCTTACAAACATTCAACATTTGAATTAACCCTTATCCCGCTGAATTACCATAATTAGAGCCTTCACCCCTGATTCCTTTTAGATGTTTATGAACTACAATGTAATTTTCACAAAAAATTGAAAATGTATAGACAACAGTGTACACCAGGATGAGGACGAGTAATTTCTCCTTTTGCCACAATGTTCTCAACTATGTTCAAAAATTATCTATACTTCTTTTATAAAGATTGTCTACATTTCTGTCTTTTCTAGTGTCACAGTCATCTGCTGCAGATTTATGGTATGTGGTAAAGGATTAAAGGCAGTTATTTGTTGAGCCTGTACATGATTCAAATGACATTGGATGCCTCATTTGGGAAAAAAGGAGAATTTTTCTCTTTTCCCATAATGTTATTTATCCATTTCTCATATACAACAATTCTGCATTAGACAACTTTGAAAACATCTATACAAAAAATGAAAGCTTTCTTTAAATCAAAGAACAACTTTTGGATAAAATTTAAATCATTCTGGCAAAAGCAGAAATTGCTCATGATGAGCAATTTCTGCTTTTGTCACAACGTCTTTAAAAGTTGTCTGATGCAAAGGCATCTATGATCAGAAAACATCAGTATGTTGGAAAGGTTTAAACATTTATATTTCGATAGACACATCTTTTTTAAACACCATTCATGTAATCAATACCAAACAGTTGAAGACTATATCATATCTAATATATATTTCCAGTCAAGTCCCTTGAATTTGTATATCTTTCTGTTCTGCAATTATTTTAATATTTTATTACATATTCTGTAAAATTACAATTATAATTTGTAATTATTTTGTTATTGTTTGAAAATGATGTGATAAACAGAGCTTTAATATTGGGTCTGGGATTGTTTTTGTGTCTGCCGCCTTGGTTGGGAAACACATGGGGGATCACTTCTCCATTGTCTGTCTGTCCGTCCATCTGTCTGTTTGTTTGTTATGCCTTTACTGACATAGTGGCAGGTGACTCATGTGTTTCTTGTTATATTGTTGATTGTTAGTGAATTTTGTATATATTCTGAAATGCATATATATCTGATGCATCTGCAACAGGTGACATTTGAAAACATTGTACAATATGAGAAATTAAACTCTATTCAATAATAGTGATTTCATTCAGAGAATTTCCTTTCTTTTGGCCAGATAATGGACATGTCTCCTGCTGTATATTTGATGTATGTAGCAAATGGTTAAGTCAGATTGAATATAGAATTCCAGCACAAATAATTATCACTACATACCGGTATGTTGGACAGGGTTGCACTACATTTGAACTAAAAAGTAGAATTAACAGTGATAAAGTGATAAACACCCACTGTTTAAAACAGTGAGTTTATAAGGATATAATCACTGTTTCTTTCGATTAGTCACCAAAACGCTTGTTATTAATGTACTTATTTTTACATATAAACATTTGTTCTTATTTCATTTTTCTCTTGTAAAGTTTTCATTCAAGATCTCCTACCATATGTTTTGACAGAAGAGAAAATAAATTACTCGCATTCCAAAGATGCTGTCAATATTATGCATCTAAAACCACTTCATTGTTTTGACAAGTTATGAGTGAACCCTTTCCAACATACAACAAATCAGCAGCAAAGGACTCGTTAACATTGTGGTAAAGGGAGATATTGCTCATATTGAGCAATTTCTGCTTTTGTCATAATGTTTTCAGAAGTTATATGCGGCAGATGCGCCAAATGCGTCTATATGTGTGAACGGCTTATTTTCTACTTAGTCAAATATACATAATTATATAAACAGTTTCTAATATAGTTATATTTTGTAAACAAAAGCATCAATACATACAAGGTTATATGCAGATTTTGGAAATAAATATATTTAGATAGATAATTGTTTCTCTTTGTTGTTAAGTTTCAAAATATCTCTTTCTGCTAACATGGTAACCCTTTCAAGATTCCGAGGAATCCGCTGTGGTCGAGTGGTTAGCGTCGGGGATTTCGAACTGGGTGTTCGGGGTTCAATCATCAGTCGCGGCACTACGGTCATGGTGGAGTGCACTTGGGCAAGGCACATTTTCTAGCCTAGTACTGGTTTGTTTACCCAGGGATCATGAATAATTAAATTTAATTGCGCGCTAAATGACCTTAGCTGTCGATGCGCCATAAAACAATATACATTCATTCATTCATTCTTTCAAGATTCCGGAAGCTCAGTTGTTGACAATGTGGGCTGTCAATCTTGGGGTTATGAGTTTAAATCCCAGCTCAGCCAACAATCTTTCTGTCCTTTGACAAATTTCAATGTGACATGAGTCATTCTAGCAGCCAGTTGCTGGGAAATATTGTTGTGTGGAGTACTTGTGTGAGTAAGCTAGGGAACACATGGATAGGTGAACTAGATGCCATGATATGTCTGAACAAGAAACCGCAGAAGACGGTAAGGCCGGATTGTCGGCAATTTGACCTTGAAAATCGACAAACCAAGGTCACGGTAACCATAGAAATCAATAGAACTTGTTACTGATTACCTTCAGGCAAAGTTTCAAGTTTGTAACCCTTTCCAGTGCTGAGATTTTGCCTCAACCTGAAACTTTAACCAAAATGTTGACGGACAGACAGACGGAGGGACATCGCCAATCTATAGACCGGAATTGCTACAGCAATCCGGCCAAAAATTGTTGAAAACAGCTTTAAACCCCAATCCCTCAAGAACGTTTTCCTACATGCAGATGTATTTTGATACAGGGTCAGTTGACTTTTAAAAACATTGTTTTACTTAGAGAGTGTACAAGGCTAATTTGGCCAATTTTGGATAATTCAAGGGCCATAATCCAAAAATGCCTTGCATGATTTGGCTGGTTATTGAACTTGGTCAAGATATTATGCCCACAAACATGTCCAGATTGGATGAAAACTGATCATTTTAGAGAGGGAACGTGTGAACACTGCCAGACACAGGTTTCCCATAAAACGTCCCAATGGGCATATAATAAATGAAAATTTGCTTGCTATCAGCAATTTCTTCCTATTTCTACACTGTTTTCAAAGATCATCGGCTGAAGAGGAGTTTAATGTCAGAGATAAACTTAACCCTCTCGCACATGAGAAGTATATTGACACATCTGCAGCAGACAACTTTAGAAAACATTCTAGCAGTTTCTCCTTTTGTAACAATATTTTTAACTCGATTCAATAATGATACTTCCACAATTTAGGATAGATGTTTTCAAAATAGTCTGCTGCAGTTTTTGTGTCACCCTGCATAGCATGGTAGGCACTTAGGGATTACTTTTTTTTTTCTTCTGGCGTCTGTCTGTCTGTCCGTCACACTTTCAATGAGCAGGTGCAGGTGACACACGTTCTCCGCGAAGCACTCCATCTAGTTGTATTGGGAAAGGTGATAACTAAAGATAAAGAAATTTACTCTTTCCACCATATAAATGGTTTTTGATGCATCTGCAGCAGATGACTATTGAAAACATTGTGGGAAACAGAGAAATTGCCCATCGAAAGCAACTTTTGCAACAAAGTTTTAAAATATATTAACCCTTTCCCTCATACGACAATTCTGCAGCAGACGACTTTGAACATATTCTGTCAAAAGATAGAAAATCTCTATAATTGAATGGATAACCTATGACAAAAGGTGGAAAACATTGTGGCAAAAGGAGAAATTGCACGTTTTGTGCAATTTCTTCTTTTGTCACTTTGTTTTTAAAAAGCCGTCTGCTGCAGAGGCGTCAGAAAGCGTCTATATGAGGGAAAGGGTTAACTTGTAATTTCAATAGTTTTGCCTAGATGTTTTCAAAGTTGTCTGTTGCAGATTTGTTGTATGTTGGAAAGGATTAACCCTTTCCCAGATACAACAAATCAGCAGCAGATGAATTTGAAACAACATACCTAAAAAAAAAATTGAAACTCCCTTTAAATGAAAGTACAATAATAGAATAGAGTTGAAAACATGGTGACAAAAGGAAAAATTGCTTGTTTTGAGCAATTTATTCTTTTGTCTACAATATTTCAAAAAACCCGTCTCCTGCAGAGGCGTCACAAAGCGCCTTTCTGAGGGTAAGGGTTAAGAGCTGTGATGACAAACAAGTCTAACAGACATATCACTATGATTTATTCTTATCCTCTGGTAATTGTTGAACAATCAAAGATTCTGGTAATTGTTGAACAATCAAAGATTTCAAATCATCAAACTTGTCCTCCTCCAAGGCCAGTCTGATTGTGGAGAAGAACTGGAAATAGTGGTGGTAATTGTGTCTGAAAGCAAACAAAACAAGGCAGTTACTGTAAATGCATTTTGATAGGTTTGCAGCAGACATTGTTTGAAAATAATTGTGGCAAAAGGACATTGAATTCATAAGTGCACAAAGGTTTCAATTATTTTCAATAATATTAATTAATTTGAGCAATTAAAATTGATCACTCTTATTTTTGCGAAAATAGCCGCCACTCTTTCTTCCGGCGTCTACGGATCTCGGGTATTTCTCAGCAGATTCCGTAATCCAATCATTACTTATCATGGAGGTTCTGACTTTTGTCGTCTCGAAAATAATAATGCAAAACAACGAGTTTACATGTATATACCCTTGCAGGGGTATCGATAGCTGCATTGCAACAATTTTCGTATATCATAAATATTAAATATAATAAATATGACAACTACGAGGCTGGAATCAGGAAATGTTATTGATTTTGAAGAATTCAAGTTTCTTTTATGGAGAATTATCCATATTTTCAAAGTTGTCTGCTGAGGATTTGTGTTATGTGGAAAAGAGTAAAACATCATTCTGTGCAACAGAGAAGTTGTATAAGTTTTTCTCTTACTGCAAGGGCACAATATTTACTATATATTCCAGAGATTCTGTGTGATACTTGAATTGTTGTACATATTTATTTGTCTGGATCTCAATGGTTTTGAAATCATTTCCTTTATAAATTAGCACTATGTTGATGTGATATCTAAACCCTGTAACCCTTTCACACATGTAGACACTTTCTGCAGCAGACTACTTTTGAAAGCTTTGTGACAAAAGAAGAAATTGCTCAATACAACCAATTTCTCCTTTTGACACAAAGTGTTTAACTCTATTCAATAAGAATGTCTTCATTTAGGGAGATTTTCCACTTTATTGTGGAGATGTTTTCAAAGTAACTTTGTCTGCTGCAGAGTTTTGTACGTGGGAAAGGGGTTTAACGACGAATATGCAGCAGACGATTTTTGAAAATATTGTGGCAAAAGGTGAAATTATTCATCAATGATTATGCTTTTATTTATAAATATTTTCATAGTTTTCAAAGTCATCAGCTGTTGATTTGTTGCATGGGGGAAAGGTTTAATTGTTGTCTACTTTGAAGATACCAGATTCATTGATTGGTGTTTAACACTGTTTTCAAAAAGATTTAAGTTATATCACAGCATTTCGGAATCCGCTGTGTTCGGGTAGTTAGCGTCGGGGATTTTGAAACCGGGTGTCCCGAGTATGATCCCTAGTCGCGCACTACGGTCATGGTGGAGTGCCCTTGGGCAAGGCACATTTTCTAGCCTAGTACTGGTTTGTTTACCCAGGGATCATGAATAATTAAATTTAATTGCGCGCTAAATGACCTTAGCTGTCGATGCGCCATAAAACAATATACATTCATTCATTCACAGCGACTTTCACCTACTCATCACAACAAGATACCAGAGGAAAAAAATAATTCGAGAATTTTGAATAAGGATCCATTAATCAATTTATTTTGACACAGAGCTGAAACCATTGTAGGAAAAGGAGACTGTATGTTTAGAGCAATTTCTCCTTTTCCCACAATGTTTTCAATATGTGTCTCCTACAAAGACATAAAAAGTTATCTGTTTTAACCATTTCCCTCGTA
>JASEVX010000002.1:66453593-66466480 GCA_031761405.1 Serripes groenlandicus
ATAATTGAAAGAATGAGCAAATTCTTCTGTCACAATGTTGTCAAAAGGGGTATTTAAAGACAAAAAATGTAGCAGACAACTTTGAAAACAATTAGTCACATATGGAAATAAATCATTCTGAGCAATTTCTCATTTTTGCCACATTGTCTTGAAAAATAGTCTGCTGCAGACGAGTCATAGAGCATATGTATGTGGGAAAGGGTTTATACTGTGATCAAGTTCAAAGAGATTGGAATAGGTGTGCTCTTGAAAGAGAGCATACAAAGCTAAACTAGAAATATCACTGAAGGTGATGAATACCCCCAGCTGGTGCCTGACAATATACATATGTATGAGAAATTCAAGGGGCCATAACTCATTTAAAAATGATTCCAGTGCAACACACCGACAATATGCACAACTAGGCTTGGTATCAATCATTCTTGTGAAGTTATAAGTCTAATCAAGGGTTGCTGAGAAATAGTGTTCACAAGAAATGTCCACAGACCAACGGACCGACCGACCGACAAGCGTGACTCCTATATAGGCCCCATATACTATGTATCTAGGGGTATAATAATAAGCAAAGTTTGACTAAATAAAGGGCAATAACTCCGGTGTGCCTATGACAATCTGACTTTCATTTGAAGAGATTTTCTTTATGTTGTTTACATGTTTTCAAAGTCATCTGCATTTTGGAAAGGATAAACTGTCAGTAGTATTCATAATTTTGAAAACATTTTGGCATATCTAGCAAGTGTGTCTATGACAATCTGACTGGAAATCAAATTTGGCAAAGATTAATACATATTATGACCGAATTTGGAAAAGATAAATACATATTGTGACCAAATTTGGCAAAGATTAATAAAACACATTGTGACCAAATTTGGTAAAGATAGGAAACTGTTTGTTCAAGTAAGAGAGATGAAAACTTATATGGACTCTGCATGGTTGGAGAGGTTTAAACAGTTCATACCATCGACATTCCTGGCCACTGTTTCTTTTGCACTTCTTCCTCTCTCCCTCGAACTGTATCCACCGACAATGCTGCCAAATATGCTGACATTTTTCAGTTTCTGAAAATTAATAATTAATAATTTTATTAATCTGCAAGAGTGTTTATTTAAACCTTTCCATTCCTTACATAAGACAATTCTGCAGCAGACAACTTTGAACATAATTCATCAAAAAAATAGAAAATCTCTTTAATTGAATGGATAACCTATGACTTAAAGTGGAAAACATTGTGGCCTTTTGACTATGTTTTCAAAAAGCCATCTGCTGCAGAGGAGTCAAAAAGCGTCTATATGAGCGAAAGGGTTAAAACCCTTTCATTCATGCTGCCGCATTATGAACTGTTTGCAGCAGATGATTTGAAAATGTTTTCAACTTTATTCAATAATTTTAATTTAATATACAGAAAATTAGAAACTATCCATTATGTTAGCGAGATGTTTTTTAAATCATCTACATCAAATGTGTTGCATTGTGGGAAAGGGCTATCTCTTGACCTCATATGTGGTGTCAGCTTTGAAAACATCTGGGAATAAGAATGTAAAGTTGTCTTAACCCTTTTCCACTTGTAGTTGCATTTTGACGTTTCTGACATTTGAAAACATAGCGGCAAAAGGAGAAATATATTAATGCCACATAATCCTTTTGCCATAATGTTTTCAACTCAATTCAATAAATGTACTTTCACTTATAGAGATGTTCTATACTAGTTTAGCCCAAAGGTTTGTGAATTTTCTGCCGCAGATTTGCTGTATACGCGAAAGGAATAATAAGGAAAAGGGCACTTTCCCACATATAGGCGCTTTTTGACGCCTCTGCAGCAGACGACATTTGAAAACAGTGTGACAAAAAGAGAAATTGCTCATGATAAGTAATTTCTCCTTTTGTCACACTGTTTCCAACTCTACTTAATATTTAAATTTAAATATTTATGCATTTTTTCTCATTTTTGCAAATATGTGTTCAAAGTCATCTGCTGCAGATTTGTTTGAATGCAACTTAACCCTTTCCCTCAACTATATGAGGTTAAGGGTTAAGAAAACAAACACTTTCTTCTTCTCCCACAATGTTATCAACAATATTAAAAAATTCTTGTATGATATATATCACACATGTATGTCTTCAGATGTTTTAATAGCATAAAAACTATCATGTCAGCCATATCAGGTTAACAGTTTTAACTTATAATACCTCTGATTTTTTCTTTTTTTCCAACACAGCATCCAAAAAGGTAAGGGTTCTGTCAACAGATTTTGTGGCTCGTTTATTTTTGGTTTCTGTGTTTGTATCACAGTCAGTCAGACACTGGAACCAGTCCGGCAATACAGCTTCCTGTACCTTCATAAATCCATCAACATCTACCTGATGGTATAACAAATTCAGATCATTGTTACCCTTTTCCACATACAGATGCTTTCTGACTACTTTACAGCCAAACAACTTTTTAAAACACTGTGGCAAAAGGGAGAAATTTCTCCTTTTGCAACATTTTTTTCAAGTTATTTTATTAACCCTTTCCCTCATATGACTATTTCACAGCAGACGAATTTGAACATGTTTTGTCATAAAATAGAAATCTTTATAATGACTAAAAGTGGAAAACATTGTGGCAAAAGGAGAAATTGCTCGTTTTGAGCAATTTCTTCTTTTGTCACTACGTTTTCAAAAATCTGTCTGCTGCAGAGGCGTCAGAAAGCGTCTATATGAGGGAAAGGGTTAATTATACTTTGAATTAAAAAGAGATTTTCCCATTTTATCGGGGGGGGGGGGGAAAAAGTCAAAGTCGTCTGCTGCAGTTTTGTTGTAAAAGAGTTTAATTATTATAGTGTCACCCCAATTGAAAGGGCCAGCCAGTCTGGCTTATGAGACACCTTTCTAAAACATCATTACTCCCCAATTCCTTGTCCTTTATGCCAGCCACCCGGCAGGTAGACAATCTGGAACCATCATTTAACCCTTTCCCTCATATAGACGCTTTCCGACGCTTCTGCAGCAGATGGATTTATGAAAATATAGTGACAAAAGAAGAAATTGCACAAAACATGCAATTTCTCCTTTTGCCACAATGTTTTCCACTTTTTGTCATAGGTTATCCATTCAATTATGAAGATTTTCTATGTTTTGACAAAATACGTTTAAAGTCGTCTGCTGCAGAATTGTCGTATGAGGGAAAGGGTTAAATAATGGTTCAAGATTGTCTACCTGCCTGGTGGCTGGCATAAAGGACAACGAATTGGGGAGTAATGATAATGGATAACCTACGACTAAAAGTGGAAAAACATTGTGGCCAAAGGAGAAATTGCACGTTTTGTGCAATTTCTCCTTTTGTCACTATGTTTTCAAAAAGCTGTCTGCTGCAGAGGCGTCAGAAAGCGTCTATATGAGGGAAAGGGTTAACTAGCTGGCGGCTCACCAACCGGTCACATCAGACAAGCCCCCGCAGGGACTCAAATCTTTGACCTCCCGGAATAAGGTAATTCCCTACCAAGTCCTATGTCTTTATCTTTCTTTCAACTTTTTTAAATACAAGTTAGTGTTGAATAAAAGCACATTTGTCACAAGTCAATAACCAATAACTTATTACCCAAGTTAAAGCATGTTAGAAAGACAGAAAATGGAGAAGTGATTCTTTCCCCTTTCTCATATTCAATAAAGCAGCTGCAGATGAGTTTGTCAAACAAGAGGGCAAAGATGGCCCTAAATCGATCACCTGAATGATAGTTAATTAGAAGCAAATATTTAACTGCAAATATCTGTGAAAATGTGATCAGGAGTTCAAATGAAACTGCAGGGAGTGGACTAGTTAAAGAAATAGTTTATCAGTAAAGCCCTTTAATAAGAATGGAATTCTAAAGTTTTGTCATTTTGCACCTTTCCTGATGCAACTTTGCTGCCCTGTTTGTCAACGAAATCAATATGGCTTGAACAGTTTTTATAGAGAGTCACTCAAAGAACATTTCTGCCAAATTATCTTGGAATCTGACAAATGGATTATGGAGATGGCGGTTTTTAAAGTTTGGGTATTTTTCTCAATTTCTGATGCTGCAGCAACAAAAGTTCTTCACAGAATGTAAGTCTTTGAACAATTTTGAAAGAGGACCATCAATGGAACATTCCTGTGAAGTAACGTTGAAATTGGTTGTGTGGAATGTCATTTGTAGCTAAAAGTTCAATATACCCCTTTTGTGATGACGTGAGGTTGCTATGATTTTGTTACCAATCAATACAGCTTGAACAAATTAAGTAGAGGATCACTGAAGTAAGATTCCTATTCAATTTTCTTAATATCAGACAAGAACTTAAAAAAATGGAATTTCCAAATTTTGTCATTTTGCCCCTTTTCTGATGCCTCCTGAATGCCATGTTTTTCAACCAAACAGTATGCCTTGAACAATCTTTGTAGAGGGTCACCCAAGGAACATTTCTACAAAACTATATTGGAATCTGACATGCAGATTCAGAGGAAAAGATTTTCAAAAATTGGACATTTTGCCCCCTTTCTGATGCCGCAGCAACCAAAGTTTTTAATGGAATTTAAATCTTTGAACAATTTTGAAAAAGGGCCACCAAAGGAACATTTCTGTGAAGTTTGGATGAAATTGGTTCTGAGGTTTAGGAGGAGATGAAGTTTAAAGCTAAAAGTTAACGCCGGACGACGGACAAAAAGTGATCAGAATAGCTCACCTGGAGCCTTTGGCTCTAGGTGATCTTAAAATAGGAAAAATCTATGTGAATAATATTTGAATACACTGTACATTCTTTACAACGCGTACTTGGGAGCCATGGTCTTGCACAGCGATATTAACGGGGTTAAATTGATAACGCTGTTCCAAAAATCTGCTGAGACATACCCCACCCACCCACCCATTTTTTATGCATACACTTATTCAATTGCAAAGAGAGAGAGTTTTTGGCTAAAACAAGCTTGCAAGATATATTTACCTGTTTCTTTGACATTTGCTAGATGTATCAGGGCTCAAATTTAAGCTTGCATACTCTTGAATTGCAAGTGCAAATTTAAATTTGCATGGTGAGATTTCAGGCACCAGCAGATTATTGCGAGTGAAATCTTTGGACCGAATAATACGCATTTCGAATCGTCGATCTTTTATAGGGTTATCTCTTTGACAATTCGCGGCAATTGCAGTGAACTTTCGAGATTTACTGAGTGGCTGGGAGTATACTTTCAATTTGCAATATTTGCGGAAGTTTACAATCAATACATGTCTCGTGCGCTTGCCGATTCAACGGCCCCAAAATTGATGACGTTAACTGCATACATTTCAACTTTGTGACAAAAGGAGAAATTAATTATTGTGAGAAATTCCTTCATTTGCACAGGGACGTAGATAAGAGGGATAAGTAACTAGATTGTATGCTAAAATATCACCCGTCCCAACATTTGTAGCAAGTAAAAATTCAAAAAACTACTGAAGATATGAAAATATCAAAGATATTTGCTGGAAGTTTAAACATTCTTCTATTGCAATAGATAAAAATATTTTAATACACTACATGTTTTGATAATATTTTATCTTTTTGAATAATGACAGTCTATTAATTTTTGGAACAAAATTAATAAAATTCAAAATCTACATCCCTGATTTGCCACAATGTTTTCAACAGTTGTCTGTTTCAGGTGCACCAGAAAGTGTCTGTAAGCATGTTATGGTTAATTTGTATCAGAAAACTTCTCTTAAGTAGCAATTTCTCTTTTTGCCTCGATCTAATCAACTCTTCTCTAAAGTTATACTTTTATTCAGTCTTTTTATATTTTTGCATACCAGGTATATATGTTTTCAAAGTCATCTGCTGCAGACTTGTTGGAAAGGGTTAACGCTTTATAACGCCTCTACAGCAGATGGCATTTTGTAAACATAGTGACAAAAGAAGAAATTGCTCAAAATGAGCAATTTCTCCCTTTGTCACAATGTTTTCCACTTTGAGTCATAGGTTATCCATTCAATTATAGAGATTTTCCATTTTTTGACAAAATATGTTCAATGTCGTCTGCTGCAGAACTGTTGAATGAGGGAAAGGCTTAATTAAAATAGAATAATGAATGAGTGTTTAGAACCGCAACTTTTATAGAAGGAAAGTTGACCATTACCCTTCACAACATGTAGACCCAATTTGGAGCCTCCCCATCAGACGAATTTTGAAAACATTGTTGCAAAAGGAGAAACTGCTCTTTTCCACCTGCATATTCAGTTTGAAGCATCTGCAGCAAACAACATTTGAAGAAGTTGTTGTAAAGAATATATTGCAATTTCTCCTAATGTCACAATGTTCTGAACGTTTTGCAGTAATTACGATGAACAATTTCTCCTAGATGCCACAAAAATGCAATCAGCTCTTTTTGATAATTGAACTTTCCACTTCAGAGATTTTTGATAATTTCAAAGTAGACTTTCCTTTATGAGCCCAGCCTGCCCACGGATAAAGGTATCAGTTGGCTTTTGTGAACAGTGTAGAACCAGATCTGCCTGTGAATCTACAGTTTGATCAAGATCAACAGTGTACTGTTCTGTTACTTATATACACTTTCAAGAACATTCTGTCAACTTGTGTATTACAGTATATTCTGATGAGACATAGCAGATGTACAGGCTAAACGGTTCAAAAACGCTGACTTCTACCTTTTCTCACGGACAGGCTTATATCAAATTGATGAATGGAAAACCATTTCCCACTTATAGATGCATCTGAAGCAGACAACTTTTGAAAACATTGTGGCAAAAGAAGAAATTGTTCAAAAAGAGCAATTTCTCCTTTAGCAACAATATTTTCAACTATATTCAATAAATCAACTTCAATTTTACAGAATTTTCATGTTTTTGCCTTTTATAGTGTTTTCAAAGTACCCTGCTGCAGAATTGATGTATACATGTGGGAATTTTTTTTTTGTGAATATCCAATGAAGTATCAATCCATGGATGCATGCATAACAGATCAATATTTATAATAGCAATATTGACATCTTAATACCTCTGTAAGAAAGAAAATTCCAACTTACTTTTATTTTTCCTTTCCTAGTCCAGACACCAACACTGTGTGTATCGTTGAAGCCAGAGCGATTTTCTGCGGCCGGGTCATGTACAGTTGTGTACACTAACTGTTGGTCCAGGGCGGTAAACTTGGCAATCCCCTGTTTGTACCCAGCAATCACCTCTTGGTAATGGACACTGTCAAAGAAACAGTTAACACTGTATCGCCTCTAGAAGCTTTCTGACGCCTCTGCAGCAGACGGCTTTTTGAAAACATAGTGACAATAGAAGAAATTGCTCAAAACGAGTAATTTCTCCTTTTGCCACAATGTTTTCCACTTTTAGTCATAGGTTATCCATTCAATTATAGAGATTTTCCATTTTTTGACAAAATATGTTCAAAGTCGTCTGCTGCGGGATTGTCATATGAGGGAAAGGGTTAAAACTTTACCGCTTATATATACTATACTTTATCAGATGACAAGATAGGGAAGAGTCGGGTATTGCATCCACCATATCTTTGTTAGCACTCATTAAAACTTATGGTGTGGGTACTTAAAAGAATCATCTCACTGAGAATTGTAATGGCCATATGAAATAGGTATTGTCATATATATGGAATCCAAATACAGGAAATCTAACAGTATGGCGTTGCCCTGAATATAATTTCCTACAGTGCGATTTAGTCTATAGTAGCATCAAGAAGCCTAGAACAGTTAAAAAATGGCGCGGGAAACAAGGCCATTGGACATATGTGGAAGTAATGTTCCAGATCTAATCAGGACCTGTACTATTTGCCATCAAATCTATGGGTTTTTAACCCTTTCCCTCATATAGACGCTTTCTGATGCCTCTGCAGCAGACGGCTTTTTCAAAACATAGTGACAAAAGAAGAAATTGCACAAATTCAATTATGGAGATTTTCTATTTTTTGATAATTGTTGTATGCGGGAAAGGGTTAAAGAACCTTCTCACAGGGAGTTGAAACACTGATCAGACAATGAGAATGTCTGAAGATCATGGGGGCATGGTTTTGTATTAAGCCTTTACCTCATGAATACGACAATTCTGCAGCAGACGACTTTCAACGTATTTTGTCAAAACATAGAAAATCTCCATTTATTGAATGGATAACCTATGACAAAAAGTGGAAAACATTGTGGCAAAAGGAGAAATTGCACGTTTTGTGCAATTTCTTCTTTTGTCACTATTTTTTCAAAAAGCCGTCTGCTGCAGAGGCGTCAGAAAGCGTCTATATGAGGGAAAGGGTTAAGTCTTAAATATCTAAAACATGTATGAGATGAGTGCAACTATTGGATTTTTTGCAAAAATGCATTTTGGGATGATCAATGTCTTACAGGTAATTCAATGGCATCTGCGCAACCACAGGTACATCTGTAATCTTCTTCATCATGTCAGCTGTTAGATGTGGACAACTACCTACAACATAAATCATAAAATGAACTGTGGGAGATAGTTGTAATAACCTCTTCATTGCTATGGGATTGTTGTGCTTTTACATCATTTGGTTTTAAAAGAGCTCTCACAAAGCTCTAAAAGAGCTGTAAATAGGGTTGTTTTGCATGTTCTAAAACCTTTATTTAACCTCCAAAACCTGTGTTGTAGGTACTCAAAAAGATCGTCTCAGTGAGATGATTCTTTTGAGTGCCCACAACATAAGTTTTAATGTGTGCTAAAAGAGATATTTTGGAAGCAAGACCTGTTTAGTCTTCATTATCTATTTCTCTGGCTCTAATGAGGATCTCACAGCAGACGATTCTAAAAATACATCCAGTTATAAAAGATTATTTAATTGTCCTGCTTGGGATAAAATGTTGTTATGTGTACACTTGAAAAAGATTGGACATTGAATTATTATGACCACTGAAGTAATTTACTATAACACTGCCAAGGATAAAATTCCATACACTTAAGACGGGACCATGAAATATATTATGTATATTATATAATGAGACTATGAAGTCACTTATATATACAGAGTAGATACCTCTAACATGCTAATTTCTTAACTGTATTCACATAGAAAAAATTAGATAACAATATTAATTTGGGGATTTTTGTGCAGAAATTATTTGACGGAAAAGTCTCTATATTTCTGGTTCAAAGCAAAAATGAGCCGTCCCGCAAGAAAACGAACATTGTGTTTTTTGCGTAAATCATCGACCCGGATCAGCCTAAGCATGCAGCGTAGGCTTACCCAGATAGACATTTTTCGCCTCCTATGGATTTTCTGTTTCGGGAATCATAACTCTATACCACTTTTCCCCTGATCTGGGTCGATACATTACGCAGAGGCCATCATGTTGGTTTTCTCGCGGGACGGCTCAAATGTATTATGCATTCACAATAGTTACCTTCTTTCGTATACAGCATACACATTGGGGTCTTCACCGTCTTGTTGCCATGTTTACCAACTTCTGTGAGTAGACCTAACCGAGCGCCTTTATTGCGTACACACTGAATGGTAAACTTCATTTTCTAGATGTTGGAATCTCTTATGAACTGCAATTTATTTTTAAAAAAAGGTGTCTGAATTTTAATTTGTGATAATTGGAAAAAAAAACACATGAAGACTTGCCTGTTTTACAATAAATAGAACTGGAGAATCTTCCTCTGTTATAATTTGATATAAAAAATACATTATATTATACAGTGCTATTTAAACCCATTCCTGGATATGCAACAAATCTGCAGTAAATAAGAATGAAAACATATCAGCAAAAAATATGGAAACCTCTATAAATGAAAGTACATGTATGACTTGTATAATTATTGAATACATGTCTGAAAACATTGTCAGCAATTTCCCCATTTTCTACAATGGTTTCAAAAGTCTCCTGCTGCAGATGGGTCAAAATGCATCTAAAAGTTGGAAATGGACATGACATTAGGATTATTTTAATTATTTGAACATAAAAACAATAGGAAAACTACCCGGTACTTGGTATTTGAATGGTCCATTGACTTATATTTAAGGAACCCAAATGTAGAATGACATAAATGATGAATTACCAAAACGGAACAAACTAAGAGTCAAAAGGTAATTTATATAGTATTTTATATAGTATATATTTGGTATACTTGAGAAAACATTGTTTTTTATTTTTTAGTTTTCTAAGCATCCCGAGTCCTAGACTCACTAAATTTTGCCAGGACTCATTAGAATGAGAGCAAAATGTAGGACTCACTTTTTGTAAAAAAACAATTTGTCATTCATAGAAATTACAAAATGAAACACTGTTGTAATACCATAATTCTAATTTGTTATTGTTTGTTGTTCTTCAAAGTGATATTTGTAATACTCATTGATGCAATTAGATAAAAAAATAAAATACAGAGGGCTTAATGAATCTGTATCATATTGGTGTGTTGTTTGTTGTAGCTTTAAAAACAAATTGTTGTATCAATTATGAATTTAAATCTGTTACAAGTTGTTGTTTGTTTTGCCGTGTCAATCATTACATGTGATTTAATATTGTATTTGAGGTACAACGATGTGTTTGCAGCAGTTTGCACAGAGTATTTGAATCCATGTTATATAAAGGTATGTATCGACCCGTGACCTATATTTGTTTAAAAGATATTTTAATTACTAATACATTTTGTTGGGTTTTTAATTAATTATGTTTTAAAGTTATACAAATAAGACTTAATGTATACACACTTCTAAATATGATTTACCTTTTCGACATTTTGACTCATGATTTGTTCCATCTTATCAATTCAACATTTTTGTCATTCAGTGATTAACAGAGGTCTGTGTAGTCCAGGTGCAGGTGCACTGAGTTTGTTGATTGCATGGTGTGTTACGCCACTTTCAACAATTTTTCAGTTATATCAGCGTTTCCTGGGTAAGTTACTAATACTGCTGGTCCATTTATCCTGACACCAGCTAGTCAGTCGTAATGCTAACTCCCCAACCCTGAGCGCCAAGGAGGGCAGAAATTACTATATTAAGCTCGTTTTAGAGTTGAGCTCGTAACGATCTTGTTTTGGAGCTCGCGCGCAGTCAAAGTCGATTAATCTTGTTTCAGAGTTGAGCTCGTAACGATCTTGATTTGGAGCTCGCGCGCTGTCAAAGTCGGATTTGGAACAAATACGACCTTGCAACAAGCTCGTGACGAGCTTGTGACGAGCTCATGACAAGCTTATGACGAGCTCATTACAAGCTTGTTTTCTGATCGTCAAAAGCTCGTCACGAGCAAGTTACTAGCTTGTCGCGAGTTCGTCACGAAGTTGTAATTGTTCCAAATACTTGCTTGTGACAAGCTCGTTGCTAGCTCGTAACAAGCTCGTGAAATGAGATCGTCATTTTTGTGGGGGTAGTACTACCATATTTAATGTCTTTGCTATGACTTGACCGAAGGATCGAACCCGCGACCTCCTGTTCCCGAGGCAGACGCTCTACCACTATTTTGCACTCGGATCTCAATTGTATACATTATGAATGCAATATGTCAATCCAGAGGTCCAGGGTTCAAATCCTGGTCACCATCAGGGTTCTGGGCTTTTTCTGAGGTGCTTTTAACTTAAGTGTCTCCACTCAACAGTCCTCGACTAGAGGTCAAGACTAGTACTGGTCCTTTCCGTGAACAAAAGTCGTGCATGTATCTTTGCTATACACTGAGCATGTTAAAGAACCAATGATTTTTTCAGAAAGAGCTACGGTATCACACTCAGACTCCCTTGTATCTAAGTAAATGTATCGGCACCTGTCAGATGCTGGTACATGATTAAAGTGACAGTGGTGCAGAGGTAGAACGTCGGCCTCTTGTACCAAAGGTTTTGACTTTGGGATGTTTTCACACAAAGGCACAAGTACTGGTTAAGTCTTCACGAAGCAGCCATCAAGCGTGATTGAAAGCTTGTTTTTGCAATTGATGTAAAATAGATAAGTTTAAACTAAAGTTAAAAGTGTATACTATCAAATTCGCCTTAGCCCTTTCCTCATATAAACGCTTTCTGATGCCTCTGCAGCAGACAGCTTTTTGAAAACATAGTGACAAAAGAAGAAATTTCACAAAACGTGCAATTTCTCCTTTTGCCACCATGTTTTCCACTTTTTGTCACAGGTTATCCATTCAATTATGGAGATTTTCTATGTTTTGACAAAATACGTCTGCTGCAGAATTGTCGTATGAGGGAAAGGGTTAAGAAACTAGAAAGAGTATGGACGCTATACTAATTATATTACATAGGGATAACTGATTGTCCGGATCAGTGCCATCCGAATCTATATCACATTTGGTATAACATATTTTGAAGCCGAAACCTATTTATTTATTAGGACATGTCAGTTTCAAAAATATAAACAAACTATGTTTATATGATACAGATTCAATGTCATTGAACTTTGATAATCATAATTACTAAACCTTTTTTTAATTTAGAGCCATGTGAAATTGTTTACATCAGCGGTTCATTTTAACCTCCTCAGTAAAGAGTCTGAAATAACAACAACCAAACAACACTAAAAACACTGAAATAATCAAATATGGTTTTCATTAATTTACCGTCTACTTTGACGAAGAAGAAGAGGTGCTGAGGCAAAAATATGTGAAACTTCGGAAAAAGGTAAAAACTTCCAAATTGGATGCATTATTATGTGAAAATAATAACAAAACAATGACGGAATCATTCGTCCTCATGATACATCGCACCCATTAGCACTCTCTCTCTCTCTCTCTCTCTCTCTCTCTCTCTCTCTCTCTCTCTCTCTCTCTTTCTTCTCTCTCTCTCTCTCTCTCTCTTCTCTCTCTCTCTCTCTCTCTCTTCTCTCTCTCTCTCTCTCTCTCTCTCTCTCTCTCTCATCTCTCTCTCTCTCCTCCCTCTCTCTCTCATCTCTCTCTCTCCTCTCTCTCCTCTCTTCTCCTCTCTCTCAAT
>JASEVX010000002.1:66466680-66496917 GCA_031761405.1 Serripes groenlandicus
ACTAGAAAGAGTATGGACGCTATACTAATTATATTACATAGGGATAACTGATTGTCCGGAATCAGTGCCATCCGAATCTATATCACATTTGGTATAACATATTTTGAAGCGAAACCCTATTTATTTATTAGACATGTCAGTTTCAAAAATATAAACAAACTATGTTATATGATACAGATTCAATGTCTTGAACTTTGATAATCATAATTACTAAACCTTTTTTTAATTTAGAGCCATGTGAAATTGTTTACATCAGCGGTTCATTTTAACCTCCTCAGTAAGAGTCTGAAATAACAACAACAACAACACTAAAAACACTGAAATAATCAAATATGGTTTTCATTAATTTACCGTCTACTTTGACCGAAGAAGAAGAGGTGCTGAGGCAAAATATGTGAAACTTCGGAAAAGGTAAAAACTTCCAAATTGGATGCATTATTATGTGAAATAATAACCAAAACAATGACGGAATCATTCGTCCTCATGATACATCGCACCCATTAGCACTCTCTCTCTCTCTCTCTCTCTCTCTCTCTCTCTCTCTCTCTCTCTCTCTCTCTTTCTTTCTCTCTCTCTCTCTCTCTCTCTCTCTCTCTCTCTCTCTCTCTCCTCTCTTCTCTCTCTCTCTCTCTCTCTCTCTCTCTCTCTCTCCATCTCTCTCTCTCTCTCTCTCTCTCTCTCTCTCTCTCAATCACCCATCTATGTATATCTGCTCTCCCTCTCTCTCTTTCTCTATCTCTCTAACACCCTCTCTCTTTCATCCCTCTATCTCTTATCTGCCTCTCTCTCTATATATCTGCTCTCTCTCTCTCTCTCTCTTTCTCTATCTCTCTAACCCTCTCTCTTCTCTCACCCATCTCTCTTTCATCTCTCTCTCTCTCTCTCTCTCTCTCTCTCTCCTCTCTCTCTCCTCTCCTCGTCTCTCTCTCTCTCTTTCATCCCTCTATCTCTTATCTGCCTCTCTCTCTCTCTATATCTGCTCTCTCTCTCTCTTTCTCTATCTCTCTAACCCTCTCTCTTTCTCTCACCCATCTCTCTTTCATCTTCTATCTCTTCTCTCTCTCTCTCTCTCTCTCTCTCTCTCTCTCTCTCTCTCTCTCTCTCTCTCTCTCTCTCTCTCTCTCTCTCTCTCTCTCTCCTCTCTCTCTCTCTCTCTCTCTCTCTCTCTCTCTCTCTCTCTCTCTCTTTCCCAGTGTCCAACATAATTTAAACCTTGCACACTTATGTTTCACCTTCAGACACAAAGTTTTCAAAAGTCAGCAGTTGCAAATGCTTCAAAATGTGTCAACACATGGGAAAGGGTTAAATCTCTCATAATCAAATAACTATTTCAAATATTGAAGATGTTACAATAATTTCTTAATAATATGTATCAGATGAGGTAAACCATTTTGTTTTCCAGAAGAAACAGTTACAAGTACTAAAAGCTGCTAAACCTGAAAGGGAACAAGCAAAGGAGAAACCTGTTAAAAGACGATAAGAACAGACTATGATTTGATCTGAAAGAGTTGTAACTATATACCTTAGAAACAGTTACAGCTGTTTTACATTTGTTCTCTCATGTCTTTATTTTTAAGCCAGTTTCACTGTTTACCAATATTGGGGAGAAGACTTGTCTTTTTTTCACATAATATTCTCTTATTTCCTCACTAAATATTATCTCTCTAAGTTGAATATTTTGAGTATACCTAAATATAGTGTGTGTGGAAGACAGTTGTGCAGTGGCAGAGCATCAGCCTCTTGCATCAATGGTCCTGGTTGCCAATTCCAAGAAAAGGGGGTTCTGCCTCAGAATTTTCAACACAAAAGGCGTGAGTACTGCTGTTAGGTTTCCAGGAAGAAGGCAACAAGGGCTCTAGATAAGGGGCGTTTGCATGTTTTAAAATCTTTATTTGACCTTATAACCCTATGATGTGGGTACTCAAAAAACAAATACAAACAAATATTGAATGAAAATTTTCATAAAGTGAGCCGTCCCGTGAGAAAACCGACATTATGGTCTCTGCATAATGTCTCAGGTAGAATGAGGTATAGAGTAATAATTCCTGAATCAGAAAATCCAATGGAGCTGAAAAGTGTCTATCTCTGTAAACCTGCGCTGTATGCTAAGACTGATCCGGGTCCATACTTTACACAAGAGTCCACAATCTTGGTTTTCTCGTGGGACGGCTCAAGTATTGATTTACAGAGCTCTTTTTAAGACAAGTATTTCACATTTATTTGACCATCAAACCCTATGTTGTGGGTACTCAACAGAATAGTCTCACTGAGACAACTTTTTTGAGTACCAACAACATAGGGCCAAGTTGAGTCGTACAAGGATATTGATTGGAAAAGTCAAGTTTACTCCTTCTTAACTAGTCTATGAATTTAATTTTTGCTTATAAATGTTAACAAATTTCGAGCCTCAGAGTCCGCTGTAGAGGCAAAGGAACAGGCCAAAAAACTGATTATGTCTGGGGTAAGTACAACATGATTGTCGTTAACCCCAGAGCACTGATAAGTCAGAGAAAAGAGGGGTCTTGCTTCACGAAATCTCTGTTAGCACTCATTAAAACCTATGTTGTAGGTACTTTAAAGAATAGTCTCACTGAGTACCCACAACATAGGTTTTCAACTTGAATAAATATATTAGAACATGAAAAACTCCTCTTATCTAGAGCTCTGGTTTACCCTTTACCACGCACAACACATCTAAGCTCAAGACTTCAAAGATGCCTGCCAGAAACTATGAAATATATATCTTTTTGAATGAAACAGAGTAGAAGCAATTCCTCCTATTACCACTATATTTTCATAAGTTGTCAGCTGCAGACAAGTCAAAAGACATCAAGTTTCAAAGTTTATTGTACAAAGGCCTTAAGTCCATACACAAACACAAATACATACACATATAGTACAGACTACAGATCATGACAGAAGGCGACAAAGACATATGAGCTGTACGTCCCACAAGAAAACCAACATTGTTGACTCTGCATAAATCATCGACACGGATCAGCCAAAGAATGCCTCGCTGGCTGACCCGGACAGAAACTCTTCACCTCCTGTGGGTATTCTGTTTCAAGAATCATTACTTTATATCTCTATCCCCAAGAGACAGAATGTGTTGGCCCAGATAAGCCTGCGCAGGCTAATCTGGGTCGATACATTAAGCAGAGAGTTCACAATGTTGGTTTTCTCGTGGGACGGTTCATATGTATATTGGAGCAATGAGTTAAGCTAAAGACTTCTATAAGGCCTTTTATTACTTTGAATGCATAATATAAATACATTGCTTTATTTTGTATAACAGTAGTATTTGACATCTGTAGATTGAAGACTGTATAGATCAACATTGCTTTAAATCATATCACAGTTTAATGCTAAAAAAGGAGGTTGTGAAAATTTAATTAAAATACTGATACACATTCTTTGATTTGGGCCGTTCCACGGGAAAACCAACATTATGGACTCTGCGTAATGTATTGACCAGATCAGCTTGCGCAGGCTTAAACGGGCCGACACATTCCATCTCAGAGGCATATAGTAATGATTCCTGAAACAGAAAATCCACAGGAGGCAAAAATTGTCTGTTTGGGTTAGCCTGCATGGCATGCTTAGGTTGATCCGGGTCGATAAACTTTAGGCAGAGTCCACAATGTTGGTTTTCTTGCGGGAAGGCTGATTCGTGTCGCCTACCTTGGCAGGGTGATAGATAGGGATCACTTCTCTGTCATTACTGTCCATCCATCTGTCTGTATTGTTAGTAGTTACTGAAATATTGCAGGTGGACACAAGTGTTTCTTTAATCCTTTACCACTTACAACAAATCTCTCAGCAAAGGAAGGACTTTGAAAACAAGTAGCAAAAATTATTGAAAATTTCAATAATTGCAAGTATAATAATTATTGAATAGAATTGAAATCATTGTGGCAATGGAGAAATTGCTCATTGATTCCAAAAAATAACTGTTTTAGAGGTATCGGTATGTGGGAAAGGGATAAGTAACACATGAGGGTCGACCAAAAATCGTATTTGCTGAAAAATCTTCAACGGTTGTTTATAAACATATTTGCATGAAAAATTTGCCAGAAGACGGAATAATAAGTGAATCTTGCAAAAAGGAACAAGCACCTTGTATTACTTAAACAGTATTGTTCCCAAAGGTTTTTTTTGATACCATGTGAATAGTTCTAAATGCAACTGTTATGAAAACTTATTGGCCAAAGAGAAATTGCTCATTTTTTCGGCACAGTGTTTTCAAAAGTTGTATGCTGAAGATGTGGCTTAATGGGGGGGGGGGCGGGGGGGGGGGGGGGGGGGGTGGGGGGGGGAGGATTAATTTAAATTTAATGATGTCTCGTCTAATCTGAATATAGGCTATCAAACTCAATGATAAGAAAGAGAAGCAAGGCTTTAAGAGATCCAGAAATTTGGAAAAGAAGCTGCAGGACCCAGAAAAGACTCCTATTGCTCCTGTAGGGTTCAACCATTCGCTGCAGCTCACCCAGATGAAGAAATGAAGAGAGGGAAGAAAAGGTCAGTTCTTCATTCATGAATTTCTTACATTTGCTAGCTCTCCTTCCCACAAATGTTAGCAAAAAATACTTTATTTATATTACTTTTATTGCAATATGAGAAACAGGACTTTTTTTATATTTTGTGCAAATGCCTTCATTGTTACAATTATATAACTAAGAATTAAGGTGACTAGATTGTGGGGTTTAAAAATATTTTATACCCCCAACATACGAAGTCACCCTGTGTTCAGTTGGTTGGTCAGGCAGTTGGTCCGTTGCAATTTTCCATTTTCAGAGCATTACTTGAAAACTACTGGATAGAATTTAATTCAACTTCATACGTTGATACAACATATTGAGAGGGAGTGCAGTGAACAGGAACCTTACTCTATTTTACCTAAGTACAGAGTTATTGCCCTTTGTTACTTTTTCTTGTCTGGAGGATAACTTGAAATCTACTTGTTGGAATCTATATAAAACTTCATACAATGGTAAAACACAATGAGCGGCAGTCAGTGTACAAGAACCATAATTATATTTGAGCTAATTACATAGTTATTGCCATTTCTTACTTTTTTCTTGTCCAAGAGAATTACTTTCATTGCCATTTCTTACTGTTTGTCCAGAGAATAACTTTAAAACTAATGGATGGAACTGAATAATAAACTTCATACAGTCAGTGTCCGACAAATTCAGAATTGTTTGGTAGCCCACTGAGGCTACCAGATTTGGAAGCTGGTAGCCGAAATATCGCGGATGCCAATGAGTGTTTTATGATTATTTTTGTTTTCTACTTCTGTACAAACATAATATTAAGAGTACATCATGTACATGATTTAAGGGGTGTGACCATTTCAAATAACATGACTGTGTTGCAAAAAGACCTGAAGTGCAGCATTCAGTTAAAAAAAAAAATGAAATTTGGAAAAGAGACTTTTTGGTGGAGCTTAACAGATAGGAGAAAATTGGTACTAAAGTTTTTCAAGATTATTTTTATCTAGGTTATTTGAAATATTCTGCATAAAATGTATGTATTTTATCCATATTTACAAAAGATTTAAAAGCTAGTGACAGAAATGTTTAAACTTGAGACCAAAAAATCAAATGATGAAGTATAGATGAAGTCACCGATTTAGGTCCCTCACCGAAACAGGGCATACGATACGAGTGTCAGTTTTACAAAGAACGACATATTAAATAAGATTCAATTTATTAACCAAAAGTCAAATTTATCAGGTTCAATGAAGTTATTAACCCTTTCCCTCATATAGACGCTCTCTGACGTCTCTGCAGCAGACAGCTTTTTGAAAACATAGTGACAACAGAAGAAATTGATCAAAACAAGCAATATCTCCTTTTACCACAATGTTTTCCACTTAGTCATAGGTTATCCATTAGATTTTTATTTTTGACAAAATATGTTCAAAGTCGTATGCTGCAGAATTGTTGTATGAGGGAAAGGGTTAAATCATAAAATATTGTCAAAAACAATGACGCGAATAATACCGTAACACATGAAACACGTTAAATTTGTTTATGTGTTACGGTCTTATTCACAACATAGCCGCCATTTTGATAATTGCGCAACGTTAATCATGGTTCCCTACTGAGAATTTGAAATCGGTAAACAGCGTTGAATGTAAACATCGGGGTCCACTCTTGATCGGGGTCGTCGGGTCGTTAACGTCATTGACCTAATTTCTCATTTCTTCCAATGAAATCGCAATTATTAAGTCATATGATTTTTTTTCCCGCCGGTTATACTAATTAATTTTGGTAAACAAAGCCGTGATTGGGCATTTATTATTCATTATAGATTTCATCCCAAACATTTTCTTTGATATTACGAATACTATGTCGATTATGAAGGTGTTTCATATTTGATTAACGGCAAGATAAGATCTAGAAGTGGTCGTATTGTATTGTCTTTAATATTTGGATCAAATTTATTTTATTAACTTCTGCATGGCGACAATTTTCTTCTCCGTCTTTCTGAACCGGTCTGCACCAGTTTGCAAACATCGCATACCGAAAGTAAAAATATGGATCAAAATACATTTAAGGGAATATTTGAATTTCATTGGTTATTCGCAATCATTCATGGATTAACACATAGCCCCAGGAAACAATGGTCACTAATGATTGGACCGCCGTAATGGGTATATATATCACGTTAATTGGCTGAAACCACTCGATCTGACAGGTGGGTAACTCCGCCTACTGATATTGATTTGTTTATGGTCACAGCGAGTGGTTTTCGCATGAAACATACAGTCACTGTTTATACACGACATGTGTGTAAGTAATTAAGCCGGGCTACCAGACACGGGAATAAACAGTAGCCCGCCAGGCTTTCATTTGAAAATGACAGTAGCCCGGGCAATTATTGTGGTAGCCCGCAGGCTCCGGGCAATGGATTTGTCGGACACTGATCATACAATGGTAGAGCACAATGATATTAAGTGCAAAGTGCAGTGCACAAGAACCATAACTCTATTTTAGCTAGGAGTTATTGGCCTTACTTACTTTTTTCTGTCTGGGGAATAAATTAAAAACTACAAGATGGAATTTAATAAACCAAACTTCATACAGTGGTAGAGCACAATGAGAGGAAGTCCAGTGTATAAGAACTATAACTCTGTTTTAGCTAATTACATAGTTATTGCCCTTTCTTACTTTTTTCTTGTCCGGAGAATAACTTTCATTGTCCTTTCTGACTGTATGTCCGGGGAATAACTTTAAAACTAATGGATGCAATTTAGTAAATCCTTGTACAATGGTAGAGCATGATGAGAGGAAGTGCAGTGTACAAAGAATATAACTCTATTTTAGCTAACTACAGAATAATTACCCTTTGTTTCATTTATTTTTATCTGGAGAATAACTTGAAAACTACTGAATGGAATTTAATAAAACTTCGTGAGAGGGAGTGCGTTGACAAGAATAACCAGATCAATAACATTGTCATTTTTAGGTGGGGTTTCTAAATATTTCACTACCATTTCCTATCAATGTGATGTTTGGGGGTATTACTCACATTCAGTGATAGCTCTAGCTTACACTGTTACCAAGCCGTAATTATGTTTATACATATTTCAGTAGTATAAAAATGTTTCTTTCAGAGGGTGCGTGGTCCAAGGATAAGACAACTTTATGATAGTTTCGTCAGAGGAGAACCGGGACAGAGTAAGAATATTTCCTTTTTATTGTCATCTGCGCAACTGTCCTTAATCCTTTCCCACATACAACAAATCTGCAGCAGATGACTTTGAAAACATACCTGTACAAAATTAGAAACTCCTTTCAAATGAAAGTACAATAATTGAATAGAGCTGAAAACATGGTGACAAAAGGAGAAATTGCCTATTTTGAGCAATTTCTTCTTTTCAAAAAGCTGTCTGCTGCAGAGGCGTCAGAATGCATCTATATGAGGGAAAGGGTTAAAATTTCATTTTATACTTTTGATTTGTTAGTTAATGTTTTTATTTATAAATGATATACAATTGCATTTTTAGGCGTGGATCTCATTTCAATTAATAATTTGTTTTACTCAGTACACAATATGATGCAATTTTTTTCCTATATAAGTCTTAAGTTTTATGTCTTTGGAAATTTCCAGGACCTGAAAGAGAAGATAGAAGGGAAGATAGAAGGGAAGACAGAAGGGATGACAGAAGGGAAGACAGGGAAAGAGAGAGAAGAGAAAGAGAGCCTTTACCCAAAAAGGGTTTGTATCAAACATCCATGTACATGTATATATCATTAGCTTTAACCCTTTCCCTCATATAGACGCTTTCTGAGGCCTCTGCAGCAGATAGCTTTTTGAAAACATAGTGACAAAAGAAGAAATTGCACAAAACGTGCAATTTCTCCTTTTGCCACAATGTTTTCCATTTTTTGTCATAGGTTATCCATTCAATTATAGAGATTTTCCATTATTTGACAAAATATGTTCAAAGTCGTTTGCTGCAGAATTGTCGTATGAGGGAAAGGGTTAAGCAAAACAACTGTAACTACATCTTCAGGACCTTTTCTTGTACATGTATATAGCATTATATTCAAGAGAAACAACTAGTCCGTTATGTTTTTGTAAAGTTCAATGTGGGAAATTGCAAAATTGTAAAGAAAAAATGATATGTTATGTAATCTGAAATCTTACGATATTGAACATGGTATACTTCAATTTATTTTGCATTATTCCTAAATGTACTTCCTACTGGATTATGCAAGCATACATCTCATTTGTTTGCTATGTGAATTTTGCCTTTCTTTTGTAAATTTATTACACATTGTTATGACAAAATATTGCTTTTCCAAACTGTAAAGTAGCCTAAATTTGGTCTCTAATATAGTAGGTGGAAAGGCACTGATCTTGTCAACAGATGTATTTACAACCATTTTGGGTTTGCATGAGGCCATTAACCCTTTCCCTCATATAGACACCTCTGCAGCAGAGGGCTTTTTGAAAACATAGTGACAAAAGAAGAAATTGCACAAAACGTGCAATTTCTCCTTTTGACACAATGGTTTCCACTTTTAGTCATAGGTTATCCATTCAATTATGGAGATTTTCTATGTTTTGACAAAATACATTCAAAGTCGTCTGCTGCAGAATTATCGTATGATGGAAAGGGTTAATAATTTGATAGAATATATTATTTTTGCTATTTCTAAAGCATAAGTTACATAGATCAATATATATATGATGCATTAGATTAAACAGTGTTCTTTTTGCATATACAAACAGTGTAGACTTTATAAATGTGCAGTCCAAGCAGAGCCTTTTCGAACATTTGTTTCAAACATCATCTTTTGAAAATACAATGTATAATCACTTCTATAACTGTTCTAAGTACACCAACAATCTTGATAATCCCTTTAACCCTTTCCCTCATACAGCAATTCTGCAGCAGACGACTTTGAACGTATTTTGTCAAAAAATAGAAAATCTCCATAATTGAATGGATAACCTATGACAAAAAGTGGAAAACATTGTGGCAAAAGGAGAAATTGCACGTTTTGTGCAATTTCTTCTTTTGTCACTATGTTTTCAAAAAGTCGTCTGCTGCAGAGGCGTCAGAAAGCGTCTATATGAGGGAAAGGGTTAAAATGGAAGTTTATACTTGACATGTTTTACTTAAATTTTTTACTTAATTTAACCCTTTACCACATACAACAAATTTGCAGCAGACAACTTTGATAACATCTTTCAACAAATTTGCAGAGGCCTCAGAAAGCGTCTATATGTGGCAAAGTGTTGAATTTTTTTTTTATTCGCTGAACAGGTAATACAGTTTACGTACACGGACATGGTATTACAGAAGAATTGTTACGAAAAGCTTTATCCAATTTTGGTGCCATTGTAAATATTTCTATGGAAAAAGAGAGAAAGTATGTAATCACTTCATGTACTATTTTTATAAATTCAAATTTGTAAAGTATGGTCAGGGATGGGTTAGTTCAATTTTTAGCTCGCCTTTTCGAAGAAATAGGGGAGCTTATGTTATCACCCCGGCGTCCGCGTTGGCGTTGGCGTCCGTGTTGCCAGCTTGGTCAAACCTTTGCGTGCAAGGCCTTTTCTCAGACACTGTGTATGCTGTTGCTTTGAAACTTCACACACTTATTCAGGATCATTAGGGGACCTTGTATGTCAAGTCCCATAACTCTGGAATGGATTTTGACTGAATTGTGCCCCTTTTTGGACTTAGAAATTTGGTCAAACCTTTGCGTGCAAGGCCTTTTCTCAGACACTGTGTATGCTGTTGCTTTCAAACTTCACACACTTATTCAGGGTCATTAGGGGACCTTGTATGTCAAGTCCCATAACTCTGGAATGGATATTGACTGAATTGTGCCCCTTTTTTGACTTAGAATTTTGGTCAAACCTTTGCGTGCAAGGCCTTTTCTCAGACACTGTGTATGCTGTTGCTTTGAAACTTCACACACTTATTCAGGATCATTAGGGGACCTTATATGGCAGGTCCCATAACTCTGGAATGGATTTTGACTGAATTGTGCCCCTTTTTGGACTTAGAAATTTGGTCAAACCTTTGCGTGCAAGGCCTTTTCTCAGACACTGTGTATGCTGTTGCTTTCAAACTTCACACACTTATTCAGGGTCATTAGGGGACCTTGTATGTCAAGTCCCATAACTCTGGAATGGATTTTGACTGAATTGTGCCCCTTTTTCGACTTAGAATTTTGGTCAAACCTTTGCGTGCAAGGCCTTTTCTCAGACACTGTGTATGCTGTTGCTTTGAAACTTCACACACTTATTCAGGATCATTAGGGGACCTTGTATGTCAAGTCCCATAACTCTGAAATGGATTTTGACTGAATTGTGCCCCTTTTTTGGACTTAGAAATTTGGTCAAACCTTTGCGTGCAAGGCCTTTTCTCAGACACTGTGTATGCTGTTGCTTTCAAACTTCACACACTTATTCAGGGTCATTAGGGGACCTTGTATGTCAAGTCCCATAACTCTGGAATGGATTTTGAATGAATTGTGCCCTTTTTTGTACTTAGAATTTTGGTCAAACCTTTGCGTGCAAGGCCTTTTCTCAGACACTGTGTATGCTGTTGCTTTCAAACTTCACACACTTATTCAGGTCATTAGATGACCTTGTATGTCAAGTCCCATTACTCTGAAATGGATTTTGAATGAATTGTGCCCCTTTTTGGACTTAGAATTTTGGTCAAACCTTTGCGTGCAAGGCCTTTTTTCAGACACTGTGTAAGCTGTTGCTTTGAAACTTCACCACTTATTCAGGGTCATCAGATGACCTTGTATGTAAAGTCCCATAACTCTGGAATGGATTTTTACTGAATTGTGCCCCTTTTTGGACTTAAGAATTTTGGTCAAACCTTTGCGTGCAAGGCCTTTTCTCAGACACTGTGTAAGCTGTTGCTTTGAAACTTCACACACTTATTCAGGGTCATTAGATGACCTTGTATGTCAAGTCCTATAACTTTGGAATGGATTTGTACTGAATTGTGCTCCTTTTTGGATTTAGAATTTTGGTCAAACCTTAGCGTGTAAGGCCTTTTCTCAGACACTGTGTATGCTGTTGCTTTGAAACTTCACTCACTTATTCAGGGTCATTAGATGACCTTGTATGTCAAGTCCCATAACTCTGGAATGGATTTTGACTGAATTGTGCCCCTTATTGGTCTCAGAAACTATATAATTTATGCTGTTGATATTAAACAGTTTTCTTTATTTTGTAAATTCAATTTCAACTGAATTATTCCACTTTTGAATTTTGGACTTTAACCAATGCTGTAACCGTTCTGAAGTAGGCCCTGATAAACGATGGCCCTGATAGGCGAGCTATATTGTCCTCCGACAACTCTTGTTAATAGTTTTTAGAACCCTTTCCCACATGCAGACATATTTTAATGCATTAATGATTATCAATTTAGCAGATGACTTTTAAAAACATTGTTGCCAAAAGCGAAATTGCCCCTTTGCTACAATGGTTTTTAATCTATTCTAAAATTAAAGGCGTCTTTTGAAGATTGGTTGTATGTGGGAAAGGGTTTTAAAAGCGTTCACATTTTATAAGAAAGAATCTAAATAAAGATAAAGATACAGTGAAATTTGATTGTTTTTATTTATAAAGACTCTGAAAAGTGACATATAAAATTAAATATTTTTACAAGGTATATTCAATATTCTTTTGTATCCTCAACCCATCTTTGAAATGTAGTGGCAAGAAATCCGATCAGCTTTAACCCTTTCCCACATTCAACAAATGTGCAGCAGATGACTTTGAAAACATCTAGGCAAAAACATGTCAAATCTCTACAAATGAAAGGACAATTATTCAAAAGAGTTGAAACCATTGTGGCAAAGGTAGAAATTGCTCATGATCAATTTTTGCTTTTGCCAATATGATTTCAAAAGTCTTATGCTGCAGATGTCTCAGAAGGCATCTATATGTTGAAAACACTGTGGTGAAATTGCTCGTTTTCAGCAATTTCTCCTTTTGTCACAGTGTTTTCAGCGCTGTCTGCTGCAGAGGCGTCAGAAAGCGTCTATATGCGTGAAAGGTCTAAACCAATGTTCTTTTCATTCTTACAGTTGTGGTTTTGTTACATTTGAGAAAACAGATTCATCTGACATGGCCATACAAGAGGTAATTTTGATTTGTACAAGTTCTTTTCTTCAAATTATATAAATTTGAAAATTCTATTAGCCTTTCCTATATATACAATAAATCTATAGCTTAATCTATAGTGGACGACTTTTGAAACACATAAGTAAAATATATGGAAAAACTCTAGAAATGATAATTATATTTTTGGAAAGAGCTGAAAACCTGCTGCAGATGCTTCAAAATACATATGCAAGTGGGAAAGACTTAATGTTTTCCTTGTTCTCAGTCTCTAATAAACCCATAATAAATGTAAAACCAAATCATCCGGATGTCGTTTTATCATCAGTCATAAATTGGTATTAGAATGTTTACAGATAGCCATTCTTGTTGTCGTTGCATTGCCATCCAGTTTATTTGGAAGGAATAACTTACACTGCTAGCAAATATGCTTTAGAAACAAGATTTAACTACATAAATAATTTGAAAAAATGATTAGACTAGGCTTAGCAAAATAAAATATATTTTATTGTTTATATATTATCAATCTTTCTTCCATAATCCTTTCCCTCATACGACAATTCTGCAGCAGACGACTTTGAACATATTTTGTCAAAAATAAGAAAATCTCTATAATTGAATGGATCACCTATGACTAAAAGTGGAAAACATTGTGGCAAAAGGAGAAATTTTTCATTTTGAGCAATTTCTTCTTTTGTCACTATGTTTTCAAAAAGCCGTCTGCTGCAGAGGCTTCAGAAAGCGTCTATATGAGGGAAACGGTTAATAGTTGACGTGGTTCGAACTTGAACACGGTTAGGAAGATTTCATGAAAGCGAGTATCTAAGTTATAGCTTTTAAGGTTTAACATAGGCTCCTTGCTGCAATAGCGTTTAAACTGAAAATGCAATATCAGGAGTAAACGCAATAAACTGCACTGTGCATGAAGCGTGCAACGCATATATAGCTTGTTATGTATTTAGGTCAAAAACGACCAACCCTCCTTTTGGTCGTCCTTAGAGTTATTTGATTTCTGCCAAATAATCTATATGAAGGAAAGGGATAAGGCCTTTGCTTATTAACTTTTTGAAAGTTGACATGTCATGTAAGTATATGTTAAATTGTGTTTCATGACTAAAAGCTGTATTAGCTTATGTCAATAACATTTCGTCTTGTCTTGTGTTATCAATGTGTCAATTCTTTTGAGTACCCACAAAATAGGATTTTGCAGGGCTATAAGAGAGATATTGTGAGGTAGAAAAACCAGTTTACTCCTCCTTAATCTAGGCCTCTGCACAATCTCCATTACTGATAGAGTGTTGGCCTTTCATACCTAAGGTCCCAGGTTCGAATCCTGTGATGAGTGGGTTCTGCCTTATGGATTTATTCCACCCAATGGCTAGAGTACTAATTATGTCTCGAGTACTGGTTATGTCTCCAGGAAGGAGACATAGAGAAAGATTAATATAAGCTTAAAGCTTGTTTTGCATTCAATGAAAACTAAATTAGTTTAAACTAATCTCCATTATACAGGTGAATGGAGCAATGATAGATGCTGTACAATTACGTGTCTCAATGGCCAGACGACAACCAGCCTTTGAACAAACAACACAAGATGCATCCAACTCCTCTTGGGCTTCTATAGGTAGGTCTCATTGTGTTATTAGTTAACTCTTAATCTCATTAAAACAAGCCTTTAAACAAACAACACAATTGTCCTATGAGGGAAACGGTTGTATCGTACAATTTTATTGGACAAAAGGCGAGCTCATGATCTTGGGTATTTAAGGACATAAGGTCAATTAGTGACATAGACATAAGATCAATTAGTGACATAGACATAGGATCAATTAGTGACATAGACATAAGGTCAATTAGTGACATAGACATAAGATCAATTAGTGACATAGACATAATATCAATTAGTGACATAGACATAAGATCAGTTAGTGACATAGACATAAGAACAATTAGTGACATAGACATAAGATCAATTAGTGACATAGACATAAGATCAACGAGTGACATAGACATAAGATCAATTAGTGACGAGCTTTTATAAGGAGTAGTCAGATCCAGTATATGTGGCTCTGAGTTAAACCCTTTCTCACATACAGCAAATCTGCAGCAGATGACTTTAAAAATGTCTACTAAAAAAGATGGAAAATCTCTATAATTGTAGGTATAATTACTATAAAAAGTTTGAAAACATTGTGGCAAAAGGAGAAATTGCTTGTTTTGAGCAATTTCTCCTTTTGTCACAATGTTTTCAAAAGTCGTCTGCTGCACATGCATCAAAATGTGTCTACATGTGGGAAATGGTTAATGAGATTGAGTTACAACTTTCCCATACTGATCTTCAGCAGCCAACTTTTGAAAACATTATAGTGGCAAAAGGGGAAATCAGAAGGGGCATCAGAAAGCGTCTATATGAGGGAGAGCGTTAACGCTTTTAAATTAAGAGATTTTCTTTATTTTTGCCTGGATGTTTTCAAAGTCATCTGCTGCAGATTTGTTGTAAGTTGGAAAGATTTAAAATGTATTTTGCTGTTTAATAGCCTGGAAGGGAAATTCTTTTGCTCATATTTATCTATACTATAATAGTACAAATTGATGTGTTCATGCAAAAATAATTGTAACTAAAAACAAGATGTAGGGGCAATGGGTTTGTAGAGTTTCCTTAACCCTTTCCCTCATACAACAATTCTTCAGCAGACGACTTTGAACATATTTTGTCAAAACATAGAAAATTGAATGGATAACCTATGACTAAAAGTGGAAAACATTGTGTCAAAAGAAGAAATTGCTCGTTTTGAGCAATTTCTTCTTTTGTCACAATGTTTTCAAAAAAGCCATCTGCTGCAGAGGCATCATAAAGCGTATGTATGAGGGAAAGTGTTAAGTAATATGATTAAGAAATTACGGTATATCAGTGCTAAAGAGGTAAAATTGGTTTTATTTTTGTTTCGCAGCTACTAATACATCACAAAAGGGATCCCACAAAGATAAAAGGAATGCAGTCACATATGAGGATGATATTTTTTGAGGACTTAATCATTGCTTGAACAATAACTGTGTCTCAGTTTATGGATACTGCAAAGTACAAACCAAATTATGGACATTTCCTTTCAGGAATGATTTGGTTGTCAGAGATGGTAAAGGTGTAAATATCTCTCTTATTAACAAACCAAACCCTATATTGTTGGTATTCAAAAGAATCATCTCTTTGATACAGTTCTTTTAAGCACCAACAACATAGGGTTTCCCGTTTGGGAGTGAAAAAAGGAATTAAGAACATCAAATTGCACTTTCTCGACAGCTCTCGAATAAAGCTGTTAGTTGTAAAAACTCTTTTGAGTGACAACAACATAGGCTTTTGGAGCAAAAAAAAGGAATTGAAATCATCGCATATGTACCTTGTCAATTGCTCTGGTAATAAAGCTGTTTTTTGTCGATTGCAATAAGAAACATCCACAATAGAAAATTGATTCAATACATTATGCCTTATTGAGGAATGCTACAGTCATTGTGACCTGCCTGAACATACATGGTGTAGTGCAGGGCATTTCACAGCGTCCGAATTTCCAATTCAGATAAAATGGTGAAAAACACACAATACCTCAATAAGATATTCAAAAAGTCTCTCTACATGTCCATATGCTATAATAAAAATGATCGCAATGTTAATTTGGGGGAATCCGTCCCGTGTTACTATAAATAGCCCCTCTATACTGCTCATATAGTATAATAATAATGACTTTTTATATATATACATTAATACAATAGGGAGTCTTGTTTGGGATTCCCCCGAGTTTTCTCATACATTAACAATACAGTCGTTATTATTATAGCATATGGACCATATAAAGACTATTTATAGTAGTTTAACAAGGTATTGTGTTTTAGTTGTTTTCATTTTCAAAGAAAACTCGGAAGCTTGTGGTCATTTCTGCAAAAGGTAATTTTTTATTTTTTAAGAGTAGTCTTTTTAAAAAAAAGAAGTGAGGAAAAATAGTATTATCTGGAAAATTGGACATATAAACTTGATAAAATAGTTAAAAACACTACCAAAACCTTGGTTTGATTTGGTTTTGAGAACTCAAGTTGTCTACTGAATAAAAAGATAAATGATTAAAATATCATTACTAAAATGTATATGTTTATCTTTGTATTTTCTTTTACCTCAACATTCAAAGAAGTTGGTCGGGTGTATTGCTCTGCTTTCGTTTTTTGTTTTTTTCGTACATATATTTATTTATCACATATTTTCGAACTTGCAATAACTTATGGACTGCAAAATGATGCTTATACCTTGAAATTAATTATTTCAATTTATTATGAAAATGAATGGACACATACATTTTTTAAAAACTATTTAAGAGTTATGTCCCTTGCTAGTGCAAAAGGAACAATGTGATCAATTCTGATCACTCTGTCCATCTAAAAAGCTCGGTCACTTTTTCATTAAAACATCATTAGGGTTCATCAGAAGATTCTTCATCATCATTCCCAGTCCATCCAATCTTAGTCAGGTTTGAAACTGGGACATGTGGGGTAGAAATCTAGGACACTAGGTCAAAATTTAGAAAAACCTTGTGGACACACTAGTTTAATAACTAATATACCAAAATGGTCTAGGCTTTATTTTATAATTTTTAGCTCGACTATTCGAAGAATATGAGAGCTATACTACTCACCCTGGCGTCGGCATCGCTGTCGGCGTCCACGTCACACTTTGGTTAAGGTTTTGCATACTACATGTATTGCATTGAAACTTTCTACAACCCTACTAAACTGTCACACCTATGTAGATTATTAAGTTAGATAACTCTATCCTGCATTTTATGCAAGTTATGGCCCTTTTTTACTTATAAATTCTGGTTAAAGTTTTGCGTGCAACTAAATTAAGAGTCCATATCTCAGTATTTACTTGATGTATTGCATTGAAACTTTATACAACCCTACCCAACTATTACACTTATGTAGATTATCAAGTATGATAACTCTATTCTGCATTTTATGCAAGTTATGGCCCTTTTTTACTTTAGAAATTCTGGTTAAAGTTTTGCGTGCAACTAAATTAAGAGTCCATATCTCAGTATTTACTTCATGCATTGCATTGATATTATATACAAACCTACCCAATCATCACACCTATGTAGATTATCAAGTTAGATAACTTTATCCTGCATTTTATGCAAGTTATGGCCCTTTTTTTAATTAGAAATTCTGGTTAAAGTTTTGCATGCCACTAAATTAAGAGTCCATATCTCTGTATTTACATGATGCATTGCATTGAAACTTTCTACAACCCTACCCAACTATCACACCTGTGTAGATAATCAAGTTAGATAACTCTATCCTGCATTTTATGCAAGTTATGGCCCTTTTTTTACTTAGAAATTCTGGTTAAAGTTTTGCGTGCAACTAAATTAAGAGTCCAAATCTCAGTATTTACTTGATGCATTGCATTGAAACTTGATACAACACTACTCAACTATCACACTTATGTAGATTATCAAGTATGATAACTCTATCCTGCATTTTATGCAAGTTATGGCCCTTTTTATGCCCCCGGAATCACCGATTCGGTGGGCATCTAGTTTTTGGCCTGCTTGTCTGTCTGTCGAAAAAAACGTTAACCTTGACCACTTCTTTTGAACCATAACAGGTACGGCTACCATATTTCACATGTGTATTCCTTGTGACATGACCTTTCGGTCAGTACCAAAAGTTTCGACCTTGCGACCTTGACCTTTGACCTAGATGTTGCCATTCGGGGGCATCAGTGTTTTACAAACACATCTTGTTTTACTTAGAAATTCTGGTTAAAGTTTTGCATAGTTTTGCGTGCAACTACATTAAGATACCATATCTTAGTAACTAATTGATGCATTGCATTGAAACTTTATACAACCCTTCCTAACCATCACACCTATGAAAATAATCAAGTTAAATAACTCTATCCTGCATTTAATGCAAATTATCACCCTACATTAAAATCCATTAACTCAGTAACTTAAATAAGCGGTGGAATAGTCGAGCGCGCTGTCCTCCGACAGCTCTTGTTATTTTTGCTGTAGATCTCAATTCAACAAATTTTAACCCTTCCCTCATATAGACGCTTTCTGACACTCTGCAGCAGACGGCTATTTCAAGGCTATTTCAAAACATAGTGACAAAAGAAGAAATTGCTCAAAACGAGTAATTTCTCGCTTTGCCACAATGTTTTCCACTTTCAGTCATAGGTTATCCATTCAGATGTAGAGATTTTCTTTTTGTTGACAAAATATGTTCAAAGTCGTCTGCTGCAAAATTGTTGTATGAGGGAAAGGGTTCACTTGGTTTTAAAGATTCTTTATATTTTTGACCAGATTTTTTTGAAGCTTTCTGCTGCAGATTTTTTGTGCTGTTAATATTGTCGCCTTGATTAAGGGAAATTGTTCCAATCGAGTCATCTTCCTTGTTTACGATGTTGAACCTATCTGCTAAAGAGGCACCAGGAAGGTAAGGTAAAGGGTTAAGACGTTTTCAATTAGCTTGTTATATCAGCATATCCGCCTTTGGACCAATTGGTAAGATTATTAAACAATGAAAATTTAGGTGCCATTGCTCGTTCTGAGCAATGGCACCTACATTTACATTGTTTACAAAGGGGTTAAAATTGCCCCTAAACCAGGGTTTTTAAAATAGGTTTTTAGATACAACCGTTTCACACCAAGCCCTCGATTTGCTTGTGTACTTAAACCACTCGACCGCGGCGGATTCTTGAGTCTATATTGAGTGGTTCATCAAACCATCTTTGGAAATAAAACATAGTTAAAGCTGGGACTGTGGGACTCTGCGTTCTGATTTATGACCGTAGTTCGCGGCTGTCAATCACATTATGTTCTGTAACAAGGGATCCTACATAATGTTCTATTGCCCGTAATATGACTAAAATATCATTGAAAAGCATGGGACATTTATGGCAGTGACAATGCATATCGTTATATGCAGTCTAATCTTGATATACAGTGTTTTCAAATTCGTCAAAGGATATTTATGATGCTTCAGACAAACGAAAACTAACCGAGGTTTTTTTACGCCCAGTGTAGATTCAGACCGACCTGAGCCATTGATCCGGATTTTCACAGTTTCAACAAGCTTCTGTCAAACATTGTGCATGAATTTGGATTAAAGAGCATGTACCAGATCTCTATCTTCACTTGTCATAAATATGCTAATGTTGATTTGATTAGAGCTCCGCACATTTGGAGACAGCATGGACGCACTGGTATTTTTTCATTAACATGGTCTCAAACTCCCAATGTTGTCTTTGGGTGGAGGATGAAAATTAGATTCATTTAAAACGGGCTTGTCACGTTGTGTGCTCAATGGGACCGTGCCCATTCAGAGCCTAAATGGTCACACCGTCGTTCGCGTCGGCTATGTTACCTAAAACGTTTTAGTTTTGTGTTAAGTTTTCCGTTCAAGTTTTGTGTTTAAGACTAGTTCAATTTTTGTATTATAGACTTGAGTTCAAGTTTTAAGTACAATACTTGCTATCAAGTATATAGTTTAAGACTTGTGTGTTCAAGTGTTTAAGACTTACGTGTAAGTTTGTTCGACCACCAATTCTCCGTTTGGCGAGCTATGCTATCATTTGACAGCTTTATTTGTGTATGCCCTATCGGCATGCTTCTATATCTTGCTGAATTCCCGCGACTGCTTACAGTTTCAAATTATGTTTGCTAACATATTAATGAGATGTTTAACCCTTTCCAACATATACCATCTGCAGCAGACGACTTTGTAAAACATCTAGGCAAAAATAATGAAACCGTGAATGGGGGTTTAATTACTGCAAAAAGTTCTAAACATTGTGACATAAGGAGAAATTGCAATATTTTCTTTGCAACAACTTCTTCAAATGTTGTTTGCTGCATATGCTTCAACATAAATATGCAGGTGGAAAAGAGCAATTTTTCCTTTTGTCACAATGTTTTCAAAAGTCAACTGCTGCAGAGGCGTCATATAGCGTCTGTATGTTGGAAAGGGTTAACATTGTGAGGTAACGTAAACATGGCACGCTTTACACGAGCATCAATCTGCAGGTCGATCCTGGTCGTCGTTAGTCCCAGGGTTAACCCAAAACTCGCACGTAACCCTATCACACATACAGACAACTTTTTGACGCATCTGCAGCAGACGACCTTTTGAAAACACAGTGACAAAAGAAGAAATTGCTCAAAACGAGCAATTTCTTCTTTTGCCTCGTTTTCAACTCTTTTCAGTAATTATACCTACATTTATAGAGCTTTTCCGTGCTTTTCCCCCAATATACTTTCAAAGTCGTCTGCTGCAGATGTGTTGTATGTGGGAAAAGGGTTAAACTAACCTTGCACGATAAGTATTACAGAACGTCTTCCGACTTGGAGACATATCTGCTTCAGATGACTTTTGAAAACATTGTGCAATTACTCCTTTTGTCAAATGTTTTCAACTCTTTTCAGTAATTATACCTACATTTATAGAGCTTTCCCGTGCTTTCCCCCAATATACTTTCAAAGTCGTCTGCTGCTGATGCTTGCACGATAAGTGTTACAGAACGCCTTCCGACATAGAGACATATCTTCTTCAGATGAGTTTTGAAAACATTGAACAATTTCTCATTTTGTCAAATGTTTTCAAGTATATTCTCCTTTTCCTCTTTCTTCTTTCTTCTTGCACAACTGGATGTTGTTAGATTCAATTCCAAAACTCTGATATCATCCAGGATACTTTCTTTAATAGATATCTGCCTCAATATTACCAAAAGATTTGTTGTACGTCATGAAAAAGGCCCAGATTTGGCTGCCCTGGTCACATATTTGCAGCACCAAGGTTTAAAGTCTCCTTAATCTTTCACCCACGTTTCTGCTGACAGTAACACACCCTTTAATCAGGACGGTTTGTAAAGGCATAGCGAAACTGTTAAGATAGGGTGATAACGTATATAAACACTTACCCTACACCAGCCTACGCCACCTTCCTACAACCCTACTTTTGAAAAGTTAACCCTTTCCCACGTACAACAAATCTACAGCAGACGATTTTGAAAACCTACATACAACAACATGAAACTCTCCTTAAATGAGAGTTTAATGATTAAATAGAGTTGAAAAGATTGTGGCAAAAGGAGCAATTTCTTCTTTTGCCACAATGTTTTCAAAGGTTGTCTGCTGCAGATGCGTCAAAATGTATATGTAGGTGGGAAAGGGTTAAAAAACAAAATTATAGGGCTTTTGATTATATAATAAGTAACCAAAGAAAAGAAATGACATCAAAAATTTAAATAATAGGAGAAAAATATTTAAATATTCGTCAGTCATACACCTCATAATAATAGCTCGAGATCGGGGAAGAAATCCAATAATCAAGCTGAAAGGAAGTTTAAATTGATTATGAGATCCAAAATTCGTAAACCGCAGTGCATCGATCAACTTATTGGCTTGTTTTGCGTAAATATTTGACGGTAATATTGATATCATTATTATGTTTCGGAAATAAATGAGTTGTGTTGGGTGCATATTGGTCCTGCTGTTGTTTGTACCACGATGACGTTGACACGGAAACTAGCTTATTCATCTGTAGGTCACCGTACACCATACTGTAGCCACAGCACTGACCCCTTTTCAACTAGACATGCAAGATAACAGTCCGTTATTCTATTGAAATTCAATTTACCTAACTTTCTTTAGCGTAGATTACATTTTTTATTGACCAATGACATCAGTAAAATCACCACGCCTTCCTCACACATGTACTTCCTTTACTGTAAATGTGACACAGCGAAAAATCGGAACACTGATATTCGAGTTCAAAGAAGCCATTTAAATTATTGCGGTATTGGTACAATTTATTACAGAATTCAAGTAGTTCATATACGTAGCCATTGCGCGCGTCCCACCCGACGTTACAAGATTGCCCTTACAATGATTACAGAAGAAACAAAACGATACATTCTGAGAGGAACCGAATGAGTAATACATTAGGGTGTGTGTAACTGGTGTACAGCGGGAATAGGGTCCATCTATTGCCTTTGAGCAAAAGAGGTCGAAGGACGCTTTGATCGAAATTCATTCTTACTCACCAAGAAGTACCTGTGTAGCAAAGGTTTTGTACGAAAGCATATTAGGACCATCTGAGAGAAAAGATATTGTAAAGACGTAATAACGCGAAAAAGAGGTTATAATGTAAACAAATGCGTAGTTACTCGAAACAAGGCACAATAACGCAAAGCAAAGGCGTAATAATGCGAAATAAGACAGAAAGGCGTAGTAACACGAAGTGAAGGCGTTTCAACGAAAAATAAAGGCATAGTAACGCGAAAATAGGCGTAATAACGCCTTTAAGGCCGCAAAATATGGCGTGATAACGCGAAAAAAAGCGTGCTTACACGAAACAAAGGCGTTATAACGTCTTTTGGAGGGCGTAAATAAAGGCGTAATAACGCCTTTTAGGGGGCGTTAAGAAAGGCGTTATAAATCCTTTCAGGGGATATATAAGATTAAATTATTCACATTTCTGACTTGGATTTAGGTATACAGATATTTTAATTATATTAGCTCATTTAGACTAACTCTTGTTTTTGTTACAAACATGTTCAAAATAAAAGGACCATAACTCTGTCAAACATCATCCATCATTAAGAAAAATCCGAGAATGTGCACAACTAAGACTTGTAGTAGAAACCATTTAAAGTTTCATAGAAGTTCAACCGAGGAAAATAGTATTCCTTGGAACATTGTATGCAGAATGTTATTACGCTTTCATTTCGCGTTATAACGACTTTATTTTCTCCCCCTTGAAGGCGTTAATACACCTAAGAGGCGTTATAACGCATTTAGTTTTATGCCCTTTTTCGCGTTATTACGCCCTTTTTTTCGACCCATACAAGGCGTTATTTCGTCGTCCTTTCGAGTTTTTACGCCTTTCCAGGCTTACGCGTTACTACGCCTTTATTTTGCGTTATAATGCCTTTTTTTCGCGTTACTACGCTTTTCTTTCTTATTTCGCTTAATAACGCCTTTGTTTTGTTTTATTATGCCTTGTTTCGCGTTACTACGCCTTTTTTCGCATTATTACGCATTTGTTCGCGTTATTACGACTAAATTTCTTTTTCTCTAAGATGGTCCTAATAGGCTTTCGTAGTTTTGTATGTTTAGCTTAAACTTATTTATTTTACGTTGATTGTGAAGCAAATTATCACAACTTTACTCTGGATGCCTGTAGGTTTGTGATTCTTGTTGTTGCAAACACGGATTCAACTTGTCAGTATCTGCTGGATTTCTTAAACCTTAAGTTTTTTTTCTTAACTCTTTCAGCGCCAAAGGCAATATTGATGTTTTTGCAAACAAATACTTATTTATTGAATGATAATCCGACCGTTTGTTTGTTCAGTGCAACGCGGATCCAAGGTATTGCGGGATTCCTTATGTATACACTGGTTGTTGTGCGTAAATGATAACACGATAATGAATGGGATATATGTTTATCCAACTGTTTGTTTTTCTCAAGCGATAATGACATAAGCGAACATTATACTAAATCTAATAGTAAACAAAAGGCCGCGCATTTCATATGCATCGCTCCATTTAACGCAACTTCAGGCATCCGTTAAGATCTAAAGATATGTTCAACGAAATTTAAGGTCAAACAGTGTTCGCGACATTTGTTTCCTGGTCATTATGTTGCCGGTTTCAATAAACGTAACATGATGCTTGTAAGCATGCATCCATCGAGAATGACAAAGCATGAATGCAATTAGTATATTTTAAAGATACATTAGAATGACCAGAACCTTGAAAAATCTCCATTGGCAAAATTCGTATTTTCTCTTTATACATGCTGTACATGTTCGGGATTTTTTATAAAAAGAAATGAGCAAAATAGGAGAAATTACGCAAAACTGTATCAAAATTATACTTCCGAATTCCTATTTTTTACATTAAGTTTACCTCCGACATTTCCAGAGCAGATGACAGATTTTGATGCCTCTGCAGCAGGCGATTTTTTAAAAACATTGTGGCAACATGAGAACTCATAAGGAACAATTTCTTTTTTTGTCACATTGTTTTTAACTTTATTCTATAATTGTTCTTTTATTTATAGAGAGTTTCCATATTTGTTACTAAATGTTTTTGAAGTCCTTTGCTGCAGTTGTTCTTGTGTATGGGAAAGGGTCAAGTCTTTCCCACATGTAGATGCATTTTGAAGCATCTACAGCCGACAACTTTTCGAGGGGGTGTGAAACGGTTGTAACTAAAATTGGTATTTTTTTTACCAAGGTTAATCACTTCGCCATAAAGTCTTTATAAGCGTTTAATCATTTTTCTTGGGAAACAATGGAAATTTAGGTGCCATTGCTCGTTCTGAGCAATGGCAACTAAATTTCCATTGTTTATAAAGGGGTCAAAATTGCCCCTAAACCAGGGTTTTCAAAACAGGTTTTTAGTTACAAACGTTTCACGCCAAACCCTCGCTTTGAAACCATTGTGGCGAAAGGAAACCATGTTGATGGTGAGCATTTCTTTCTTCCGTGGCCACAGTGCTAACAATTCTATATAATAATTAAGCTCATTTTTCTAAAGATATTTACCATAATGTTTGCCTAAACTTTTCAAAAGTCGTCTGTAGCAGACAGTTCGAAAGGTCTCTCTGTACGTTTGAAAGGGTTAATATATCACCCTTTAGATCGGATACCAGTTTGCAAATATATTTACGGAGTTTATGTGTTATCAGATATCGACGATTTCGCCCTCCCAATAAAAGCTGGGGCCAAATAAAAGTCGGAGGTGCTTTTTATAACCAGACATAACTATGACTGGGAGAGTAACCGAGTGGATTTATGTTCTACTGACTATATGTGTTTGCAAGGCTAACTTTGCTGAAGATGTTTACAAGGAAGGGGAAGCAGGCACACAGGTATAATATATTATATATCCATTTCTACTGGATTACTTATGGGGGGATCTGCTGTTATATTTTATTTTTTCAAAAGAAGTAGATTTTCGTATCAGGATTTCAAATTTTCAAAATTGCAACTTATATGCAGTAGATGACTTAAGGACATCTCGGCAAACTTATGAGTGTTCGTTTAATGTAAGTGTTGTTTTACGCCATATTCAACACAAATTGTGCCGTTCCACGAGAAAACCAACAATATGGACTCTGCGTAATGTATCAACCCAGATCAGCCTGCGCAGTCCGCGCAGGCTAATCCGGGCCTACACATTCCGTCTCAGGGGGATATAGGTATAGAGTCATGTGTCCTGAAACAGAAAATGGACAGGAGGCGAAAAGTGTCTGTCCGGGTTAGCCTGTGCGGTATGCATAGGCTGATCCCCTCGATACTTTACGCAGAGTCCACACTGTTGGTTTTCTCACGGAACGGCTCAATTCAGTTACACCACTTCGTTTCATCAGTAAATGATCACAACTGCTATTATATTTATTCTAATACAGGAGCATCAGTGCTCAGGAGGAAAGCCAATTTTTCTAAGGGTTAGAATTTTTTTATTTTAGTTTACTCCTTTTTTAACATTATTTTAGTTACATCTCGCGACAGTTCACTAATTCATGATCCGTGGGTAAACAAGTTTACATTTTCTAGTCTGGTTTGTTAAACCCAGGGATCATGAATAAGTGAACTGTCGCCATGATACAACTGAAATAATGTTAAAAACGACATAACACAAAATAAAAACCAATCTCTTGTATGGCCCGGCAGGAGATGTACGGTCGTTCTAAATCATATCTCACTTTTAAATAATCAGGGATGTTAAATCGCTATCGATCAATTAAATTGAAGTCGGAATTTATTTTTGTACCAATTTGTCCAGCTTATTGAAGAAAACATAACCGAGGAAGTATCATCCTCAGAATCATAGAATGTCTACATTGGTTGAGCTTTTCGACTGTTCAAATGTTAAACTACTTTAAAAATGCCGTTGCAATTCATTATGTGTAGGTTATCGAGAAAAGGAAACCTGAATCGAATAGTGTTTGTTATTAATTAAGAACACATATTTAAAGACGATACATATTATAACCATTATGTTCATTTGAATATTTACACGAATTATTATTACAGTAATTGTTTTTTGAAACATATCTATTTTTGGTCATTACTCATGAACATGTATGTGTTTTCAATCCATTTCATTCTGAGTGTTTTATACATGCCATATAATCATGTCTTCGGTTTATCCCATTGAGTGGCATATTTCGCTGTACACGGCATACTTATGGAAATTGTGTGTATATTGAATTACATTTCTGCTTTGATAAACATTAACTCTTTCAGCGCCGAATTGTTTAAATTAGACTCTTTCATGTTCAAACTCGGACGACTCTATTTTCATGTTATAGGCTTTTTGGAATATTTTTATAACTCACAGCCAAACAATGCAGATTTCAGGTGAGATAGCTCGTTACGAGCTGACTCACCTGAATCTGCATTGTTTGCAAAAAGCTCAATATTGCCTTTGGCGCTGAAAGAGTTAAACATTGTACATGTTATACGTTATGCGAACATGCAATTAATGGATAATAGTATGTAAATAATCAACTGACTCATTTATACCATGAACAGGTTGTTGGTCATGTCGTTGATTTGATTGGTCGGCTATGTCTCCTTGACAACGAGCTGTTTCTCCGCCGGATGGCGTACGTCGAAACGCGTGACGGTACCAGTTCTCAGACGTACAGGACTGGCTATAATGGTGGAATATGGAATGTAAGCCTTGTCAATTTGTATATCTTTCAAGCTTTCAAAATGCTTATGACATTACCTTTAATAACTACTAGAACCATATGACAGAACGGAATTGATATGAGATGTGGTGGCCGATTTCTGCCATATCTTGCTGTCATGTTTGCCTTCTGGTAGGGTACCAACCTGCAGCTACGCCAAAACGAAATATTTGTGCGCCATAACGAAAAATAAGGTATTATTTCATTCTGGCGTGTCGGTTTTCCCTGCCAACACACTTAAATGCCAACTCGTCAACTCTACAATTGAGGCATTTGGTATGTATGTCTTTAGGCCTCATTTTATTCTTGCATGTTGGCATGTTTGCGCTTTTTCAGTACGCTTAAATGCCAAAACGTATGATAACATGAAAGATTCATGGACGAACATGTTCCAAGAACCCCCTCTCTTTCGAAACTGTGCGGGCTGTAGGATTGTTAGATTTCTTAGAATTCATACATGATCATATACACAAAATAAAAGTACATCATTCGAAGTTCATTCAAGTAACTTTTTGTATCTGTTTGTATGATGTTTTACGTTACTTTTAACGCTTTCTCAGTTATATCCCGGCCTTTCATAGTAAGTTATCAGTATCACCGGTCAATTGATCCTGGAATCGGCGAAATACACGTTATTGCTAAACCCACAGCCCTAAGCGCTGTCTCAGTTATATCCCGGCCTTTTCATGGTAAGTTATCAGTATCACCGGTCAATTGATCCTGAAATCGGCGGAATACACGTTATTGCTAAACCCACAGCCCTGAGCGCAAATGGGGGTAAGTCATTGTTACAATTGTTAAAATATTTTGTATGACTGGGCCGGGTATTGAACCCGCTACCTCTTGCACCCGATGCAGACCATCTACAACTACACCACCGATGCGGTTTCATTCAAATGAATGTTTAACAATATTTTGAGATTGACAAAGGAATGTTTAACAATACTTTCAGATTGACGAAGTAATGTTTAACAATATTTTCAGATTGACGAAGGAATGTTTAACAATATTTTCAGATTGACGAAGGAATGTTTAACAATACTTTCAGATTGACGAAGGAATGTTTAAAAATACTTTCAGATTGACGAAGGAATGTTTAACAATATTTTCAGATTGACGAAGGAATGTTTAACAATACTTTCAGATTGACGAAGGAATGTTTAACAATACTTTCAGATTGACGAAGGAATGTTTAACAATATTTTCAGATTGACGAAGGAATGTTTAACAATATTTTCAGATTGACGAAGGAATGTTTAACAATATTTTCAGATTGACGAAAGAATGTTTAACAATACTTTCAGATTGACGAAGGAATGTTTAAAAATACTTTCAGATTGACGAAGGAATGTTTAACAATATTTTCAGATTGACGAAGGAATGTTTAACAATACTTTCAGATTGACGAAGGAATGTTTATCAATACTTTCAGATTGACGAAGGAATGTTTAACAATATTTTCAGATTGACGAAGGAATGTTTAACAATATTTTCAGATTGACGAAGGAATGTTTAACAATACTTTCAGATTGACGAAGGAATGTTTAAAAATACTTTCAGATTGACGAAGGAATGTTTAACAATATTTTCAGATTGACGAAGGAATGTTTAACAATACTTTCAGATTGACGAAGGAATGTTTAACAATACTTTCAGATTGACGAAGGAATGTTTAACAATATTTTCAGATTGACGAAGGAATGTTTAACAATACTTTCAGATTGACGAAGGAATGTTTAACAATACTTTCAGATTGACGAAGGAATGTTTAACAATATTTTCAGATTGACGAAGGAATGTTTAACAATATTTTCAGATTGACGAAGGAATGTTTAACAATATTTTCAGATTGACGAAAGAATGTTTAACAATACTTTCAGATTGACGAAGGAATGTTTACGAAGGAATGTTTAACAATATTTTCAGATTGACGAAGGAATGTTTAACAATATTTTCAGATTGACGAAAGAATGTTTAACAATACTTTCAGATTGACGAAGGAATGTTTAACACTATTTTCAGATTGACGAAGGAATGTTTAACAATACTTTCAGATTGACGAAGGAATGTTTAACAATACTTTCAGATTGACAATACTTTCAGATTGACGAAGGAATGTTTAACAATATTTTCAGATTGACGAAGGAATGTTAAACAATACTTTCAGATTGACGAAGGAATGTTTAACAATACTTTCAGATTGACGAAGGAATGTTTAACAATATTGTCAGATTGACGAAGGAATGTTTAACAATACTTTCAGATTGACGAAGGAATGTTTAACAATACTTTTAGATTGACGAAGGAATGTTTATCAATATTTTCAGATTGACGAAGGAATGTTTAACAATATTTTCAGATTGACGAAGGAATGTTTAGTGCCACAAAGAATAATCCGAATCTTATCGGCGTCTATGCTGTGGTTAAAAAGAACCTACACATAGACTGGAACAATATCACGTGGGCCGACCTCCGTAAACCCTTGATATCGGGACTTGCTGCCACAATGTTTCTCGTGTCCCGGAACTACAGGAATATTCCGGAATCTGCCGAAATTCAGGCATCCATCTGGGGAACTCTTAGTCCTCAAAATACTCCGAACACGTTCTTCTTTGATGCGTTAAATTTGAAAACTGGTTAGTTAATTAGAAGTCTTCATCACGTGATATATCAGCTGAGTTACGCTAGGTGAAAACATTCTTTTCTTTTATTTAAAAAACATCGTGACAAAAGGAGAAATTGCTCAAAACGAGCAATTTCTCCTTTTGCCACAATGTTTTTTTTAACTTTGTTCAGTAATTATACCAACAATTATGAGTGATTTTCCATATTTTTGCCTAGAAAATTTCGAAGTCGTCTGCT
>JASEVX010000002.1:66497117-66625223 GCA_031761405.1 Serripes groenlandicus
AATATGTGTATGTTTATTGGCTTACTGGGTATGTCTACCAAGTAAATATGAATCATAAACGATCAATATGTGTATGTTTATTGGCTTACTGGGTATGTCTACCAAGTAAATATGAAGCATAAACGATCAATATGTGTATGTTTATTGGCTTACTGGGTATGTCTACCAAGTAAATATGAATCATAAACGATCAATATGTGTATGTTTATTGGCTTACTGGGTATGTTTACCAAGTAAATATGAAGCATAAACGCTCAATATGTGTATGTTTATTGGCTTACTGGGTATGTCTACCAAGTAAATATGAAGCATAAACGATCAACATGTGTATGTTTATTGGCTTACTGGGTATGTCTACCAAGTAAATATGAAGCATAAACGATCAATATGTGTATGTTTATTGGCTTACTGGGTATGTCTACCAAGTAAATATGAAGCATAAACGATCAATATGTGTATGTTTATTGGCTTACTGGGTATGTCTACCAAATAGATATGAAGCATAAACGATCAATATGTGTATGTTTATTGTACTGGAAAGTGAAATTATTACTTAATTATATCCCAGAATTATGATTCTATTTTTTCAAGACAACTTTTGAACACTTTTAAAACTTTGACTATAATATAATATTTTCTGGAGTTCAGAACCTTTAAACCTTTCTCGAAAAATATTTAAATAATGAATGCTTTAAATATATCTTTTACAAACTATTTCTTATTCTAGGCACTTAAGTACATCCCTGGACCAACGGTTACCGGAGATTCCCTGAAGTTAGCCCGAGAGACCATGTTTACTGCTGCCAATGGTGGGCGGCAGGGAGCCGCGAAAGTAGTCCTTCTGCTTACAGACGGTATCAAACAGTATAACTACGCCAAGGATGAAGTCAATAAACTTCAAGATCAAGGTACTTTTTTATTACGCATGGAGTAATTTTTCCAAATTATTTTATTTCCTAGTAACAGTGATGTTTTTTTTTTAAAGGAGTATATTCAATTATTCTGGGGCTAACGCCGTTTCAACGGTATTTCAGTTATACAACGCCAACAGTTCGGTTAACCATTAAGCTAAGGATGCTAGACAATACGATGGAACGCCTGTACTGTCTTATGATGACTTATTTGCTTATATACGGTAGATATTTCATTATATGCAGTAGATCTTTTATTATATGCAGTAGATATTTCATTATGTGTGGTACTTTTCTCTTTATATGCTGTACTGTATTGGTTATATGTAGTGGTACTGTCTTTATATGCAGTGCATTCGAATTTGTGTGCGGTACAAAGACCAATATATGCAGTAAATTTGTTATTGTGTGAAATATATTGTGTGTTATAATGAAATATCTACTGCATATAATAAAAGATATATTGCATATAATGAAATATCTACGTATATAAGCAAACAATTCATCATAAGACAGTAAAGGCGTTCCATACAGTACCATGCTAGGAAATGTACATTCTCGGTAAAAAACGTACACTATTCATTCTGCATCTGAGATAACATTACGCATTTAGAGTAATCATATAATTATTAACTTTATTTTTAAAAGCTGAAACCTAATTAATTGATATAATTCTTGATTTAGGAATTTCTTTGGTGGTTGTTGAGGTAAACAATGGAGGAAACTCTACTAGCCGACAACTTCTAGATCAATTAGTTAACCCCCCGAAATGTAGAAACGCACGCGTTGTTGATGGCTTCCAGAAGTTGTCGTCCGTTATAGAAGAAATCGAACTGTCGCTATGCAACGGTAAGTTAGTTATATTTCAATATTCAAAAGATAACAGCCGACTGAAGTATGTTCAGTTAAGTGTAACGTTAGGTAACGATCGCAACTCATCCAATGGAATTACAACTTTTTCTGAGTTTTCATTGGTAGGTTAGCCAACGTTGTATAACATGACGAAAAACTGGGTAAATTTCGGATTACCCTGCATACCGAGCACTCTGGCGAGTTCTAACCGAATCAACCAATCAAATTGCAGATTACTACTAGCACTCGCCAGTGTGCCTGGAAGTTAGGACACTCAGAAAAACACCCGGTACTGTCTGGTCGTTTGCATATGATTGGAGGCGTCGCTCGTTCATTTCATTTTTTTTACGATGCATACAGGAATTTAAGAAATCATGAACTGAGAAGATGATGCAGCCGACACACACACACTAAATCTCTGTTCAAATTTAGCCTGAATGAATTTTATGTTGGAATGTATGGATAGTTTTCTGAAATTAACATTTTGATTATAACGTGTGTAGGTCATTGATCATTGGCGAATTCAATTTCCATTCCATTTTAAGTATGTGAATACTGTATATTACAATATGATGTTTTGTAGAGACAGGATTTATTTTATTTCTTGGGCAAGGGCACATTTCTAGTCTAGTACTGGTTTGTTAACCCCAGGGATCATGAATTAGTGAACTATCGTCATAATATAACTGAAATAATGCTGATAACGGCGTAAAACCCCAATAAAACAAACACAAATTTACTTTGTGAAGTCGCGCCAGATGAAAATCGATCTTAAGAGGATTTGAATATACTGACAATTATCAACCTGCATCGGATATAGATTGACCTTGGTGTAACCTTGAAAGTTTAACAGGAACGAGGTTGAACGAGACAGGATTACCGATTAACCCCTTAACTGCCGAATTTCAAAAATCGACTCTTCCATGTTGAAAATTGGACCACTCCATTTCACGTCCAACAGAAAATTTGGTAAAATTTAACGTCTAAGAGGCAGGCAAATGTATATTTCTCGTCTGAACCTGCATTGTTTGTAAAAGCCTTTAATTGCGTTTTGCAGCGAAAGAGATTAAACATCATTATTGAAAAAAAAGCTATTCAGTCCACTCATAGTTACTCTGTTCGACACTATAACCCTTATATCTCATTCCAATTCACATATTCTATCCAATCAATTAACAAATACATTGAATTTAACCAATCGAGGGGAATAACTTTTGTTTTCTAATATATATTTTTTGGATATTTCTCTCTCTTTTTTTTTTTTATCTCCCTTAAAGAATTAATCGGCAGTTTGAATTAAAACAACTTTGTTTTGTGTTAGTGGTCTGTTGGGAAATTTTGCACATTTTCCTGATTACAAACTATCTCTAATTAAGCGGCGCTGTGGGAATATCAATTATAATGCACTTGCGAGCAATGTATAACCAGATCAGTCAGCCCATCCGCACTATCTTGTCTGGCTCCACAAAAAAATCGCCAAAAATTCAAAGAAGGCTTCAAGAAACTTCTGTAAAGTGGTATAAATGTGGATCCTTTTCATGAATGCACAGGCAGGACTTTTTCCTGACGTGTAATAATTACGCTAAGGTTGGTTTACGCAGCACACCGCTCATATCTATATATTAACCAACTTGTACTCTTTTTGTTTCAGCCACGTTAACTTTGACAGACGGTGACTATGAATTTCCCTGCCAGTCACCAGTATCTGCTAAACTTCCTGGTTCTTCATCATCTGTTACAATTCAGGTAAATATCGGGTTGGATTGGCTTACAATCAATTAACCTCATTGAAATTACACCAAATACATGTACGTCGATGGGCGTATATTAGCGTTTGCTACTGCATCGCTGTTTTAAGTCTGAATTCATTTAAACAATTGATTTACAATAAACCCCCAGAGGTCCAGATAAGGAGGGGTTTGCAGCTCTTTCCCCCAATAACAAACCAAACCCTATGTTGTAGGAACTCAAAAGAATCGTCTCATTGAGACGATTCTTTTGAGTACCCACAACATAGGGTTAGCGGATAAAATAAGGAGTTTAGTAGAAGCAAAACCTTTCTTATCTAGAGCTCTGAATTATCCCTATCCTAAATACATCAAATCTGCAGCGGTTGAATTTGAAAGCATATATGGGAAAACATGGAAAGTATTTTTAGGAAATAATAATCTTGTCATGCAATTGATACATGATTTTATCTACATATCTGTCCGTCCAAACTGCTCAACATTTCATTCATTCTCATGATTGACACACGTCATTGTGACTGGCATTGTTCATCTGTAACCAATAGACACAAGTCATTGTGACTGGCATTGTTCATCTGTAACCAATAGACACAAGTCATTGTGACTGGCATTGTTCATCTGTAACCAATAGACACAAGTCATTGTGACTGGCATTGTTTATCTGTTACCAATAGACACAAGTCATTGTGACTGACACTGTTCTTCTGTAACCAATGGACACAAGTCATTGTGACTGGCATTGTTCATCTGTTACCAATAGACACAAGTCATTGTGACTGGCACTGTTCATCTGTAACCAAAGGACACAAGTCATTGTGACTGGCATTGTTCATCTGTAACCAAAGGACACAAGTCATTGTGACTGGCATTGTTCATCTGTTACCAATGGACACAAGTCATTGTGACTGGCATTGTTCATCTGTAACCAATGGACACAAGTCATTGTGACTGGCATTGTTCATCTGTTACCAATAGACACAAGTCATTGTGACTGGCTTATTCATCTAGTTGCCTGGGGAAGACTATTATGTTGTGTACTAGTGCCATAAAGACAGGAAACATATTGTGCCGGTTAACTGGCCTTCATGATATAGCGCTGACAAAACTGTTCAAAACGGCGTTAATCTACTTGCTACATGTTAATCTACAATAATTCAACCACTTGCTACATGTTAATCTACAATAAGTCAACCACTTGCTACATGTTAATCTACAATAAGTCAACCACTTGCTACATGTTAATCTAGGTAAAAACGACATCTGGTACAGCTAACGTGTTCGCATCCCAGTCTTACAGCGCACCCGATGAGATCGCTAATGACGTACATTTCAAGGCTGATCCGGCAGGTGATCATACACTGTTTGTACGTGGAACAGACCCGATGTTTGTCCAGGTCATAGGTCAGAACTGCACAGGAAAGTATACAGTCCATATACAATCGGGTCAAGGGTCAATAGGCGGTATGTTCATTCCAATGATATCAACAATAATATAACTTTCTAGATAACCATTTTCATTGTAGATCCAATTTGAGCCGTTTCCGTGAGAAAACCAAAATTGTGGATTATGCGTAAAGTATCGACCTGGATCAGCCTTAGCATGCCACCACGCAGGCTAATCCAGCAGACACTTATCGCCTCCTGTGGATTTTCTGCTTCAGGAATCATAACTCTAAACCTCTATCCCCCTGATACGGAATGTTTCGGCGCGGACTAGCCTTCGCGGACTGCGCAGGCTGATTTGGATCGATACATTACGCAGAGACCATCATGTTGTTTTTGTCGTGGAAGGCTCATTTATACATACAGGAATCCGATGTGGTCGAGTGGTTAGCGTCGGGGATTTCGAAACCGGGTGTCCCGGGTTCGATCCCCAGTCGCGGCAATTCGGTCATGGTGGAGTGCCCTTGGGCAAGGCACATTTTCTAGCCTAGTACTGGTTTGTTCACCAAGGGAACATGAATAATAACATTTAAATGCGCGCTAAATGACCTTAGCTGTCGATACGCCATAAAACAATATACATTCATTCATTTATACATACCATTAGATATAGTTCGAGCATCGATGCTTATTACTGCACGTAAATCTTAATTTATGTTTACAGCAACGTACTTTCTCATTACCGTTAACATTTTTAATTTGGATACGCGTTTTGTCGCATCTGCAGCAGGCAAGTTTTGAAAACACTAAGGCAAAAAGAAGAAATTGTTAATTGTCAATTTTCTTTTGCCACAATATTTACGTTTATTCTTAACTGTTAGTAATAACTAATTTATTTACTGAGCTATGTCGGGGAATCCGCCGTGGCTTGTGTCGGGGATTTGGAACATTGCTTCCCGGGTTCGATCCCCAGTCGCGGCGCGACGGTCATGGTGGAGTTCCCTTTGGTAAGGCACATTATTTAGCCTTGTACCTGTTTGTTAAGCCAGGAATCTTGAAAAAATGAACTGTCGCCGTGATATTACTGAAATTAAGTTGAAAACGGCATTAAACCTCAATAAAACACAAAATAGCTCTGCGTAGAACTTCATTGTTTGTACGTGTTATTGGCAATACAAGTTATTCGACATTTGAGCCAACTCGTTGAAATAACTTTTGACCATTTGCTTTTCGATAAATTGATTTTTTCACTCATGACTTCTCTACTTGTGAATATATGTAGCTTGAGCTCATTTGAAAACATAATGACCATTCGAGGAAACAGGGAAAAGTCTTTTGTACATATATATATATATATATATATCCCTTTCTCTCTTATTAACCCTTTCCCTCATGTAGACGCTTTCTGACGCCTCTGCAGCAGACGGCTTTTTGAAAACATAGTGACAAAAGAAGAAATTGCACAAAACGTGCAATTTCTCCTTTTGCCACAATGTTTTCCACTTTTTGTCATAGGTTATCCATTCAATTATGGAGATTTTCTATTTTTTGACAAAATACGTCCAAAGTCATCTGCTGCAGAATTGTCGTATGAGGGAAAGGGTTAAAGTCGTCTGCTGCAGAATTGTCGTATGAGCGAGAGGGTTAAAGTCGTCTGCTGCAGAATTGTCGTATGAGGGAAAGGGTTAAAGTCGTCTGCTGCAGAATTGTCGTATGAGGAAAAGGGTTAAAGTCGTCTGCTGCAGAATTGTCGTATGAGCGAAAGGGTTAAAGTCGTCTGCTGCAGAATTGTCGTATGAGGGAAAGGGTTAAAGTCGTCTGCTGCAGAATTGTCGTATGAGGGAGAGGGTTAAAGTCGTCTGCTGCAGAATTGTCGTATGAGGGAAAGGGTTAAAGTCGTCTTCTGCAGAATTGTCGTATGAGGGAAAGGGTTAAAGAAGTTAAACTTATGTTTCAGGTAAAAACGGGACATGTGTCATAGCTGGGACGGTCAGAGAATGTTCGGCCAAAGAAATGGACATCGCGCTGCATGATATTGTATTAGTCCCCGGTAAGATACGCTTATTGGTATCCATTGGCAACCTTAGGGGATAAAATGACAATGTTACATGCAGTCAAACTGATGTTAGCGGTCACCGCTGTAAAGCAGTCGGTTGTTTGTTAAGCCCAAACACTTATATATAGAGAGGATATTACATGAGTGGTCATTCAATACGAAATGTTATTAAACGAGTTTAATAACATTTTGTATTGAATGAACACGAATGTTATATTCTATTTATATCATAAATTCCAATTCGACGATTATTAGCGCAAAGTATATATATAATGTCGCTATATAGCGCGGTCATTTTCAATGCTTTTAATTATGACGTTACGTAGCATTGTTATAAAACTAGTTATATACCGAAAAATATAGAATGACGTTATTTCACGCTGGCGACGTCATTTATGATATAAACATATTTAGCACATAAAGCCCTCTAGGAGTTTCAAAATCATATTACATAAATATCATGAGACATTTCTAGTTTAGTTTCCAGTCTTAAGCTGAAGTCTTTGTTACATCGCGGAAACCGAACTATGGAATTGACGTCACATCAGCGGTTTAGCGTTAAAACGTTAGTCACTTCGGCGCCAAAACCGGCCAATTTCATGTACATTTTTTTCGAAATACACCTCATAAATCACTTTATGTGATAGATTAAATATCTCATTCGTGTTTATTTATTATCACTTTTAGTAAAGGCGTTAACTAAGCAGGATATGACGCTCGCCAAGGCTCACAGCGTATCATCTTAATAGGCCTAAACTCGTTTATTAAAAGCTGGGACTACACATACGTATTAGTAGTCCCAGTTAAAAGTGATACTAAATAAACACTCATGAAATATCCCCTCTCTCTATATATATAGGCTTGTATTAAGCAGCCACGTTTCTACAGGAACTACATTTGGACATTCACCGGTGTGTCTCCTTAACCCTTTCCCTCATATAGACGCTTTCTGACGCCTAAGCAGCAGACGGCTTTTTGGAAAACATAGTGACAAAAGAAGAAATTGCTCAAAACGAGCAATTTCTCCTTTTGCCACAATGTTTTCCACTTTTAGTCATGGGTTATCCATTCAATTATAGAGATTTTCTATTATTTGACAAAATATGTTCAAAGTCGTCTGCTGCATAATTGTCGAATGAGGGAAAGGATTAATACAAGTTTTTCAATACGAAATTCAAGGATGTTTATCGTAGGGACTTTCTCGAGGATGTTGTAGTCAGAGCGTCCGATCCCCGATCGGCCATAGTGAAAACAAAATGGCGGGAATAGTGGTTTCACTCTTTCGCGCTCAAGGTTGCGGGATTAGTATAACGATTGATATGCTGGTGTCAGTATAAGCTTACCAGTAGTACCGGTAATATTTCCAGGAAACATCATGATATGATTGAATACTTTTGAAGCCTGCTTTTGAAAGTAAACGCTTTCTGACGCCTATGCAGCAGACGGCTTTTTGAAAACATAGTGACAAAAGAAGAAATTACTCAAAACGAGCAATTTTTCATTTTGCAACAATGTTTTCCACTTTTAGTCATAGGCTATCCATTCAATTATAGAGATTTTCTATTTTTTGACGAAATATGTTCAAAGTCGTCTGCTGCAGATTTGTCGTATGAGGGAAAGGGTTAAACATTAAACCGAGAAATATTGCATCTATAGAGGGTTTCCATATGTATTGCCGTGTTACTTTTAAAGCCATCTGCTGCAGATTTATTGTATGCGGCAAAGTGTTAATTTGAAAATGAATCGCTTATCGTATATAACATGTGTGTATTATTCTATTTGTCAGACACCGAGTTCCCAAGCCTGTGTGATTCTGCAAACCGATCAATCGAATACTACCCACACCCTCGTGAACCCAAAAGCTTCATCATGTGTGACCGACACGATACACAATATGTCGGTCTTTGCCCTGTCAATCAATCCAGCTGTGTACAATTGACTTCCGGTTGCAAATATACCAATCCCTGTACGGAGCAATCTATGGCAAGTGGTACCATGTACCACAACGATCCTTGCGGTGATCCCGCGATGTATTTACAGTGCACACTATTTGGAGCTGCTGTAGCGAACATGTGTGTTCGGGCTCGAGTCTGGAACCAGGACACTTATCATTGCGTCTCCAAATATGTACACGACCCAAGACTGGGAACCGACGACACCACTGTTGACAATCCATGCGTCCACTCGCACGAAGATCACGTGTACTTTCCGTATCCAAAGGAAGTATCCAAATATATTTTGTGTGACATAGTTGGAAATGCGTTCTCGGCGTCATGCCCTGTGGGTGGGGTTTGGAATCAGCAAACCAAATCGTGTACATTAATCTCAAGGCCCATGGCCGTCGGTTAAATTTTAATACGAAAAGCATTTACATAGAAACCATATTTTTTTTTTATTGACTACTTTCAAGAAATATTTGTAGGTATGAAAATATATCAAAGTACACACCATAACCAATAAGTTTATGTTGTTTATTCTAAATTGTGATTATATCGGCCGTCCCGAGAGAAAACCAACGTTATGGTCTCTGTGTAATGTATCGACCGAGATCAGCCTGCGCAGTCCGCGCAGGCTGATCCGGGCCGACACATTCCGTCTCAGATGGATAGAGATATAGAGTAATTATTTCGGAAACAGAAAATCCACAGGAGGGGAAAAGTGTCTATCCGGATTAGCCTGCAAATCTTGTCTGTCCGGGTTAACCTGCGCGGCATGCTTAGGTGGATATTTTTCTCGCGGGACGGCTCATATGCGATTGTTTTTTTGTGGTATGTTAACGATATTACACGACTTTTGGAGTGCAATATCGAACGCATCAACCAACAGATAAAAGGAATAAATGTGGGGCTATTCCGGATTTAATAATGTCAAGTTTCTTTTACATACTTTTACCTTAAGATGAATACAATTAAATAATATGAACTTTTATTTAATGTCAAAAATTCTAAGACTACCTTGTTTGCTATGCCAATATAGGAGTATACTTGACCCTGATTGGCGGATCACTTAAACCACGTGACAAATATATGAGGGGCGTCTAGCGATTTGGGATCTTCATGCATCTGCGTACAGTAGATAATCAGACGAGCCTGTAAACACACATTCTCACCATTTGACTGTCCGTAATCATGGCATTTAGACATATATGTATATTACAAAATGCTAGAACTGTGGTCCCATTCAATAAAAGAGACAATTAAACCCCAAATTGCCAGATGTGGCTTATATATTTTCCCGATATTCAATATACGAACATGAATTATGAATTTCATTAACACACCTTTACGGAAAAAGTATAACCCCCCGACAAAAAATTTGAAATATATTTGTTTGCATATCAAAATGATTAATTATGTTTTAATCTTATGGATTATTTTAGAATCATTGATTTGTAGCGGTTATACCCCTTAAAATAAAACATCCGGCTCTAAGGAAAAAGTGTTTAAGTATATTATAAATGGGCGAAAATTGAAAGATATATAGTAAAACTTATTTCTAATACATTGAAGTGAAACGATTAATAAATAGTTCTGTAACGAATAGGGGATGTACCCAGATTGTCCTAACAGAGCGAGCACTCCGGCATGTGCTAGCTGAACCATCCAATAGAATTGCAGCATTTGACTGGCACTCGCCGAGCACTCGACGTGTTTGAACAATCTGAACACACGCCTGGTGTAAACAAAAGCATATTTAAAGGTTATGCATGTTTTATACGTTCAAATGAAAAAGAAAAAGAAAAGCCCTAGTTACTATATAATGTCAACTAGGGTCGTCAAGTTTTAAATATCAGTAGGTAAAAGGTGAATAAGTGCAGAAAAAGGAGTGGTAAACATGGCTCTGTTGCATGAATAATTCGTTTTAGTTTAAACTTATTTATTTTACATCGATTGTAAAACAAAAGCTGAACCTGCTAATCACGGTTTAATTCGTTTTAAGGTTTGTTTGTTTGTTTGGAGTTTAACGCCGCTTTCAACAGCTTTGGTCATATCACGGATGTCAGTGCACCTATCCATGTTTTCCTGGCTTTCCCACACCAGTACTTACACAACATTCTTTCGAAGCCACTGACTACTTTCTCATATAGATCAGAGGTGAGAGGCAATGGAACAATCGCCCGAAAGAATGTCGCCGCAACCGGGTATCGAACCCGTAACCTCCAGATCACGAGTCAGATACGCTACCAATTGAGCTAACCGGCCGGGCTCGTTTTAAGGTAAACTACCTCAAATGGGACCCGTGATAATTATAAACGGCACTACAACGAATCGCCCGAGGAATACCGATCTCTAACGACATTATACGGAAATGGCCGAGTCCAGTAGGGGTCTAGAGGAGTGACATGAGAGGAAACGGAATATTGTCCTAGATCCGTTTTGTCATCGCATACAGACGTCAACCCTTCCCCACTTGCAGACGCATTCCGACTCATTTGCAGCAGACGACTTTTGATAACATTGTGGCAAAAGGAGAAATTGCTCATGATGAGCAATTTCTCCTTTTTCCACAATGTTTTCAACTATATATAATGATTAAACTCTCATTTATTGAGATATTTCACGTTTTTGTCAATATGTTTTGAACGTCTGCTGCTGCGGAATTGTCGTATGTGGTAAAGAGCTAAGATGTACCAGCAATAGGGCTCAATGATTGTTTTGTTGTCAACATGCACACCGAGGTCTGCTTTAATCTTTATCCACATACAGACGCTTTCTGACGCCCCCATGCAGCAGACGACTTTGCTCATATCATAATGAACAATTTCCCCTTTTGTCACAATGTTTTCAACTGTATTCAATGATTTTATATTTAAAACAGGTTAACAATAGTTTTAACTCTTTCAGCGCCAAAGGTAATATTCAGGTTTTTGCAAACAATACTGATTCAGGCGAGTCAGCTCGTAACGAGCTGTCTCACCTGAAATCAGCATTGTTTGCCTTTTAGTTATCAAAATAATCCAAAATTGTATTACATGAGAAATGGAGAGGCCCGATTTTGAACATGGAAGGGTCTACTTTAAACAATTCGGCGCTGAAAGAGTTAAATAGCTGTTTTCGAAGTCGTCTACTGCAGATTTGTCATATTTGGAAAACAAGCACGGCTGTTTGGATGCACTTGCTAGTCTCAGCCTTTAATATATGCAAACAAGGAAGTCACGTGGAGTATTATATTTTTAAAAAACATATCAAGGCTGCTACAATTTGCAAACGAATCCCGAACCGCTTAATATCACTTTAACCATTTCCCTTATATAGACGCTTTCTGACGCCTCTGCAGATGACTGCTTTTTGAAAACATGATGACAAAAGAAGAAATTGCTCAAAACGAGCAATTTCTCCTTTTATCCCCATGATTTCAACTCTATTTTATTCGGGTATGTTTCGATTGTTTGCATGTGGGAAATGGTCAAGTGTGATATCAACTTTCAAGTGCGTTGTTTGTTTGTTTTATGTCACATAATCATCATTTGAAACAAGGAAGTTACGTGCATTTCTAAAATTAAATGCCCCTGAAGACATCTACAAGTGTAAACAAATCCTGAGTGTCTAACTACCAAAAGGAGTTTCATATAAAAGATCATAACATTACAGGTGTGGTTATTTAAGGCCATTTCATATTCATAATATGACCCGTTACACGTGAAAACCAACATTATGGACTCTGCGTAATGTATCGACCTAGATCCGGGCCGACACAGGAGTATATATATATATATGTATAGAGTAATAATTCCTGAAATGGAATGACTACAGAATGCGAAAAGTGTCTGTCCGGGTTAGCCTGTGCGGTGTGATTATGCTGATCCGGGTCGATACTTTCCGAAGAGTCCACACTGTTGGTTTTCACATGGAACGGCTGATATACTATAATTTAGTCTAACCATGAAGATATGCAATACGAGACCTCGTAGCCCGACCCGGTTGATATGTATATCTCTTTCAGCGTCAAAGGCAATATTGAGGTTTTTGTAACGAGCTGTCTCACCTGAAATCAATATTGTTTGTCTTTTATTTATCAAAATAATCCAAACTTTTATAACATAAAAAATAGAGACGCCCGATTTTGAACATGGAAGAATCTATTTTAATCAATTCGGCGCTGAAAGAATCAAATGCATGTTATAAATACGCATTCGTTTACTAAACAACAGAACGCGTCGATCCGCAAAGGCTTCCTAAGTAAACACCAGTTCTGTGCTCAATATGCACCGAGCCCCGATTGATCAGTCGATAGCGACGTAGACTGTCAATTAATGGTTTGTAAGCTCAATCCCCAGATCGGCTAACATTCATTCCGACATTTGTTAGAAGTTAATTCCACAATAATCATTCGTCTTCCACCAGTGGACTAAAGAGGGGGAAGCCTGTTATTTGGAAAGAAAGTACTGGTATGAGAAAGCCATATACACATGGGTATGTGAACTGGCCGCCGTGATATGACTGAAAAAGTCTTGTGAGGTGTACTGGTATGAGAAAGCCATATACACATGGGTATGTGAACTGGCCGCCGTGATATGACTGAAAAACTGTTGAAAACGACATTCCAATCAATCACATTACATACCTTTCAACGTGGAAAGAATTATCGTTCATGCTTTGATGGCAAGATTTCTGAAGTATGTTCCCGTTTCAGTAAAGGCATCCCTAACTGATCAGATTGCCATTCGTGGATTTCAGTCTAATGGACATTCGATATTATATTATTCGAGCTTTTGCTTCATTGAGAACAATTTTCGTGCCGATTGTGGTGTTGAAATAGGCCAAACCCACTCATCTTTGAATTCGAACCCGGGACCTTTGGTACGGGAGGTAAACGCTCTGCCATCTCACCAATGGCTACACAGTTATAAATCTTTTGTTTACTTTTTAACAGGTTATCCCTTTCCCTCATATAGACGCTTTCTGACGCCTCTGCAGCAGACGGCTTTTTGAAAACATAGTGACAAAAGAAGAAATTGCACAAAACGTGCAATTTCTCCTGTTGCCACAATGTTTTCCACTTTTTGTCATAGGTTATCCATTCAATTATGGAGATTTTCTATGTTTTGACAAAATACGTTCAAAGTCGTCTGCTGCAGAATTGTCGTATGAGGGAAAGGGTTAAACAAACTACATTCATCTAACAGATTCGAACCTAGAACATTTCGCGTCAAATAATGATACTCTACCACATCACCACCCATGATGTCAACATATTTGTTTATGTCTGTTGTAACGTTACAAGCAGGTTTCCGTGAACATCAGGTGCATTCGATTTCTGATTGTAACCATGGCTATTGTAACGTTTATCTCAGTCATGTCACAGTGACTTTTGTCAAACGTCGGAAAGAATGTTGGCCGAACTGGGAGTTCGAATCCCATCTAGGCCAACATTCTTTCCGACGATTGACAAAAGTCACTGCGATATGCGTCATTCGTCTTTCACCAATGGTCTAACAGTCTATGTGAAAAAAGCAGCCAGTTGCTTGGAAAGTATGTTGTGTTGATAACTGGTATGAAAAAAACAGGAAACGCATGAGTAGGTGAACTGGCCGCTGTGATATGACGGAAATATTGTTGAAAACGGCGGTAAACCCCAATCAATCAAGCAATCAATCAATTGATTGCTTGATTGATTGGGGTTTACCGCCGTTTTCAACAATATTTCCGTCATATCACAGCGGCCAGTTCACCTACTCATGCAATTGATTGCTTGATTGATTGGGGTTTACCGCCGTTTTCAACAATATTTCCGTCATATCACAGCGGCCAGTTCACCTACTCATGCGTTTCCTGTTTTTATCATACCAGTTATCAACACAACATACTTTCCAAGCAACTGGCTGCTTTTTTCACATAGACTGTTAGACCATTGGTGAAAGACGAATGACGCATATCGCAGTGACTTTTGAAGTTTTTAAAATCAGTATTCGCGTGCGTACATTAAGATCGGTAGCCTAAAAATCGCGTACTCTACTGACTTTGATACCTTTTTGGTTTAACTATGTAAACGTTTAACTCGTCTAAAACATCTTTGACCCAAATGCTCGTTTAGGAGACGTTTTGCGTATTTGTTCGAACATGCCGTTTTTACCAACCTTCTAAACATTGTCTAAATGTGTCAACGCTGCATCAGCCTCATTATAGAGTAAAACAAACCACTTAAAACAATCAACCTGTCGATTTGGTGCACTGTTTGTCAAAAACATTACACAGATGTTTGGTCTTTGATGATTCACAGTGATGTCCTTTTGGTTGTGTACTATAGTTTGAGCCAGTGCATGAGAAAAGATGAATTTCTGATCAATGTAGGTTCAGATCAACTTGTTCACCAGATCAGACTTATCAGAATCTATACATGTTGACAGAATCTTCTAACAAGCTTGCGTACAGTTGTGATCTTGATCAGACTGTACGGAATGTTCACATAAGGTCAACTTGTACCGTGTTTATCTTGCCTGTCTACAAAATGCAGACAACTTCAACAAGTCTGCAGCGAACTACATTTGAAAGAAAAACAAATGCACAAGTGTGGTAATTTCTCTTTCCCCAAACAACGTTTTAACTTTTTCACTTCCGAATTTCACAAAGTCGACTCTTCTATGTTGAAAATTGGACCACAGTTTCTTTTGTCCAACAGGAAATTTGGTAAAATTCAATATCTAAATGGCAAACAATGCAGATTTCAGGAGAGTTATGAGCTGATTCACCTGAATCTGCATTGTTTGCAAAAGCCTTAAATTGCCTTCGGCATCGAAAGGGTTAAAATCGGATTTCAATTTGATCTCCCACATTTATATATTTGAATATTTTTCTGTTTCTGCGAGGTTTACAAATAGTGGACAAATCCGAAAAGCAAAACGGTTCAACCAACATACACCCGGGGTATTACTCAAATTAACTCAATTCATATTGTGTGTCGTCACCAATTTCTTCACACATCTCCTCTTAAACTTCTGGGTCCATTTAAACCAAACTGTGCAGACATTTTTCCTTTGGTTATCTATAGAAACTATTGAATGAATTAAATCATATTCATGGCTTCGGTTGCAGTGGCATTAGCAAGAAGCGGTGAAAAGACAAACGTTTGAAATTTTTGTCAGCTAACAGTGCTGGTCTATACAGTTTGGCAGACTTTTTTTGTTCAGCGAGCATATAAAAAAAATCCAGCTATATATTGATGGTTGATACACATGGTCACCAGGCGACATAAGAACAGATTAAAAGGACGAAACGAAAAGCGCTATATTCCTTGGATGACCATCTACAAAATTGGTAATGAGTTGCTTAAAACCATGGCCTTCTGGTGACAATCGGTAATATAGCAATACATTATACTTTTTCTGCTCTAGAAGTGCTTGTCTGGCTTCAAGATAATTTGACATTGATAATCTTTTGTGTTACCTAAATATGTTTGGGCCATATAGATAGGTTAATACTATACATGACAGCAATACTTCAGAAAAGGCGTATAATGACAACACATTGTCTGAACTGAATGTGCTCGTCTGATTTCAAGATTATTTGGCAGAAATCAGATAACTCTTAGGGTGATCAAAAGGGGATCATATTAATAAAAAAAATGTCCTAAAAATATAAGGAAACAAAACGTTAGAAAGAAACCTACGTTAATCACGTATTCACAGTTTAAATGCGAAGTACGAAGGAATTTGGATAAACACTGTGCAATTCCAAATACTTGACATTGCAATGTATCGTAGCATCTAGCATAAACAAACATACAAAACACGTGCACCTATCAGTACACTAAGCGTTTGTTTTATCTATGACAATAGTTACAAGAGAAAGTTGATGCAAGGCATCAATGTCGCCGGAAAAGACTGCATTGATTTATTTATGTATTCTTGACTTTCCTTAGTCTATTCAAACATTGGGAACGTTGAAATGAAAACATTTACTTATAAATTTTATATTCACCTATACATTAGGGTATCTATAAAAAATTAACGAAATGTGTACACATTTATCTTGGCTTAAATTTAATTTTGCTGTTGTTACTTATTTAAATAATAGTATTCATTCATATAATTTCAATGTTTGTCAATCTTATTCGAATCACAAGGTAAATATCCTGGTATTGCTTTAAAGGGAGGTAATTTGAAGAAAACAAAAGTCTTCAAAAGGAGAAATATATCGGCATTACCGTCTACAGTTTAAATTGTTCTATTGTTTGTGGATTTAAAAATGTTCTTTTTTTCTTATTTCTACATGTACAACGAAATATTGCGGCTTCTCTTTGACGCTTTGCGTCAAACATTCGTCTTGTACTTGTCTAAAATAAAATAATATCACTCGCTTTTTCATATCGAAATGCGCATGCGCGAAAATCGATGTTAAAGGTCACGAACCTACACAACAGAATAGGGTCTATATTTAGCTTAGAAACAGTTCCTACTTTAGATATTCATGGATTAACATTATTAAATGAATTCTACACAAATCAAGACATCTCTTTGAACATGAAAACAACATTTAGTAAGTTAAAATTGCTATTAAAAGGAGAATCCGAAATTGACCTCAATGATGACACATAAGAGTCTGCATTAGGGGGTGTTGGTTCGCGTCTTGAAGGGACCACTTTTGTCTTCGTAAATAAGACAAAAAACTTAAATGCGAGTGAAATAAAAAAAACTGCAAACATTAAAAAATCGGAATATTTATTTCATTTTAGATGTGTCATTTATTAGTGTTCGTAAACAACCACAATTGTAATATGTTCAAATCATCTAGATTTGTTTCTTTCTAATAATAAGCCGCCCTCCCATGTGATTTCCGAAAAGCTATTAAAAATAGAAGTCGCGGGCTTCTGCCCGGCGACTAATAAAGAAGCCCTCTTTTGATTCACGAGTGAGGCCTATATATCCCATAGGTAGTAGTTTTAATGTTCACACATTCTATGTAAAATTCAGATTTTCAGCACGTGAACAAATTGCCAAATGACAAAGTGGTGCCAATTAGCAAATGTCTTCCTTTATTTGTTTCGTTGCCATTTTATTGGCAATAAAGGTAACCCTCACACTGCTGGGACCGATTTAGTGAAACATATGCCAACGGTATAGAGCCAATGCCAGACGGACCATCTGCGCCGTCTGAGCTGGCTCTATACTGTTGGCTGCTTAATTCAACATTTTTATTTCTTAACATTCCTATAACTGTCTTTGGACTTTCCCATATTGAACGCAGGACAAGTTTACTCTAGAAATTATGTATTGAAATAAATCCTCAAAATTTAACATATTTTTATACGCCTTTGAACTGATTTCATAATACTTTCGAAAGGACTTTGGCTCTATACGTGATTCTTCCAGATGGGTACTGAACTATTTTATACTACTTTGAACTGATACAATCATAACTTCGAAAGGAATATGACTCTATACGGGATTCTTCCAAATGAATGTTGACATTTTTTTACGACTTTGATTTGATGACATCATAATCATTTCGAAAGGAATATGAATCCATACGTGATACTTCAAATGATTAATACCATATTTTAATACGACTTTGAACTGAGACAATCATAATTTCGAAAGGAATATGACTCTATACGTGATTCTTCCAAATGATTGTTGACATTTTCTTTACGACTTTTAATTGATGACATAATAATCATTTCGAATGGAATATTAATCTATACGTGATACTTCAAATGATTAATACAGACTACACGAAATCTTTTGAAATCTGTCTGTCCGAAAGCAAATATTTCATATATTTTCCTCTTTGTCAACCAATTATTGCCTGAAAAGTTGTCAGTACGAATGATTCCTTGTCAGTCAAGACTGAAGGACTGACGACTTTCGCGTAGTCTGTTAATACCATAGTTTAATACGACTTTGAACTGAGACAGTCATAATTTCGAAAGGAATATGAATCTATACGTGATACTTCCAGATGAATATTGACATATTTTTTATACGACTTTGAAATGATAACATCATATTATTTCGAATGTAATATGAATCTATATATGATACATGTACTTCAAAATGAATAATACCATATTTAATATGACTTTGGTGAGCCAACAATAAACAAGTTCAAAACTATTACGTCGTCTACAAATAAGAAGACAATCTTAAATGTTGCTATATTCATCATTTTTTTGCTTATAAAAGTAGAAACGATGCTATTACAAATAAATAAACAATGCATAATCTCCATTTACAATTCATAAGAATTCGACATCTTTAATATTAACCCTTTAGGCTAATTTTATAAACACTGTGTTAAACCGTTAATACGTATATAACTACAACATCCCTATATATAAAATAGTTTGTATTGTATTGTATGCACACACTCACCCGAGTTTTAACTGTACGCAAATGCGTTAATCCTTTCCCTCTTATACACGCTTTCTGACGCCTCTGCAGCAGACGGCTTTTTGAAAACATAGTGACAAAAGAAGAAATTGCTCAAAACGAGCAATTTCTCCTTTTGCCACAATGGTTTTCCTTTTTAGTCATAGATTAACCATTCAATTATAGAGATTTTCTATTTTTGGACAAAATATGTTCAAAGTCGTCTGCTGCAGATTTGTCGTATGAGGAAAAGGGTTAAGACTAAAAATCCCCAGACGGGGTTTAAATATTTGATGAATTCTAGACTTGAACAAAATATAATCCAAAACCCATTATTTATGTAACGGGGAATTTACAATTATTATGGGAGAAGAATGAATTATTCCAAATGAGAACTTGCCTCTTTAACCCTTTCAGCTCCACAGGCAATATTGAGGTGTTTGCAAACAATGCAGATTCAGGTGAGTCAGCTCGTAACGAGCTGTCTCACCTGAAATCAGCATTGTTTGCCTTTTAGTTACCAAAATAGTCCAAAACTTTCATAAATTAAGAAATGGACACACCTGATTCTGGACATGAAAGAGTCTACTTTAAACAATTCGGCGCTGAAAGAGTTAAATACATTATTATAAAAATTAATGCCTTCAGGTGTGTCACCTTCTCCGTGGTGTACTCTTTAGAGTGTCCGTCTTGGGAGCGGGGGACCAGGGTTCGATCCCCGTTCCGGTCAAATGCTTCGCTCCTCTGCGCTCAGGGCTGCTTGGATTCACACCATTACGACTGATTTACCGGTGTCAGGATAAATTATATCGCTATTACTAGTGATTTACATGGGGTAAAAAAAAAAAATAACGGGGTATTGTTGAAAACACCATTCAGTGGCGTCAACAGATCTCCTATTTCTTTGATTGAGTTTCACGTTGCTTAGTAGTTGGACAGTAAGTAATACATGTACCTAATTAGGGGCCAGTTATTTACAAATTCTCTGTGGTACGTAGTAAAGCAGAGAATGCTTGTCTTAACACGGTAAACACACAAAGGGTTATTGTGTATTGTAGTTGCACGGGATGTGCTGCACGGGATGTGCGCTCGGGTATGAGTATATATAAGGTAGTTATAGGGCGTGTTTGTCAGTTCCACGCTAGACTTCGCTCGTTAGACTGCTTACACAGAGACAACATGGATGAAGAAGATATCAACGCCTTGGTGAACAACCGAGTAAAAGACGTTATTCAGGAGTCACATGGCAACTTGTTGCGGGAAATAGGTGGACTTATAGACAAGATAAGTTATCCAAGCTCTTCTGCCTCTTCTAGTAGTATTTCTTCTCTAGACGCTCCGAAATTCAAGCGTAAAAGTAACGAGTAGCAATTTAAACAGAATTCCAAGGTTATTGCCAGGTTGGAACATGCCGAGTTAAATATGGATTCCCAGAGGATTACGGAGGCTAAAAATGATATTATTGAAGGTAAACAAATGATAGCAAGTTTTAAATGTAAAGGTTTTCGAGTTTAATGGTATTCTTAAATTCTTGTTTATTAAAGTAGCAAAGGAAGCACGGGCTATTTTCGTTGCATTTTTCTTTTTCATTGCAGCAAAAGATATACTAAAGCGGCGTCAGAAATTAATTCAGCTTGCTGATACCTCCGAATTGGGATGGCGAATGGTTGCAGAATATGAGAGCAACCCTATAGCAAGTGACAGCGAGGATGAGAAGCGTATTCATAAGGCAGAATATCGGGCTTCGAGAAAGGCTAAAGGGGAAAAGACAAAGAGAGGCAGGTCAAGGTCAACTCCTTACGGACGGGGACAGCCTAGGGGGGACTCATTACCCTCTCAAGGAACGGGACAGACGTATTCTCATGGGGGTTCGGTGAAGAAACCAGGTTTATGTTTTATCTGCGGAAAGGCGGGGCACTGGAAGAATGAATGCTCACTCCAGAATTACAATAACAAGATAAGTAGTTTTATTGTTGGCCGCCTTTCGAAGGCTTTAGGTAAAACGAATACCAATAGAAAGCAATTATGTTTTGCGGAAAAGGGTATAACAAAAATTGTTAACATTAATTGCATAGAAATGGGGCATGGAGCCGGTTCGAATATCAAGTTTAAATCAGGTGGCCAAAATCCGGGAAAATACAATGAGGAAAAGGAAACAATTGAATATTCGAGCATAAGTGAAAATGAGACTATAGAGAGTCCGATTTTAAACATTGTTAAAAAGGGGGCAAGTGTTGACTTAATAAATCAGTCTTTCAACATTGAGGACAAAGGATCATGTACTGGTTTAGATGATAATGCTAGTTCAAATTATAATGGTTTGAAAAAGGGAGGTACTATCGACTCGGGTAAACATTTAGAGCTAACCGGATTAAGCGTTTTGTCACCTGTTGGTAAACTCAAACAGAGCTATAGCAAATGGGAAGCTTATACCAATAATGCTTACATTTTGGATGTCATTTATAACGGTTATAAGTTACCGTTGGCCGAGACTCCGGTGACAGTTCAGTTAAATAATAATAGATCGGCCAGGGATAATCCGATTTATGTAAAGTCCGAAATTGGCCGTTTAGTAGAAAAGGGTATTATTTCAGTTGTTCAAGAACAACCATTGATAGTCAACCCATTAACGGTTGCATACGGTAGGTCTGGCAAGCCTAGATTAGTTCTTGACTGTAGACATATTAATCCATGCTTACACTTGTTTAAGGTCAAATTTGAGGACGTTAAAGTTGCAAAATCGATTTTTCAGCCTTTCAGTTACGTATTTACATTCGATTTGAAAAGCGCTTATCATCACATTGATATTTGTTCATGCCACAGAACGTATTTGGGGTTTTCATGGTCCGACGAAGGAATTGACCGTTATTATGTTTTTAATTGCCTTCCTTTCGGTTTGTCTACAGCCGGACACATATTCACCAAAGTACTCAGACAGCTACTGAAATATTGGAGATCGTTGTGCATTGATATTGTTATGTTTCTCGATGACGGTATAGGTGGTCACACGGATTTCGATCTTGCTTTAAGACATAGCAAGTTGGTCAGGAGTTCATTAGTTGAATTCGGTTTTCTTTTGGCAGAAGATAAATGCGATTGGTTGCCGAGAAGGATAGCTATTTGGTTGGGTCATGTTTTTAATTTTGAAGACAATATTTTGAGGTTAACGGAAGAAAGAATTAAGCGGTTGGAGACTCAAATTGACTCCGTTTTGTATGATGTGAGGAATGATAAATTCAAAACCGTGCATGTAAAGGCACTAGCTTCGGTTATCGGTCAAATTATATCACTGCAGAGTGTACTTGGTAAACGCGTTAGTTTGCATACTAGAAACTTGTATATTTGTATTATGTATCGCTGTAGTTGGAAGTCACCTGTTCAGGTGAATAAGGAGGCTATAGGAGAATTGAATTATTGGCGTATAAACGCCAGACGTCTCAATGATTTGGGATGTTTGTATTGGCAACATCCGGTCGTAAAAGCAAACGTTTTTGCTGACGCAAGTTCCCATGGTTATGGTGGATTTGTTGAAATGTGTAACGCATGTTTGTCAGGAGACGGATCGGAATCCGCACCGGTAGAAAATACCGTTGTTAAGGAGCAAGGGAGCCGCGCGTCTCAAATTCCCGGTAATTGCGAGTTAGTGGTGGACAGAGGTAATTCCTTTGATCGTTATATATTTAATGATGGGCGACTCCCGGAAGCGAGTGCGCAAGTCGGTTTTGATAGATCGATAGATACTAGTATTTCGCGTGTTGGCGGATTCGTAAAACTCCCGGAAGAGAGTGGTTATTGTTTATCGGAAAATGTGATCAATATTGATGGTCGATTCATTGGGGGATCAAAACTCCGGGGAGAGAGTTGTCTTGTAGATCCGGGATGTGAAAATTATCTCCCGGAAGAGAGATATCTTAATTACTGTGGTTGGCATGAGATATGTAAAATTCATCCCATGCATGATAGAAATGGTTTGTTAATTAAGGATAGGGATGTTTGTTCGGTAAGCGATCTAAATATTGGAAGCCATCTTTCCAATTCCGAAATATTCGGATCATGGACGAGTGATAAGTCGCTCAAAAGTTCCACATGGAGGGAGCTAGAAGCTGTACATCGGGTTGTTATGAGTAATTTGAAGATATTGAAAAATCGTCATATTAAGATATTTTCAGATAATCAAAATGTTGAGCGTATTTTACACGCTGGTAGCAGAGTTAATGAGCTCCATAACTTATCATTAGCGATAAATTCAGTTTGTGAGCAGAACAGGATCACATTTAACTCTGTCTGGATCCCAAGGGGTGATAACCTTCTTGCAGATCATTTGAGTAGGTGTCAGGATAGTGATGATTGGTCCATTTCTGAAGATATTTATAGAAAATTGGATAAAATGTGGGGTCCTCATGATGTAGATAGGTTTTCAACACATTATAATAATAAATGTAGGAGGTTTAACTCTAGGTGGTGGGTACCTGGCACGGAAGCTATAGACGCATTTGATCAGACTTGGCGCGGTGAACTGAATTGGTTAGTTCCGCCTCCAAAGCATATAATGAGCTGTCTGAGGAAATTAGCATCGGAAAATGCTCGAGGTACTTTGATAATTCCAAAATGGCAGTCTGCACCATTTTGGCCGTTTATTACTGATTTGCAAAACGAATATAAATATTTTGTAAAAGGTGCACTTGAATTGCCAAAATCAGGCGCTGTGTGCAAAGGCAAAGGAAACAATGGAATGTTCGGTGAGAATGTTTTATCATTCAGCATGGTTGCATTACATTGCGTTTTTGAAGAAAACCAATAAGGGAAAAGATGTTATTTACGTTTTCTGGTGTTTGATAAATAATTCTTTTTCACAGGTATTGGCATAAGAGCGTCTTTGAAACGTAAATTTGATGAGGCTGATGTACATATTGTCGATCAAGATCGGATTATAGACACAATGGCTATACAAATGGTGTCGGCAAGGGCTGATACTACTGTGACCAAATACTGCTATCAAATCAGAGCGTTTGACGATTTCTGTGAGAAAAAAGGTATTTCTTCGAGGCCAGCGTGCTCCATTCACGTCGCAATGTATTTATCACAAATGATCGATGCAGGAAAATCGGATAAAGTGATTTCATCATCTCTTTACGCTATCAAGTGGCTTCATCGAATGAACGATTACCCCGATCCAACGATAAACTCAACTGTGTTAATGTTAGTTGAAAGTGCCAAACGTTTGAATTCCAAACCCATAGTAAAGAAGGACGTTATAAGCACACAGAACTTGATTGAACTTTGCAGTATGTATTTAGAGTCACGAGACATCATCGTTTTGCGGGACTTATCTATGATTGTATTAGGATTTGCTGGGTTTTTACGGTTTAACGAAATCGTAGATTTAAGATGTTGCGATCTACGATTTAGTACGGATCATTTGGTTTTGTATGTTAAGAAAAGTAAAACAGATGTATATAGGTCTGGTAGAGAAGTATTTATCGCAAAAGGTGAAACTAGCGCTTGTCCGATTGCAATGTTGAAAAGGTATTTACAGTGCTCAGGAATGCCTGTTGATTCCGAATTATATCTTTTTCGGGCGGCTTGTAGATCCGGGTCAAAGTGCTTTCTTTTAAAACGGAACAAAAAGCTGAGTTATTCTCGTTCTAGAGTATGTATTGTCTCTCGGTTGAAATTAGTTGCTCCAGATTTGCATCTAGGAACTCATTCCCTGAGAGCCAGTGGCGCTACTGCTGCAGCTAACGCCAGTGGCGTTTCTGATCGTTGTTTAAAGCGTCACGGGCGTTGGAAAACGGACATGGCGAAGGATGGGTATATTGAAGATTCTGTAGAAAAGAAATTATTTGTCACAAAACAGTTAAAATTGTAATATTGTTCTTTGATTTTAGAATTCGAATAGCATTCAGTGCACTATAATTTGTAGCGTTCAAGCGCTCGTCTGGGCCGTTGCAAAGAAGGTGTTGTTTTGTATTTGAGAAGGTGTTCAGACTTACAAATTCTCTGTGGTACGTAGTAAAGCAGAGAATGCTTGTCTTAACACGGTAAACACACAAAGGGTTATTGTGTATTGTAGTTGCACGGGATGTGCTGCACGGGATGTGCGCTCGGGTATGAGTATATATAAGGTAGTTATAGGGCGTGTTTGTCAGTTCCACGCTAGACTTCGCTCGTTAGACTGCTTACACAGAATGCTATTCGATTATTTGAAAGTTATATTGCTTCACACATTAAACTAGGTTGAGTTCCGACAGCCATATTTCCCTAGGGGTATTCTGAGAAACACTGGTTGTTTCGCGCATGCCACGGATGCACGGTTCCTCTTTAAAAAAAAAGGGGTTTTACGTGGGCGGCCAGGACCCTTCTGATGGGAGATACATGTATGTGAAGCTTGCTAAATGAAAATTACTTAAGTACAAGATATAATCTCATAACCTAAGTTGGTGGATTGGGTTAACCGTAATACATGTAAATTTATGTATATATGCACGCGCTGTTTGCGCATATTGGTCGCTCTGTCTAACAATAAAGCGCTCGTCTGGGCCGTTGCAAAGAAGGTGTTGTTTTGTATTTGAGAAGGTGTTCAGACCTACCATACCCTTTAGGTAACTATTGGGTAAAGGTGAACTCATCATTTAAACTAATCCGATAATTGAGTCAATTTAATATATGTTTTACTCCATTCTTACGTTTCCATGCGAGTTGTTAGGTAGATTATATTCGCCGCCATGTAAGAAAGGGACTCACATTTGTCCTCCTGTCCAAATTTACATCTCCAACGTATAATGACAATAGCGTCTGCTCAGGGATTGATTGATTGATTGGGGGTTTAACGCCGTTTTCAAAAGAAAATCAGTCATATCACGGCGACCAGTTCACCTACTCATGCGTTTCCTGGTTTTCCCACACCAGTACACCACACACCATACCTTCCAAGCAACTGGCTGCTTTTCCTGCTTAGGGAGCAAGGGACCAGGGTTCGATACCCGGTCGATTCATACACGTACCTTATTCATTGAAACTGGTGGTAATGGCTTCCCTCCTTGATGCTCATCGTTGCGAGAATAGCATTGCGACTTGGGCATCTGTATAAGGATGAATGATATCGGTAGTGCTGATTAACCCTTTCCCCCATATAGACGCTTTCTGACGCCTCTGCAGCAGACGGCTTTTTGAAAACATAGTGACAAACGAGCAATTTCTCCTTTTGACACATTGTTTTCCACTTGTAGTCATAGGTTATCTATTCAATTATAGAGATTTTCTATTTTTTGACAAAATATGTTCAAAGTCGTCTGCTTATATACATTTTCAGTTATATACTATTTGTTCAATATAATGCTTTGTACTATAGGCCGGTGGCCTAATTACTTTCAATAAAATATTTGTCATTGTCATTGTCATTGTCATTGCTGCAGAATTGTTTTATGAGGGAAAGGGTTAATTGCAAAGAAAACGCCGTGATATTATTTAAATAGTGTTAAATATGGCATAAAACATCATTTAAATAAATGTTCAAATGTACAGATTGCCTGGCATGCGTTGTCAGGCAGTTGTGAGAAAAGAGAACATTAAAGGTCGTGGTATTGGATCGTTCAAGACCTTATTTTTGAGAATATTACAAATGGGGCGCGCTAGACAAAATGTTAATTGATACCCGGCACAACTAACGTAATCACCTTTTCCCCCTTGCAGACAGTTGCCTATGCATCTGAAACAGGTGACTTTTGAAAACATTACAACACAAGGGGATATGGCTTTGAATGGGCCATTTCTCTTATTGCCACAATGTTTTCAACTCTGTTCAATAATCAAAAATTTCATTTAAAGAGGTGTTTGCACAGATGTTTTTAAAGTCGTCTGCTGCAGATTTGGTGAATGTTGGAAAGGGTAAAAGACGCTTCGCACCGTCTATCATCTGACAAAGTTCTTTCTTTTAATAAAGTTGTCATCAAACAGGTTTAGCTCTTATAAAAAAAGCTTTCCCACCTGCAGACGTATTTTGACGCAATAGCAGCAGATGACTTTTGAAAACATTGAAGCAATTTCTCCTTTGGCCGCAATGTTTTCAACTTTATTTGACAGTTTCGCTATCTTTTATGGAGATTTGTCAGATTTGTGTCACTATGTATTCAAAGTCGTCTGCTGCAGATGTGTTATATGAGGGAAAGGGTTAAGATGCCTGTTGTACACATTATACATTTGCAGCAGACGACTTTTGAAAACATTTTGACAAAAGGAGAAATTGCTTAAAACAAGCAATTTCATCTTTTGCCTCAATATTTTCAACTCTTTTCAGTAATTACACCTTCATTTATTGAGCTTTTTCGTGTGTTTGACGAGATACTTTCAAAGTTGTATGTTGGAAAGGGTTAAAAATGGGAGTATATGTCTACTACGTGGTATCATGGTATTTGATTATTTACATAGATATGATAAAGTACATTACATAGTCCATCAAATGAAAATATATGATAACCTATTAACCCTTATCTTGCTAATCACCATATTTTTTATGCTAACATTTCGCATACAATTGTCGCCCAATTGTAGGCTTAATGATACGGCATTAGTATTGATCTTTGCGGAGTTGATATTTTGGCCATATGAAGCGGTACCCGTCGAATCCGAAAAATGTAAACACCATTATTAGTATATTATTATAATGCTGATTGTTTTTTTTAATAATTGTTGTTTTAGCAATTTCAAGACATGGCTATTTCAAAATGGTTAAAACCACATATTTAACACTCTCACACATACATGAATTTGCAGCAGAAACTTTTTGAAAAAATTATGACAAATGAAGAAATAGCCAATAAATTTCTTCCCTTTTCAAACAATTAAAGCTCTATTTCATAATTAAACTTTAATTTAATTAGTAATTCTATATTTCTATCTAGATGTTTTCAAAGACGTCTGCCGCAGATTTGTTGAATGTACAAAAAAGGGGTTAACCCTTTCCCTAATAAGACAATTCTGCAGCAGACGACTTTGAACATATTTTGTCAAAAACCCCAGAAAATCTCTATAATTGAATGGATAACCTATGACTAAAAGTGAAAAACATTGTGGCAAAAGGAGAAATTGCTCGTTTTAAGCAATTTCTTCTTTTGTCACTATGTTTTCGAAAAAGTCGTCTGCTGCAGAAGCGTCAGAAAGCGTCTATACGAGGTAAAGGTTTAAAAGCGCCATATAAAGTACATAAAACGTAAAGGGCTTAAAACTATCATTTTCTGAGTGAGTAATAGAGGGGTGTACCCCTGTTATAGAACTTAACAACACCAGCATGCAGGATTAATCTTGTCATTTTTTATAATAAGTCTTTAGTTCTAACGTCCATCAGCTCAAAAAATGTGGGCGTTATTAATTATCACCAACTTCTTAAAACGCTGGGATAACCAAACTAGTGTCCCATTCCGCAGTGAGTCCAACGTTGAACCACATAGAGGCGGCTCCTCGTATTCTTTGGAAATTTCTTTTATATTAATTTTACTATAATTTTGTAACAATGAGATTTTCATTTAACCTTTTAGTCTTAAGTCTGATATTAAGTTTATCTTATGTCTTAAGCCAACAAGTAGACTTAACGCGAGCACCCGGGGCTACGGGAGCAGAGGTTGTAGAAGCAGTTCTGGATATTTTGCGGAAGTCATGCATCTTTCCCGATGATAATTCATTTCTTAGGCGCGTGGCCTATGTTGACAGCAGAGACGGTCTAAGCAACCTAACATACAGGAGTGGATATAATGGAGGAATTTGGCAGGTTGGTGGATCTTTTGTTTTTAAACCTCTCTTACATACAACGAATCTGAAGCTGAGGACTTTTTAAAAAATGTTCCATGCACAAATGAGCCGTCCTGCGAGAAAACCAACATTGTGGACTCTGCGTTAAGTATCGACCCGGATCAGCCTAAATATGCCGCCCAGGCTTACCCGGTTAGACACTTTTCGCCTCCTGTGGATTTTCTTCTCGGGAATCATTAATATATACCTATATCCCCCTGAGACGGAATGTGTCGGCCCGGATCAGTCTGCGAGATTTTCTCTGTTTCAGGAATCACTACTATATACCTTAATTCCCCTGAGACGAAATGGGGCGGCGCGGAATTAGCAGGTTGATCTGGGTCGATACATTACGCAAATGCAACACTGTTGGTTTTCTCGCGGGACGGCTCAAATGAAGAACATAACAATGTTTGAGATTTACACTGTTTTGTTTGATCAACCATTTCCCTCATACAACACATCTGCAGCTGATAAATAAATGACAGTATACTAACAGACCGCGCAGACTGATCCGGACCGACACATTCCGTCTCTGGGGAATAGATGTATAGAGTAATGATTCCTGAAACAGAAAATCCACAGGAGGCGAAAAGTGTCTGTCCGGAATAGCCTGCGGAGTTTTTTCTCACGGGATGACTCATTTGTGAAAATCTTAGGACTAAGACTATGCGGATGCTTATGCTTATCTGGATCTACACTGTCATTAAAGCCGGACTTGTACCTTTACGCAAGAAGGACAAGCACATATGAGCCGTTCCTCGAGCAAACCAACATTGTGGATTCTGCGTAGAGTATCGACACGGATCAGCCTAAGCATGTCGCGCAGGCTTATCCGGGTAGACATTTTTTGTCTCCAGTAGATTTTTGTTTCAATTCCCCGAGACGAAATGTGGCGGCGCAGGCTTCTGTCAAAATCTGTCTATGACGTCATTTTCGTCTCCAAAGCTCCTACATACAACAAATCTGCAGCAGACGGCTTCGAAAAAATGAACAATCTATATAGATTAACGCCGGTATAATTACTGAACAATTTGAACAATCTTTTTCTTCAAACAGCCACAGAACGTCAAAACGAGTCTGGAAGTAAGAAAATGTTAAACGGTTCGCCGTTGTATGACTTTAACTGTTGCAATCGAAAGTATATCCCAATCACCATAGCCGTGTAGATGTAATATTACGTCTATATTTCAGATTGACGAAGCCATATTCAACGTAACACAGTCAGTTGCAAGTCTAGCAACATACAGACAGGAAATACAGTCCCAGCTCCTCATTAACTGGACCGCAGTCACATGGCAGGATCTTAGAAAGCCCCTGTACTCCGGGATTGGAGCCCAATTAGCGCTGCTGTATAAACTGAACGGTGCCGATACCCCAGTCACGGTGGAAAAGCAAGCAGCTCTCTGGTCGGACGGCGTTCAAGATGCGCATACGTTCTTTACCTTAGTGAATACACTCACTCTATGTAAGTACGCTTTATCAATACAGGGGTTGTGAGTTCGAATCCCGACTCGACCAACTTTCTTTCCGACGTTTGACAAAAAGTCATTGCGGCATGCGTCATTTGTCTCCCACCAATGGGCTAAGTCTATGTGGAAAAGCAGCCAGTTGCTTGGGAAGATTGTTGTGTGGAGTACTGGTGTGAGAAAACCAGGAAACACATGAGTAGGTGAACTGGCCGCCGTGATATGACTGAGAAATTGTTAAAAACGGCGTTAAACCCCAATCAATCAATCAATTTATTAATTCAGTGTTAAGTACACGGCGGTGAAGGCTGATCAGTATCATACCCGATCGCTATGGATACTCTGGAACGTAGGATATACTTAGGGGTTGCCAATTTGTTTTCTGTTTGACCCTGCTATGCTATTAAGTTCCATCTATATGTCGAACAATCTTGATGTCGAAATTTTCTTTATTTTTAATATATTAAACTAAAACCACTATACATACCAATACCCAGACAATCTCTTTTGCTTTGTTATTTAACTGGGGGTTTATGGCGTTTTCAACAGTAAATTACAGTTATATCAAGCCGACGGAAAACTCATGATTCATGGCAAACACGTACTCGGCTAGGAAATGGGCTGTGTACAAGGTACAACACCCTGACCTTGTTCATGCATCGAACCCGGAACGCCCGCGCCTATTACTCCGCGCCTATTACTCCGCGAAGGGTTATTTCTAGTCAAACAATTTATACGTCAATATGTTTTAGTAGTGCCATGAACTTCAATGTACAGCTTTGAGCCATTTCCCACTTACAGGTACAATTTGACGCACCTGCAGCAGTCGGATATTGAAAACATAGTGCCAAAAGGAATAATTGCTCGTGATGAGCACTTTCAACGTTTGCCACAATGTGTTCACCACCCTATATAATATACTTTCACTTAAAGAGATTTGCCATATATTTGCACAAGTCGTCAACTTCAGTTTTGTTATGGGAAAGGGTTAATACTGTATAATATTGCTACCACTTATTCCGGGTTGAAGAGCCTCGATTGCTCAGTTCATAACGATGACGGCTATCTATCCACGGCATTCATTCCTTCCGAGGATTGAGAAACACCACTGTGACAAGCTTCTTCTATAAATGGGCTAAACAGCATTTGTGGTAAGGTCGCCAATTGCCTGGGAAAACTAGTTTATGGATTACCAATACAAGAACCCCAAGGGAATAAAACAAGTTTGATGCACTGGCCGCCGTAATATAACTGAAATACCATTGAAAACGGCGTTAAATTCCAATCAATCAATCAATGAATGTATTACTGTTACGTTTCAGCACGTACCACCTTTAGCGACGTGGACGTCGTATTTGTGTTGGACAGCAGTTCAAGTCTGTCCATGCCAGACTTCGAGAACACCAAGGACTTTGTTGGCAAGGTCATTCAGGGCTTTGATGTCGATGCTGGCAATGTTAAGGTGGCCGTTGTAGAATACAGTTCCGTACCAAAACTCATCTTCGGGCTCGATAATAACATGACGAAAGGCGGGGTCCTGACAGAGGTCGGAAAGATGCAATACATGCCTGGTGGAACAGCAACCAGCGACGCCTTGAAGTTCGTGAAAGACAACGTATTTCTGGTAAGACATTCCCAAATTTATTCTTTCAGCGCCGAATTGTTTAAAGTAGACTCTTCCATGTTCAAAATTGGGCGTCTCCATTTCTCATATAATACAATTCTGGACTATTTTGATAACTAAAAGGCAAACAATGCTGATTTCAGGTGGGACAGCTCGTTACGAGCTGACTCGCCTGAATCAGTATTGTTTGCAAAAACCTGAATATTGCCTTTGGCGCTGAAAGGGTTAACGCCGTGTTCATCCATTTTTAAGTCATATTTAAGCGTCCTGTTCTTCTATCAATGTGTTTTCTGGCTTTCACACACCAGTTATTTACACAACAGGCGACAACTGGCTGCTTTTCCACATAGACTGTTAGCCTGTTGGTGGAAAAAGATTGACGCTTGTCGCTTTAACTTTTGTTAAACGTAAGGAATAAATGTTGGCCGTGCTTGGGTTCGAACTCGCATTCTCTTGATTGACAGCCTGCGTCGTTACTGACCGAGCTACCGGGTCCCGGCTCCCGTTACGATAATGACTATTAATTTTCAGTTTTACGGTAAAACATTAAATTACCAAACGGATCATTGATACACCGCCTCGGTGGTGTCATGGTTGTGGCGGGTGCAGGTCGTGGGTTCGATCCCCGGTCGGATCAAACCAAAGATGGTAATAATGGCTGCCATACATGGCGCTCAGGGTTGCGGGGTTAGCATTATGACTGGCTGGCTGGTATCAGGTTACATGGACTAGTAGTACTTTAAACTTACCAAGGAAACGCCGTGATATAACTGAAATAACTTTGAAAGCGGCGTAACCAAACAATCAATCGATCAATTGATACACGTTTCTTATTGAAATAATATTAGCAGGGTAGGGTCAGTAAATTAATAGTTACAATATCCGTGCATTTCGGGTACACATGCACGAACAACTTCTCATCTTTAATTATGCCCTTATGAATATTCATGTCTCATTGAAATGGAGGCTAGGGTAGCTCAAGAATATTTTTTTTATCATAGAGTATGGGGGTTCTTTAAGACATACTGGAATTCAAGCCCTATAATAAAATCGAAGTTGTTGGTTAACCTTTATTTTTTCTCGCTTATTTAAATATTTTACAGCATAAATTTGATTAACCTTGATATCAGTATGCACATATCATATAATCTGATGATCGTCCATATATCCAGATAAGGAGGCGTATACAGCTCTTTTCTCCCTACAATATTTATCTTATCATCCAACCAAACCCTATGATGGGGTACTCAAAGGAATCGTCTCAATGAGACAAATCTTTTGAGTACCCATAACATAGGGTTATACCGTCAAATAAGGATATAAGAACAAGCACAAAGCCCCGTATCTAGAGCTTTGATTAATTTTCTTGGATCGTTTTTACTGGTTACTTTAACCCTTTTCCCTCATACGACAATTCTGCAGCAGACGTCTTTGAACATATTTTGTCAAAACATAGAAAATCTCCATAATTTAATATATAACCTATGACAAAAAGTGGAATACATTGTGGCAAAAGGAGAAATTGCACGTTTTGTGCAATTTCTTCGTTTGTCACTATGTTTTCAAAAAGCCGTCTGCTGCAGAGGCGTCAGAAAGCGTCTATATGAGGGAAAGGGTTAATCAATATGTATCTTCAATGATTTCGGTGATACTAGATTTTCAGATATTTATAATTACGTAAACACGACTGTGTTGAATGCAATATGAAACTTGTTTAACCCTTTCCCACATACAACAATTCTGCAGCAGACGACTATTCTATTTGTTCCAGAATGGTAGTCGCAAAGGTTCGTCCAAGATTGTGATCTTAGTTACCGATGGTAGGTCAAACGACAAGGTCTCCACGATATCGGCGGCATACCAACTCAGAGCCAATGGTGTTACAGTGTTTGCAGTGGGCGTGGGTTCCTTAGTCGACAAAGTAAGCATTATTTTAGCCACAGCTCTTTTCTAGAGAATAAAGTAAAAAATACCTTGGAAGTGTAAAAAAGTCCACCGTTTTGTCATTTTTTTTTTTTTATCTAAAGACGAATAATGATAAATGTACATGTAATTAACATACTTTTTAATCCTTTCGAATACATTGACGCTTTTTGATGCCGATGCAGCAGACACATTTAAAATCAAAGCGCCAATGGCACTGTAGTGGCGACCGTATGGAAAATCCTGCAAAGTAACAAGCAGTATATCGGTGTAGGGCTTGCGATGACTCTGGTGCGGGTTTATTTGAGAATGTATCAACCCTGCATCTTTTGACAGTAGAATAGTGTTAGTTTGCCAGAATGTTGTCTTGGTGATTATTTAGTTACGTTCTGAAATTGGTCATGATGTGTTCAAAATTAGGCCATTCCAAAGTTATGAAAAATCTAGTTGGTATTCGATAGACTACCGTTTTAGCTCATTATAATGGCTATTTGTAATCTAAATTGTTCGGGTAATCACATGTTTATCACCAGGTCGTTAGGCCATATTAAGATAAAATATATTTTACACTTTAGAAATGACTAAAGAAAGGAGAGAAAACAGTATCCATTAGTTTGGTGTTTGTTTCAATGATGTCCGATATTAAACAGGTCTTTTAAATTTAGTCCCTTCACATTGCATGATTGAGGGTTGTCACAGTGTATTTATATGTCTCTGAGGTTGTTAAACTGCTTCGAATAATATGAGTGCAAAAACAAACACAAAACATGCTCCAAAAGCACAATTTCACTATTTGCCAAACTGTTCAATTTATAAAAATATAGGCATATATTATAATGCTCGATCTCCAAACTAAATTAGGCTACACTGTCAGCATTGATTGCTAATTGACTCTAGAACGTGCAGACGTGTATACATAACGTGTGTACACACTGACATCGTGTGTCCTTTAAACCTTTGTAAATCAGTCTTATCATCTAGACGCTTTCATATATTTAAACAACTACAAAATAAAGCGTTTATAATATTGAGATTTACAAGCTCTTCTTGTTTTTGGTCTCGCGAGCTATTTATAGAACCTTTTGGAATTTCCAGATTTGAGTATCATCAGAGTTGCCGTTATTTGCAAGGCAGAACGCGCAATGATATTTATTATCTGCCAAAAACATGACGAAGATAATATTTACATATTTTAACTCTATGTAGATAATGTCTCGATAAAACTCAAATATTAGTAACAATCCGGTACCAAAGTAGCACTGACATAATTATTATTAATCACGTCTCTGCATCAATGATGGAACTATAACGGATGTGAGTAAATTAGTTTGCAGTAAGGAAAAAAAATATCAACCGATTGTTCAAAACCGACTATGTAAATATTTTTCGTTGTTGTTGTTTCTGTTAGCATTGTGGCGATTGTCAAACCAATCGCCACAAAAAACTATGGCAAATTGAGGACGTTGCACAAAAAAGGAGCAATTTCCCCTTTTGACAATATGTTTACAAATTTCATTAAATTATTATTCATTCATTTATGAAGATTTCAAAAATTGTGACCTTAAATCGTCGTACAAAATCGATGACGGATCGCATACCGGTACCATTTTCGTATGGTTATTACTATTCACTAGCTCTGTATTTTAGTTATCGCGAAGCGAGTCCACTGCATACTAAACTTTGTCTTTCAGACGTTTATATCTACCCTATTGTCAGACTTTTGTCTTTCAGACCTTTGTATCCACCCTATTGTCAGACTTTTGTCTTTCAGACCTTTGCATCCACCCTATTATCAGACCTTTGTCTTTCAGACCTTTATGTCTACCCTATTGTCAGACCTTTGTCTTTCTAACGTTTAGACCTACCCTATGTTAAGACAGTTGTGGTTCAAACATTTATATCTACTCTATTGTCAGACAGTTGTCTTTCAAACATCTATATGTACCCTATTGTCAGACAGTTGTCTTTCAAATGTTTATATCTAGTGTATCTACCCTATTGTCAGACCTTTGTCTTGTCAAATGTTTATATCTACCCTTTTGTCAGAACTTTGTCTTTCAAACGTTTATATTTTCCCTGTTTTCAGACCTTTGTCTTTCAAACATTTATAGCTTCCCTATGTTCAGACCTTTGTCTTTCAAACGTTTATATTTTCCCTGTTTTCAGACCTTTATCTTTCAAACATTTATAGCAACCCTATGTTCAGACCTTTGTCTTTCAAACGTTTATATCTACCCTATTGTCAGACCTTTGTCTTTCAAATATTTATGTCTACCCTTTTGTCAGACCTTTGTATTTCAAACGTTTATATCTACCCTTTTGTCAGACCTTTGTCTTTCAAATATTTATATTTACCCTTTTGTCAGAATTTTGTCTTTCAAACGTTTATATTTTCCCTGTTTTCAGACCTTTGTCTTTCAAACATTTATAGATTCCCTATGTTCAGACCTTTGTCTTTCAAACGTTTATATCTACCCTATTGTCAGACATTTGTCTTTCAAACATTTATATCTACTCTTTTGTCAGACCTTTGACTTTCAAATGTTTATATCTACCCTTTTGTCAGAACTGTATCTTTCAAACATTTATATTTTCTCTGTTTTCAGATCTTTGTCTTTCAAACGTTTATATCTACACTATGTTCAGACCTTTGCCTTTCAAACGTTTATGTCTACCCTATTGTCAGATCTTTGTCTTTCAAATATTTATATCTACCTTTTTGTCAGAATTTTGTCTTTCAAACGTTTATATTTTCCCTGTGTTCAGATCTTTGTCTTACGTTTATATATTCTCTATTTTCAGACAGAACTGAGTTCTGTTGCCAGTGCGCCAGATTGTATCTATATGAAGACCGTATCTAACTTCACAGAACTTCCCTCAATTAATTACGAAATCAAACAACTCTCTCTGAAAGGTGAGTGAACACGCAGTTAGTTATTTAACCCTTTTTCCACACTATAACGAATCTGAATCAGACGACTTTGATGACATATGAAGGCAACACATAGAAAATCGCTATAAATCCAAGAATGACTATTTATGATTGCAATTCTCAATTTGCCACAATGTTTTCAAAATTCATCAGCTGCTGATGCGTCGAAAAGCGTCTGCATGTTGGAAAAGGTTAATATTGATCAGACTGTGTGTTTGTATATAATCTGGGCTTACACTATGTGCAAATGGTTGCTTTCCTTGGAGTATAAACTTGTGGACATTTGAAACAATTAAAAACAAATAAGAGTCATACCTCCTGCACCCTGAACTGCTCGGTGGTTAACATCGTATGAGCCGAATTAGTCTGGGTAATGTATCGATCCAGATCAGCTTGCGCAGTCCGCGCAGGCTAATCCGGACCGACACATTCCGCCTCAGGGGGTTAGAGGTATTAAAATGGTGATTCATGAAACAGAAAATTCACAGGAGGCGAAAAGTGTTTGTCCGGGTTAGCCTGTGCGGTATGCTTAGGCTGATCCGGTCTATTACGCAGAGTCCACAATGTTGGTTTTCTCGCGGGACGGATCATATTTCTACAAGATTACGTTTGTTTAACCATGCCTGTTCATGGCGCATACACTTTGTTAACAAATGGAATTGGACGACACTTGATGTTCAAGCTTTATATTTAAGTAAATGAGAGATAATAACAATATCTTTCTTGTATGAATTAATAATCACGAACAAATCTTACTGTTCAAATATTTATAGTTGAGTTAACTATTATGTCAATATTGTTTTATAAGAGTTTAACGCCATTTCAACAATATTTCAGTTATATCACGGCGACAGTTCACTTATTAATGATCCCTGGGTAAACAAACCAGTACTAGGCTAGGAAATGTTCTTTGCCCAAAAGCGCACTACATAATGACCGTAGCGTCGCGGCTGGGGATCGAATTCGGCTTATGTCAATTAAAATACATGCAATTCGCTTTATTGCAATATAGATTCCAGTGAATAAATAGAACAGTGGATCCTTTAACTGTTTGATTAACACTGACCCTGTTCTAGCCACTTAAAAAAATACATTAACTGGACCGCTGTTAAAACGTGTGTAGTGATTATCGGCCATTATATTACCCTTTCCGAACAACGTAGACTAAGATCAACCTGAACATTGCTGCAACAACTGATCCATACTTTTAATATATTGATGGTACCAGTAGCAGGAAGTCGGCGGGGGGAAATGATTTTAATGCGCATAAATGGAATATCTCTAAAAAATACTATAACACATTTAAAGATAGTGTAGCAAAATGAGAATTGCTCCTCATGATGAGTTTCTCATTTTCCCATAACGTGTTTATACGTCGTATGATATAACATTGACACGTCTTAAAACGTCTGCATGTGGGAAAATGTGTTACCAATCTTATTAAAACTAAGACCTACGCTTGGCTGAAGTAGAAAACGTTTGTATAAATCGGTTGACTGCCCGTTACAGGTCGTCTCAGATTGACCTTTGAATCAACCAATTCAATTGGCGCCTACAGAATCGTAAGGTTTTAACAGGGGAGATAACCCATCTAAATAAACGAGATTTAAATTTATTTATTGGGGTTTTACGCCGCTTTCAACATTAGTTTAGTTATATCACGGCGACAGTTCACTTATTCATGATCCCTGGGTAAACAAACCAGTACTAGGCTAGGAAATGTGCCTTGCCCAAGGGCACTCCACCATGACCGTAGCGCCGCGACTGGGGATTGAACCCGGGACACCCGGTTTAAATCCCCGACGCTAACCACTCGACCACAGCGAATTCCTACGAGATTTAAAGCGGTGACTGACGAGTGTCTCGATTGTATTGACACTTTGAATGTATAAGGTCAATTCGAGACGACCTCGTTATGCTATACTCAGAACTGTACTCAAGTGCATGCATCTGATTGGTCAAAACAAATTTGTTTTCGAAAGTCTTATTGAATGAAGCAAGGCGTTAGTTTCCTAGAGAACATTTCAGAGTACATAAGCCATTCCACGAAAAAAAAGAATAAATATGTACAATAAAATGTCACATCTGAAACCATTAATATATGTACATATGAGCCGTCCCGCGAGAAACTAACATTATGGACTCGGTCCGCGCAAGCAAATCCGGACCGACACATTCCGTATCAGAGGGATATAGGTATAGAGTAATAATTCCTGAATCAGAAAATCCACAGGAAGCAAAAAGTGTCTGTCCGGATTAGCCTGCGCGGCTTGCCTAGGCTGATCCGGGTCAATACTTTACGCAGAATCCATCCACACTGTTGGTTTTCTAGCGGAGCGGATCATATTAGTTTCGGGGCCTGATTTTAATGTCGACGTTTTTTTGTTCCTTACAGCCGCCGTCAGTCTACGACCAGGGACTTACTCATTTGCCTGTGATTCTAACATCAACGTGAAAATAGCTTCCGATAATGGCGGGGACCAGACAATTGAGGTCAGTAATACTAACATCTTGTCCATTCGGTGTCCTTTACCCTTACCCACATACAACACATGGACAACGAACAACTAGCTAACCTATCGACTCATTACATTCATCTCTGTCGTAGGGTCGGACTACTTTCGGTCACGCGACTTTTTATTTACGGTTTCACGTGTCTTTTTAGTCACATGATCACGATGCTTAAAAATGGCTTCGAAGCAAACACCAAAGAAAACACTATCTTACCCTCAACTCATTACATTCACGAACGTGAGTGTAAGGAACGAACACTCTGCGAAGGAGAATGTATAAATACATCAGGTGTGAATGTGCAGCATCTACATCCATTAATGAAAACGTCTTTGTCTAATAGAGTTGAAAACGGGGTTGCAATAGGAGACATTTCTCAGTATGATCGAAAGTCGTATACTGCGCATGTGGGAGATATGTAACAAATTTAGAAGAGCGGACGACTTTTAAAAACATTGTGGAATAAGTATAAATTATCAATCTAAAAAGAAAGAGACACTATGTTGTATGGATTTGTAATAAAGCAAGGTCTCGAAACAATAAAATATTTATATTTGTCGAATGAGTTCGCTCCCTTGTAAATTGACGTCATTCCTTTATAGGTGACATCCCAGGACGGCAGTGTCCATATATTCGGCAGCGGTTCACCAAGCTACACACCAAACAGCGCTATATACACGTTTAACGATACAGCCAGCGGCTCATCGATTGTACAGTTCTATGTTCGAGACAAATCTGAGGTATTTCTGGCTTTCCGTAATGGATCTATTGGTGGATGTAAAGCGACGTTTGAAGTGAAGGTGTCCGTGGGGGATCACATTAAGACAGGTATGCTATTTGGGTCTAGAGGTCCGGACAAGGATGGGTACTCAGCTTTTTTCCCCCACAATTTCTCTCTTATTTCTAAAGCAAATCCTATGGTGTGGGTATCCAAAAGTATCGTTTCGAAAACATGCAAAACGCCCCTTATCTAGAGGTCTGTCGGAGTCTAATGCCTCAGTTATATTTGCTCTACGACTAGGATACGTAAGCCCCCGAAATCGAGAGATACGTGCGGCGACCGCCCCAGGGTCACCCACTGAGGGCATATACCTATCGTTTGCAGGCCGTAGCGGTCGCCGTAGGATTATAGCGCGGAGTTATAACTGTTTTCATTTCTAGATTCGCCGTAGCAATGAGACACGCTATAGCCATGCCGTAGAGCGGTTCCACGGCGACCATACGTCGGGCGTACGGTGGCCATGCGTTTGCCGTGCGGTAACCCTAGGGTCTTATGGATTACAATTGACTTTTCCAGACTCCCTAACAATTGTGGCGGCCGAGGGAATGCTACGGGCACCCTAGGGCAGCCTTAAGACTGCCCTACGGTGCCCTGTACGATGGCCTTGCGGTATATGGCACAACCTGCGGGCAACGCAAGGCCCACGCACGCCATCCGTACGGCCCCGTGGCAGTTTGCGCCATGCGTGGAGCAGTTATATATACCAGTGATATACCTTGCGGCTACCTTGCGGCTACCTTGCGTCTCCCTTGGTATTTGTCACAAACCTACGGCCGCCGCGGGGACGTCCTAAGGCGACCGTGCGTCATCACCTCAATGGCCGTACGGCAGCCGCAGGTTTTTCTGTCTCCACCCATTCAAAATACGCCGTGTGGCTAAACCATATGTGACCGCTACAGTATGTGACCGTGGGAATGCTGCGGCCCTATAATTGCTATTGAACGTAGATATTTTAGACCCCACGACGGCCGCCGTGGAAAATGGGATAATGCCTCTGTCTCATTTTCCACGGCGGCCGTGGGGTCTAAAATATCTACGTCCAATAGCAATTATAGGGCCGCAGCATTCCCACGGTCACATATGGCCGTGGAAAATGAGACAGAGGCATTATTCCATTCCCACGTACAGACGCTTTCTGACGCATCAGCAGCGAACGACTTTCGAAAACATTGTGGTAAAAGAAAAAAATTGCTCATCAGTAATTATACCTTCAATTAAGGAGATATTTGACTTTTTGTACCTAGATCTTTTCTAAGTAGTCTGCTGCAGATTTGTTATATATGGGACAACAGACGTATTTTATCCTGATAAACATACTGTTTCAAATCATGTCATTAACAAGAACTAGTTACACTGTTTTACAGTGTACCCTTCATAGAACCCTTTCCCGCCTTCAGACGCATTTTGACGCATTTGCAGTAGACGAATTTTGTCCCATTTCGTTTTAATTTATTCAATAGTTAGAATTTTATAAAAACAGATCTTTTGTTCAGATGTGTTCATATTCTCGAAGTAGAAAGGGACCGATAAATTACTTCGATTTATCAACGTTTTGAGAGATCGCTGATGTGTTTGCAAAATACATTTATTTAGCATAGTTATTTAAAAAGTATCAATATTAGAATGTTATTATGAAAAACATGCCGGTGATCAAGAAAACAGCGCAGCAGCAGTTCTGATTGCTCTTCTGAGGGATCAGAACTGCTGCCTCTCTGTTTACAAAGAAACATATCCGTTTCTTCAGGAATTCGAGTTAGACGAAGTATTCGTATTATCCAATGTTCGAGTTATCACGAGTCCGTCCCTTTTAAGCCTCGTTTCTATATTCCAGGTACCCATGTGACATGCATTGAGAACCGACTCGTCAGTAACTGCTCTCCAACAGATCTCATATTATCCCCGTTCATTTTAACAGGCACACCAGGTTAGTTTACACCGATAGTTGAGTCAGTTCATGCACAGGCGTCCATTTGAGAAAGAAAATGGAAAAATCAATAAAATACCTCATTAAGATACAACAAATAGTCTCTCTATATGGTTCTAATGTTGTAATAATAATGACCGTAGTGTTCATTCGGGGAATCCCACACAGGACCGTGTTACTAAAAATAGCCTCTGTATATATAGTATTACATATATAAGTCATTATTATGATACTATATGGACCAGATAGAGACTATTAATAGTAACACGGTCCTGGGTGGGATTTCCAAAATGTTCTCATACACTCATTATCATTATAACATACGGACAATATAGAGGCTAATTGTAGTATTGTGTTTTTTTCCCGTTTTTTTCTCAAATGAGAACTCGGACGCCTGTGGATCATGAGTATAGGTACACTATGTCATTTCTAAACAGTAGAGGTTTATATCATCTTGTATACCTGCTCAGTCTTATCAAAATATACACAAATTGACAGAATCTTCTAACAAGCGTGTGTAAGTAAAATGTAAACAGTGTAGATCTTGATCAGACTGCGGATGTACAGGTTGATCTTGATCCTTCCTGTTCACAAAAGAAAACTTGTACATTTTCTCAGGCGTGGGTTCATTTTATAATGGTTTTTGTTTGTCTACCTGTTTTTTTCATAATGGTTTTTGTTTGTCTACCTGTTTATTTAATGTGGTTTTTGTTTGTCTACCTGTTTATTTTAATGTGGTTTTTGTTTGTCTACCTGTTTATTTTCTAATGGTTTTTGTTTGTCTACCTGTTTATTTTATAATGGTTTTTGTTTGTCTACCTGTTTATTTTATAACGGTTTTTGTTTGTCTACCTGTTTATTTTAGTGTGGTTTTTGTTTGTCTACCTGTTTATTTAATATGGATTTTGTTTGTCTACCTGTTTATTTAATATGGTTTTTGTTTGTCTACCTGTTTATTTTAATGTGGTTTTACTCTGCTTTCTAAACTATTCAAGACCGCCCCGGTGGTGTTAGGGTAAGAGCGTCCGCCTTGAGAGCGGGAGACACAGGTTCGATCCACAACCAGGTCATACTAAAGACTATAACACTGGTAGTAATTGCTTTCCCACTTTGGCGCTCATGATTATTCCTTACGACTGACCCGCTGGTGTCTGGGTAAATAGACCAGTAGTCCAGGAAACGCCTTGATATAATTTAAAATGTGTTGAAAGCGTCGTCAAACATGACCAAACACACTTTATTGCCATATTTTAGTAACTCGTCCAGGGTTGTTTCAATTATATTATTAGGAAGTTTTGACGAACGAAATGATTGAACGATATTTCACCAGCAAAACTTCGGAATATCAAGAAAGATCACGATGTTATTAAAAGGGACTGCTTAAAGAAACGAAACGGGTCAAATATGAACCAAACATTGAATCCGTTACTGTTCAATGTTCACTGAACTATTGAAGACTATGGCATAATAAAACATAGCATTGTCAGCCATTGTCATAACTCGTTAAAAGCTTCCCTTATATATATTGTCTGCATTTATAGATAGAAGCAAGTGTTCGTCCTTGTGTGTCAAATCTCAATTTCAAATTACACCAACTCGAAAAGTCTCCCAGAATATTAATATGACCGGTGCTCTTCGAAAACCAATCGCCAGGCATAAACGATCAATGTAGAACCAGATCAGTCTTAGATGTTTTCGAGAAACGTCTCTAAAATCGACTTAAGCATTTGCCATGCGTACGCACGTGTAATATGGAACACCGCTCAAATACGTTTATTTTTTTTCAGAACCGCAGTTAGCTGGGTTATGCGCCAGCACCGGTAATGCAATATTACCCCACCCTCTCAGCTTAAACCGATATATTTTCTGTTCGAGCGGTGTTATGTTGATTATTTACTGCAACAGTAACGAGGTCTTCAACATGACGTTTTCCCGCTGCGTCTTTTCGCCATCAGCTGTCACTATAACCCCCACCAATAAGGCGTCTACATCGAAACCAATAACGCCAGCGCCATCTTCCAATCCAATGACGTCACCACCACAGACCAATCGACCAGCGACAAATACACCAGTGACACAAAGTCCACCTGGAAACGGCAACAACGTCACGCTGAAGCCACCAAATACCGGATCAACTTTAGTCAACCCATGTACGCCCGACAACATCATTAACGGTCTATTGTTCTGGCCATACCCTTTTGATAACAGCAGTTACATCCACTGTGACGTGTTTCCGTACAGCGGGGCCATCCAGAGGTGTCCGGCCAACAAATACTACTACCAACCTTTAACGACCTGTCTCTATGCTGAAGTCGTTGATGTAACAAACGGGACACAGAGGTGAGTCATTACAAAATATCCCAGTTGCTCTGTTAAACATGTTTCGGACCTTAAATCCAGGGGTTTATGAGTATGAACCCCAGTTCGACAAAAAGTAACGCGACTGGCGTATTTTGTCTTCTTCCATTGATGGGCTATATGGAAAAGTAGTTAGAGGCATGAAAAGGACTGTTATGTTGATGAATGTTGTGAGAAAGCCAGGAAACACGTGGGTATGTGGACTGGCCGCCGCGATTAGTGTTGAAAACGGCAATTAGCAATCCAACAAAGCTCTGTGTTGAAAATATTGTTTAAAAAATTATAAAAAAAAAATATTTAAAAAAAAAAAAAAAAAAAAATCGAAGGTGGTCTTGTGTTACAGATTCGATTAGAAACATGACAGTAATTTCCCCCCATGGCACGCAGGATTGTGGGGTTAGCATTTCGACTGACTCTATACATTGACCAGTAGTGCTAGTAACTTACCCAAGAAACGCAGTGATATGACTGAAAACAGATTAAAGCGGCTTTCAGCACCATTCAAACAAAACAATCATTACAAGTCAAAGTACAGTGACTTGCGATAACTCGAGGTCGAAAGGGCCCATACATTAGTATAAGTAATCGATATGTTCGAGGTATCTATATATTCGTGATATTGATATATTCGAGGTGTCGATAATTCGAGGTATCGATATGCTCGAGTTATCACTCGATTGATGCTTAATTTATTTATATATCATCATCATCGCAATTCATTTGTCCTAAGTGTGTATTATGAAAAGCAAGTCAGAGATAAAACGGTATCAAGAAACTAGCACAACAGCAGTTCTGATTTTCTCGTTCGCTAAATCAACACAGCTGTCTTCAAAAAACGATTTATTCAAATTTTAAAATGTTTGAGTTTTCGAAAATCCATTGTTTATGTCAGGTATTTAAGAGAAATTCTTAGTGCTCCGTAAATAGCAGTTGACTGCTAAAGATAATCAATCGTGTCTAAATACCCGATAATAATCCATCCCAGATTGGCGTTAATAATCCATCCCAGATTGGCGTTAATAATCCATCCCTGATTAGCGTTAATAATCAATCCCTGATTGGCGTTAATAATCCATCCCTGATTGGCGTTAATAATCCATCCCTGATTGGCGTTGATAATCCATCCCAGATTGGCGTTAATAATCCATCCCAGATTGGCGTTAATAATCCATCCCTGATTAGCGTTAATAATCCATCCCTGATTAGCGTTAATAATCCATCCCATATTGGCGTTAATAATCCATCCCAGATTGGCGTTAATAATCCATCCCAGATTGGCGTTAATAATCCATCCCAGATTGGCGTTAATAATCCATCCCAGATTGGCGTTAATAATCCATCCCTGATTAGCGTTAATAATCCATCCCAGATTGGCGTTAATAATCCATCCCAGATTGTCGTTAATAATCCATCCCAGATTGGCGTTAATAATCCATCTCTGATTGGCGTTAATAATCCATCTCTGATTAGCGTTAATAATCCATCCCAGATTGTCGTTAATAATCCATCCCAGATTGTCGTTAATAATCCATCCCAGATTGTCGTTAATAATCCATCCCTGATTAGCGTTAATAATCCATCCCTGATTAGCGTTAATAATCCATCCCAGATTGTCGTTAATAATCCATCTCTGATTAGCGTTAATAATCCATCTCTGATTAGCGTTAATAATCCATCTCTGATTAGCGTTAATAATCCATCTCTGATTGTCGTTAATAATCCATCCCAGATTGGCGTTAATAATCCATCCCAGATTGTCGTTAATAATCCATCCCAGATTGTCGTTAATAATCCACCCCAGATTGTCGTTAATAATCCATCCCAGATTGTCGTTAATAATCCATCCCAGATTGTCGTTAATAATCCATCCCTGATTAGCGTTAATAATCCATCCCAGATTGGCGTTAATAATCCATCTCTGATTGGCGTTAATAATCCATCCCAGATTGTCGTTAATAATCCATCCCAGATTGTCGTTAATAATCCATCCCAGATTGTCGTTAATAATCCACCCCAGATTGTCGTTAATAATCCATCCCAGATTGTCGTTAATAATCCACCCCAGATTGGCGTTAATAATCCATCTCAGATTGTCGTTAATAATCCATCCCAGATTGTCGTTAATAATCCATCCCAGATTGTCGTTAATAATCCACCCCAGATTGTCGTTAATAATCCATCCCAGATTGTCTATAATAATCCATCCCAGATTGTCGTTAATAATCCATCCCTGATTAGCGTTAATAATCCATCCCTGATTGTCGTTAATAATCCATCCCAGATTGTCGTTAATAATCCATCCCTGATTGTCGTTAATAATCCATCCCTGATTGTCGTTAATAATCCATCCCAGATTGTCGTTAATAATCCATCCCAGATTGTCGTTAATAATCCATCCCTGATTGTCGTTAATAATCCATCCCAGATTGGCGTTAATAATCCATCCCAGATTGTCGTTAATAATCCACCCCAGATTGTCGTTAATAATCCATCCCAGATTGTCGTTAATAATCCACCCCAGATTGGCGTTAATAATCCATCCCAGATTGTCGTTAATAATCCATCCCTGATTAGCGTTAATAATCCATCCCTGATTAGCGTTAATAATCCATCCCAGATTGGCGTTAATAATCCATCCCAGATTGGCGTTAATAATCCACCCCAGATTGTCGTTAATAATCCATCCCAGATTGTCGTTAATAATCCATCCCAGATTGTCGTTTATAATCCATCCCTGATTAGCGTTAATAATCCATCCCAGATTGTCGTTAATAATCCACCCCAGATTGTCGTTAATAATCCATCCCTGATTAGCGTTAATAATCCACCCCAGATTGGCGTTAATAATCCATCCCTGATTAGCGTTAATAATCCACCCCAGATTGGCGTTAATAATCTATCCCAGATTGGCGTTAATAATCCATCCCAGATTGGCGTTTAAAATGAAACTGTTGGGATTTCCCTTGATTATTGTCATGGTTAGATAGAAAGGCAGAATGAATAAGTTAACTAGTCTTGGTAAATAAAAAATGATACAATGTTTGAAACGTCGTACCAAAAACAATTCTGATAATAAATACCATGTAATACTGAATAATTGAATGTAGATATATATCTGTAATAATATGAGCGGTGCTCCCGTAAAACAAACCTTGGTATAATTATTAACCCTTTCCCTCATAGAACAATTCTGCAGTAGACGACTTTGAACAGGTTTTCTCAAAAAGTGGAAAATCTCTAAAATTGAATGGATAACCTATGACTAAAAGTGGAAAACATTGTGGTAAAAGGAGAAATTGCTCGTTTTGGGCAATTTCTTCTTTTGTCACTATGTTTTCAAAAAGCCGTCTGCTGCAGAGGCGTCAGAAAGCGTCTATATAAGGAAAAGGGTTAAACGAACCTGTCTGCGAATCATTGCTAAGGAAATACAATTGATACCATTTCCAAAGGTTTCTTGAGCCCCTCTTTGTGAACAGTTTAGATCCCGATCAGGATGCGCAAGTTGATCTTGATCTACACCGGTCACAAATGCCATACGTTTGGTTTTCGCAGAGCAGCAATCATATAGTTACGCAACAAAATTTGGGCACGAAAATCAACCTTCGGGTTAGAAATAAATTATAGCTACGATCACATTGCATTATTGATTTTTTTTTATATTGAGGTTTTACGCGGCTTTTAACATTATTTCAGTTATATAACGGTGACAGTTCACTTATTCAAGATCCCTGGATAACCAAACCAGTAGTAGGCTAGAAAATGTGCCTTGCCCATGGGCACTCCACCATGACCGTTGCATTATTGTGTTTGGTCACATCGAGGCTCCTGTTTATCAGGATCTTCGGTGTTCCATTAAACCCTTAGATCGGGCGATCAGGTAAAACCCTGATCAGACTGCGTGGATGAACAGGCTGATCTAGATCTTCAATGGTCGATTAAAGCAAAAGGTCGGTTATCGTGTAACGTACCCCACGTAACTTTACCCTTTTTTTTATATTTTACAGCAACCTTAACAACCCGTGCATGAAGAATTTCCAAGGTGACGTACAGTACCACCCCTACCCCGGGGACTCACACAGGTTCATACAGTGTGACGCCTTTGGAGACGCCTTCGTGAAGGAGTGCAATCTAGGAGAGGTGTGGGAACAGAAAATACTGAACTGTATACCCAACGGTTTTAGGTTCAGGACCAACCCACCGGCCATTGTGGTCCCTGTTGGAAAATAATTGCCTTGCCTAATATAAAGACGGTTACTGTATATCGATGGATTTACGCACAAAAATTGTAACTGCATGTTATTACAATATGCAGTTAAAACCGTTTTACATGAATCCATCGGATGTATATATGTATGTTAAAGTATGGTTTATCGTTATTTGGGTTTGGTTGATGGATAAAATAAACATATCCTGTAAATATTATATGAAGAAGGACGATATTAAATAGGACAGATCAATCAAAAGCTTACCATTATAGGTACCTACAAATTAATGACAATTTGCCATTACTTGTTTTATCTTTAATGGTTGATTTTCTTTGTTTCGCAAATTTGGAATGCATAACAAATCATATTTAAATTTGGGTGGTGTAATGGTCAGTTATTGTTTTAGAAGCACAAAGAATATAATATGAATTCTCAAATGAGCCGTCCCACGAGAAAACCAACATTATGGTCTCTGCGTAACGGCGAAAAGTGTCTGTCCGGCTTAGCCTGCGCGGCATGCTTACGCTGATCCGGGTCAATACTTTACGTAGAATCAAATGTACGTTTTCTCGCAGGACGGCTCAACATGAAAGATCCCGTTCAGGCAGCGTTGAAGACCAAGTTGATCTGAATATTCGCTGGACGGTTTAGTTTCCGAGTGTCGGTTTTCTTTATCCCTTGTGTTTTTAATTAATAACAATTGACACATGAGTTTATTTGGCAGAGAGAAGTCCTCGCGCATAACGAAGATCTGCCAAGATTATCCCGAGAACAGATGCGATTACTTTTTTTTCTTCAGAACGTCTGCAAAGTATTATATATTTTTTTAATTTTACATCTAGCGATTTGGGGTGTTGTTGCATAGATCTGGGATATATATAGCAAAGACAGAACAGGTGCTTACACAAAGACGAATGAGTTATTTTAAAATAAACAAAAGATAATAATTATACACAAAAGGCAATAGGCAGGATAGACATTTCCCACATAGTTACATATGTGCTGCAGCCGACTTTTAAAACAACCAAGGTACATCTTAAGCAATTTTCTAGAATTTTAAGTATTATCGTTATTGAATAAATAGAGTTGAAAAAACATTGCGTCAAAGGAAGAAATTGCTCATTATGAGAACTTTCTACCTTTTCCAGAACGTTTTCAAAAGTCATATGTTGCATCAGAAAACATACGTATGTGTGAAAGGGTTAATGAATGTAAACATTTTAACTGGAGATAAACGACTACTATATTCCTTTCATTTGTGGCATGATGATTTCAAACAATTGAATATTTAATCAACTTAATTATTGTAATGGATATTTTCCTCTTTTATCTAAATGCAACCGTCTGTAATAATAGCTATTCAAATACAGATCGGAGTAATATATAGGGTAATAAATCATTTTCCATCGTTTGATTGTTTTGTTCCGTATGTCGTTTCCAATTCGGTTATTGATTTTCTCGTAAAACATTGATGTTTTATCCCAATCTCCGCATTATGAAAACACTGTCTCATCCATCTCTTCACTTCTCTCGGTACCGCCTGGCCGGTTGTGGATTCGATCCCGACTGTGTCATACCAAATACGTTAAAAATACATCGAGGGCTTGGCGTGAAACGGTTGTAACTAAAAACCTATTTTGAAAACCCTGGTTTAGGGGCAATTTCGACCCCTTATTAAACAATGCAAATTTAGGTGCCATTGCTCAGAACGAGCAATGGCACCTAAATTTCCATTGTTTACCAAGTAAAATGATTTAACGCTTATAAAGACTTTATGGCGAGGTGATTAACCTTGGTAAAAAAATACCAATTTAAGTTACAACCGTTTCACGCCAAGCCCTCGAAATAGTAATGGCTTACCCTTCTTAGTGCTCAGGGATGTTGGGTTCGAAGTGGTGTCAGAATAAATAAACCAATAGTAATGGTAACTTACCAAGGAAACTTAACAATTGTTGAAAATGGCATAAAACGCCATACAACCTTCACTTGGCATTTAATAACCAAACTTGTATCCAGGCTGCTTGATTAACGCTTTTGCTGCCAACGGCAATTAAAGGCTTTTGCAATCAATGCGGATTCAGGTGAGAAATCTGCATTGTTTGCCACTTTGACATTAAATTTTACCAAATTTCCTGTCGGACGAAAAGTGCAGTGGTCCAATTTTCAAAATCAAAGATTCAACTTGTTAAGATTCGGTATTGAAAGAGTTAATTGGTATGAACCTAATGCCATTTTCAACAATATTTCAGTTATTTGTTTAGGGGTCATGTCCCGGCCGATACGGCTATCGTGGCTTGGTTGATGGATAAAATAAACAAAATATTATATGAAGAAGGACGATATGATATAGGACAGATCAATCGAAAGCTAACAACTATGGTTAAGTGACTCTTGTCAAGCAGGAATTTAACCATCCTCGGTACCCAGGCTATTCATACATGATATCATATAATTTATGAATAGCCTAGTCACCGAGGATGGAATTTGACTAACTAACCATGAACTTTTGCCTGAAATGCTTGTTATTGTCAAGTCTGGTTCCCGACTTCCTATGGGAATGCACTCCAGGCTAGTTATTGTCATTGTCAGCAGATTTACTGATACTCTGTGATTGGGTACAGCAGACATTCCCCCCAACTAAGGAAACTCACCAAAAGACTAGTCCCCTATTATCATTACCCAAAGGAAAATAACCACTGCCTCTAAACTATGCATAGGGTGTTGTCTTCTGGAGTTGAAACTCCTTTGGGGAAATAATTCTTAGAAGGGAAACTGCTGCAGTCCGCAGTGATAATGATTAGTCTTGAAATCTGAATACAAGTTGCATTTGTGCAAAAAGTAATGTTGTTTCAATATTTACGAGCGAACCTAAGATTTTAGACGCGTCTGGCGATTTGTGGGCCTTTTAAAAAGCGTCTGCGTGCAGTAAAGTTATGGGTGAACCTGTGTAAAGGCGCGGTCACATCAAAGTATATACATATATATATATATATATATATATGCACACGCTTAACCCTTTCAGCGCCGAATTGTATCAAGTAGACTCTTCCATGTTCAAAATCGGACGTCTTATTTTCTCATGTAATAAAAGTTTGGACTATTTTGATAACGAAAAAGCAAACAATGCTGATTTCAGGTGAGCCATCTCGTTACGAGCTGAAAGAGTTAAATGCATCTCTTGACAAAATCAAGGAGTGTATCCCCACTTACTATACAATGCAAAGGCAGCAACAATATCCTTGATATTTTAACTGTCATACGATAAAATAAGATTCTGCGTCGCAATCAATCAATCGATATATCAAAATCAATAAGTCCGAATGTCTGTTTACGTGCGTAGTTACCCATTCCGACAATAACTGAAGCCATATTTGTTTTTCTTTCCTGTGAAACTATGTTGATTGACGTGCTATCCTGTACATTTCCGGTCGGCACCATTAGCTGTGGGCTCACTTCCTGTTTCTCCGCACAACATGTCTAATCTGGGTTTTTGATGGGTTTTACGCCGTTTTCAACATTATTTCATTTTTATCACGGCGACAGTTTACTTATTCATGATCCCTGGCTTTACAAACCAGAGCTAGGAAATGTGCCATGGCAAAAGACACTCCACCATGACCATCGTGCCGCGACTCGGGATCGAACCAGGGACGCCCGGTTTCAACTAACCACTCGACCACGGCGGATTCCTCCGCACAACATAAACACTAACGTTAAATAAATAAATTTAAACAAATCACCTTACTCACGAATGTCTGTTTGCACGTGAGATGAACTATTCCGACACACCTTACTGATGCCATGTTTACGACTTTTTTCTGCGACATTATGTTGAATGACGTATGATCGAGTCAGTTTCCGTTCGGCGCCATCGCCGCGGGGTCACTTCCGGTTTGCCCGTACAACATGAATAGCGTTTTAAAAGGGATGTACCGGCGTATAGATACACTCGTTAAATGAAAGATTAAAGGTAACCGTTTCCCACGTGCAGACGATTTTTTACTCAATTCAAGCAGACGACTTTATGAAGCACTTTGATAGACGATGAAATTTCCCATGATGAGCATTTTCTGCTTTGACCACAATTTTGTCAAGTCCATTCAATAATTATTATAATCAAATTTCATTTAAAGTGGTGTTCCTTTTTTTTTTACCTAGATGTTGTCAATGTCGGCTGTTACAGATTGATCAAATGTGTCAAAGGGTTGTAAGGGATGTTCCGAGAAAATACAATCATTAAACGATAGATTATATTCACTGACTAGTGATGCGTGTTTGTCTTTCTGAATGTGCAAGGATGGGTAACCGTTGTCCTGGTAGACACTTTAGAGTCGTTTGCTTTCGGGAATATACCATAACAATTGTTTCTTAGGTAGAACAATGAAATTAGAATGTTTGATTTTGAAAACAGGGTAGGAAAGGGAGAATTTTTTATTCAGATGGCAATTTTTTCATTTTCCTGAAATGTTTGTCATAATTCGTCTGATGAGGATGTCTAACACGTCGTCAATATTAGGGTTGTGGTTAATAAGGGATATTTGAACGTAACGCATGGAAATAGTTTTGTGTAATAATATCGTTCAGTTACATATACAGGATTTATTCAAGGTAAAGTGCCGTTTTTTTTTCAATTTCTTTATTTCTGTAAAGCATAGAATCTCATCGGGGTTTTCCCTGTCCCATTTGCAAACACATTTTCATGTGTCTGTAGCAAACGAATTTAGAAAGTATATAGTTAGATGTCTAAAACAGAAAATCCACAGGAGGCGAAAAGTGTCTGTCCGGGTCATGCTTAGGCTGATCCGGGTCGATACTTTATGCAGAGTCCACACTGCTGGTGTTCTCGTGGGACGGCACAGATGCTGAAGAATATGGTGAGTGATATTCCTCTGTTCATTTTTTTTTCAACGTCCTCTTCCTTGAAAACAATTTAGAACCTAATATCGCAAGAATTGAAAATCTGGAAGTACATTTTCGAAAATAAATATAGGAAATGAGAAGTCCACAATGTCTCCGAAGTCGTCTGCCAAATTGTTGCGTCATTTGACGTCTGAATCAGAGGACAGGTTCAGCATCCCGACATCATCCCGACAGCATCCCGACATCATCCCGACATCATCCCGACATCATCCCAACATCATCTCGACATCATCCCGACATCATCCCAACATCATCTCGACATCATCCCGACATCATACCGACATCATCCCGACATCATCCCGACATCATTCCGACATCATCTCGACATCATTCCGACATCATCCCGACATCATCCCGACATCATCTTGACATCATCCCGACATCATTCCGACATCATCTCGACATCATTCCGACATCATCTCGACATCATCTCGACATCATCTCGACATCATTCCGACATCATCTCGACATCATCCCGACATCATTCCGACATCATCTCGACATCATCCCGACATCATTCCGACATTATTCCGACATCATCTCGACATCATTGTTTTAAAATCTCCATAATTGAATGGATAACCTATGACAAAAAGTGGAAAACATTGTGGCAACAGGAGAAATTGCACGTTTTGTGCAATTTCTTCTTTTGTCACTATGTTTTCAAAAAGCCGTCTGCTGCAGAGGCGTCAGAAAGCGTGTATATGTGGGAAAGGGTTAAAAATCATAACTGCATCCGTGGATTGTTTGTGTTCGCCTGTGTCAACTCTTTCAGCGCCAATGGCAAAATTGAGGTTCTTTTTGCAAACAATACGGATTCAGGCGAGTCAGTTCGTAACGAGCTGTCTCACATTGAATCAGCATTGTTAGCCTTTTAGCTTACAAAACATTCCAAAATTCTTATCACATGAGAAATGGAGAAGCCCAATTTTGTTTATCGCTACTTTAAACAAGTTGGCGCCGAAAGAGATAATGTTGCGTTCGGGGGATTCATCCGTATAAACGATAATTGACATTAAGTGAATGACAGTGTGATGCTGTTGATGTGTTTTTATCTTCTGATTGACATTGCAAGGATATAAATGATACAGTACATGCCATGTGAGGGATATTTATAAAAAAAAAAGAATTTTAGGTAAGAACAATTATTAATCAGACAACAAACACAAATAGAACAATTTTTGTTGCTGATAACGAACCATCAACATGATAATTGAAACACTTAACATTTTCCCATATACAGACGCTGATGCAGAAGACATTTGAAAACATTGTGGCAAAAGAGAAAATTGCTCATAATGAGCACTTTATCATTTTGCCACACTATTTTCACCTCTATTAAAATAATAATGATTAAACTTTAACTTATACTATAGAGGTTGACAATAGTTCTGACTAGGCGTTTTTGAAAAGTCGTCTGCTGCAGATTTGTTTTATGTTGGAAAGGATTTTATACATTTTATGACAGACTTCCAATGGAGCCCGTCGGTGGAAAAAGGGGGAGACATTTGGGTTTCTGAACAGTGTAGCTTCAGATCATCCTGCACATCTGTGGAATCTTAACTGAATTTGCACAGGTTGACTGAAGGTACTAACACACTTGTGTTAGTTATATGTGAACAGTGTAGATCGTGATCAGACTGTTAGGGTGTACACGCTGATCTAGATATATACACTGTTCATACTCGCAAACTCGAACGTTGTCCAATAGACAGGTTCATATACATATCGAGGGCTTGGCGTGAAACGGTTGTAACTAAAATTTGCATTTTTTTTACCAAGGTTATTTACCTCGCCATAAAGTCTTTATAAGCATTAAATAAGTGTTCTTGGTAAACAATGGAAATTTAGGTGCCATTGCTCGTTTTGAGCAATGGCACCTAAATTTGCATTGTTTACAAACGGGTCAAAATTGCCCCTAATCCAGAGTTTTCAAAATATGTTGTGAGTTACAACCGTTTCACGCTAAGCCCTCGATATATTCTCTATATAGCTTTTACGATGAATAATCAATGGACAGTGGTAGACCGTCGGCCTCACGTACCAAAGGCCCTCGGTTCAAATCCTGTGATAAGCGAGACTTTTTTTACACAAACGGCGCGAGCACTTATTTGATTTACAGGACGAAGAAATCGAAAATCATTAGTACAAGAAGAAAGCTATTTCTACAACAGAACAGAAAACAACAGTATCTTTATTGTTCTCAGGTACCGATCTTGTAGAGGATGAGGAATAACGATAAATACATTACATTGTCAATATATAATATGAGTAACATGAACAAAATATGGACAAAACATAATTTAGTTTTATGTTTTTTAATTTATTATGCCTACTTTTTCTTATAAAATAAATACGTTTAAATCAAACCAGCTAAAAGCCGTGTTCCACGTGACAAACTAATTGTATTTATGTACATGAAGATCTGCCTGTGCATCCAAACTATCTGATCGAAATATAACATGTTTGTCAGATGTTTGTTTCACCTTCTGTGACTAATTGATGAGCAGAAGAGTAAAGTGCCAACTGCAAAAATGCAAGCTTTAGGAAGAACAGCTACTTTTTCTCGAATATAATATACTTTAATTCCGTAGAATGAATCCCACAGGACTTCTTATAAATCTGACCTCAATTTAATATATTCACCGGCATAGTAGCATCACAAAGTATAATACATCATCTGAATACATATGTAGTGATTCAGTAATATTAAACGATGGTTATGTAACGTTTAATGTAAGTTACTTTACATCTTTCGTTAAGCGACTTCTTAAACTTTAGTTATTATTGGCGTTGTTAGTTTCGCGTATACTATATACCGGCATTCGCGCTAGACATATAGGATAATTGTCACATGGAATAAGGATAATGTTTTCAACTTGAACATAAACAAACCTTCCTCAATTCATGGTTTCCCTCCCTAGCTTTCAGTATATCGCATGATTTTGTTGATTGATTGGAGGTTTACTGTCGTTGTCATCAATATGTTCGGTCATGTCACGGCGGATACTTCAATTATCCATGTGCTTTCTGATTTAAAAAAATAAAAGGCTTTCCAATCATCTGACTCCTTTTCTACATGGCCTGGAAGACAAAAGACACTTTTCGCATTGACTTTTGTCAAACGTCGGAAAGAATCCTGTCCGAGCTAGGTTCGAACTCACAACCTCTGGATTGACAACCGGTGACGCTGTCGACTCCTGAAATCTGCATTTTTTGTCATTTAGACATTAACATTTTCCAAATTTCCTTTTGGAGGAAAAAGTTGAGTGGTACAATTTCCAACATGTACGAGCCGACTTTGAAATTCGGTAGTGAAAGAGCTATGTGTTATTACATGATGATACATTCAGACGCAAACTATGTGTGCCTCTCGTCGATACAGACTAACACAACATGACATAAGTTTTGACTGGGTCAAGCCACGCTGGCTAAATCAGTCTTGACAAACACCTTTCGTGTGATTGACAGAAGTCATTGCGACAAGTGTCATTTGTCATCTTCTACCAATGGGCTAATTATAGTCTGTTTTAGAATGGAACCAGTTTCCTTAAGCGTCCATTATGTGGAGAATTTAGTGTGCGAAAGCCAAGAAACACGGTTAAGACAAGCGTGAAACTCAAATCATTCAATGCACAGCAATGGTAGGCTTGTATAGCGTAGAATTGTTTTCATTATTTTTATTTTTATTCTGATTGTAACGATGCAGCTTAAATACGGTATAACTTGACAATATTGACCAGGTCCTTACCGTTATGCAAATGTTATATACATGTATATATTGTTAGTAATTGCATAACAAATTACGCCTATGCACAAAGGTCAGGCTCGCGTCATTTTAAAGTAGTAATGAACGGTGCCCCAGGTAAACCAACCTTAATGTTATCATTAGACGTGTAGGTGAGCTTTGCTTCAGAAAACTAACCATTACACGTGTGTCTGAGCGATGCTCAAGGAAAGCTTACCATAACATATTTAATTGTATTTCCCTTGAATAAAGGAGAGGTGCCCCCGGAAAATAAACATTAACGTGTGGAAACAGTTCTGCCCACGTTTCTATGCTAAGGATCTAAATGGATATTAATTTACAGAAATTTCTTAAAAACTTCTGACTAATTTGTGAACAGTCTAGAGCGTGGATGCTTTGGCTGATCTGTACCTAAACTTGTCGCAAATGCGATATGGTTATTATTCGTAGAGCGCCGCTGTACTAATGAAAATGACATTATAACTAAAAACAAAACAAATTCATAAAACAGAAAGAGATATTTGTCACCTGGCCTGTTTGATTGGATAAATGGTTAGGAGATACGGCCATTAAAACAATTTCCCTTTTATATACGGAAGACAATTTCTCGTCTACTTTATTTTTTAAAAAGCGCATTTAAAAAGAAGGATTAATTGCCAAGAACGAGCAATTTTTTCCTTTTCCCATAATGTTTGCAATTCTGTTTCAAGATCAAACTTCCAAAGTTTCAGATATTACAATTTATAATCTCAAATGTTTTCAAAACAGACGACTCGTAAATGTCACAACAGGTAAAACAGTAGAGGTTGATTTCTCAGGTAGCAGTTTATCGATATTTTCTGACATAGACAAAGCGATCGATGGGAAAATGACAGTAATTAATTTCTCTATGAAACAATCTCCATCATTTTTTATAGCCGTTCTATGTTAACCCTTTCCAATATACATCAAATATGCAGCAAATTGTGCCTGCTTGTTACATTGTTTAATAGTTAACCCTTTCCCCACATACAACAATTCTGCAGCAGACGACTTTGAACATGTTTTGTCAAAAAATAGAAAATCCGTCTAATTGAATGGATAACCTGTGACTAAAAGTGGAAAAAGTTGTGTCAAAAGGAGAAATTGCTCGTTTTCAGCAATTTCTACTTTTGACACTATGTTTTCAAAAAGCCGTATACTGCAAAGGCGTCAGAAAGCGCCTATATGAGGGAAAGGGTTAATTGTTTGAATTTGGAGAGGGATATTTTTAGATTAAATCTATCGTCCTAATCAAGTTCATTAAGGTGTTTTATAATTACTTTGAATGTAAATATTGGAAACAAAATATGTTTAAGCTAAATCTGCAGCAGACAACTTGCGGGCAAAAACATGCAACAATCTCAATTAAAGCTTGGTTATTAATTGCAGATGAAAACATTATTAAAGTCGTCGGCAGTAGGTTTTTCAAAATGCATCTGCAATTGGGAGAGAGTTAACTCTTTCTCACGTTATAGTATATTCTGAGTGTAAAGTACGTCGAGAAACGTTTGAAACAGTCCCTAGAAAAATTCATTAAATAGTTATCTTGCAGCAATAAGATTAAAAAAAATAACTATACGTCGATTATTTTCTATTCCATGTTTTTATGCATTACCGCTATTTCATATCCTATATTTAGGGGAGATTTCAGAAAGTTGCATAGGTTATTATTGATATTTCCCCCTGCATGTTACCTTTTAACGAAAACCCCCATTTATATTGTGATTTGTTTTCGTAATAAGAGGATATAGGTGCTACCTATTTCAGGTAAACAAACACATTATAATGGTGATATCAGTTAGCAGGACCTCATAGATACGAGTCCTATCGTCCTATGACAAAAACTAAAACAGTTTAAACTCATCACATATTTTTAAGCATAAATATATTCCACTGTAAAATATGGCTAAGATATTATATACATGAAAGAATGATGACAGTGAAACAAATTAATCGACTTACGCTTCTTTAACCCTTTCCCTCATACGGCAATTATGCAGCAGACGACTTTGAACGTATTTTGTCAAAAAATAGAAAATCTCTATAATTGAACCTATGACTAAAAGTGGAAAACATTGTGGCTAAAGGAGAAATTGCATGTTTTGTGCAATTTCTTCTTTTGTCACTATGTTTTCAAAAAGCCGTCTGCTGCAGAGGCGTCAGAAAGCGTCTATATGAGGGAAAGGGTTAACTAATGTCAGTTAAGTACTTCCAATGAAAAAATTACATAATTTCCGGAACATCATTTACGAGTTAAACCATTTCCTACCATTTCTGCCGTTTTCCCTCGGGGTTTTATTCACCATTCGCATTACAGTGACGTCGCACATCTCACCTCAAAGTTAGAAAACCCTTATCAGTTATGTCAGGGACGTAGATAAGATCTACGTCCCTGGTTATGTTTATAATCATTATAAAAATACTAAACGAGTGTCATTTCACACAACATATCACATATAAGATTCCTCGTTTTATCTACCTAGAGTAGGTTTTATCTTATTTCCTCTAGAAATAATATTTCTTTTGAAATTTTCTTTTCATCCAATCAAAACGTAGGAATATCGAGACTTCACTAAAAAGATATTGTTGATTTTTTTTTTAGATACACGGAAGAGAAAATGGCATACACATTACCTATTATAAAGGAAATATATATTATATTTAGTTCATGTCAACATTTAGTATTGAGAAGCATGAAAGTAAACACCAAAAAGTCTGTCCGGGTCTTTGTTGGGTCAATATAACTTTAAGTCAGACATTGAATACTTTTACCGGCGCTCCTGAGCATTCACTGTACGCAGATGCAATACGTACCTATCTCGACGGGTAACGGTCACGGTGGAAAAAGAAAGATTTTTGTTCTCATGTTGACAGCGAATACGGAAGAAAAGACCAATTCCATCCGGAAGATACCGAAATAAAAAGTCGTGTCACCTAAAATGCTGACATACATGTACCTTTTCTTTCTGTTTACAATTCAATAAATAACAAGACAAATTTTGATGCAAAGCATCAAAGACGCCGCGCATGGTTTTGAAGCATGACCTAAAGGAAGCAGATGCAGTTCAGAACATTTAAATAACGTGTAAACAGACAGGATGTAAATATTTCGAAAAAGACGGCTAAATGTCCCTTTATTTTAAACAAGAAGACCAAGATGTGCCTACATTGCTCACCTGGCTACCATAGCCTATAATTAAAGGTTACCGAGACCGGAAAGGGTCAATTTTGACTTAAGGATTAGGCGATTTAAATGCTGCGATCTAAGTGATATTCAGCATGTGAAGTTTAATCGTGAAATGACAAGTTTAGTCCTGAAAACATTTGGTTTACAGTTTGCTTAACATTGACTGCAACTATAATGTGTCATACAAGCTGAAGTTTCTTAATTGTTCACCAATTAACGGTTTTAAATCTGCTCTAACTAGATCAATTAGATTTAAAAAACAACAACATAGGTGCTTAACTATTAACATATATTAAGGTTTAATGCCTCTAGTTATAAATTAAGTATGACACAAGCTTTGGGAGGAGAGCGGAAAGTCTATTCTTCTTCCAGTTTAGCAGAAGTATGATAACAAAAACGGGAGCATAAAAACAAAAAATACGAAGTAATTTGAAAAAGTTTAAAGATATTTATGATCAAAATTGAGCCTTTATGAAATTAAAAGAAAACCTTCAAATGTATATTCAACACACAGTCTGAATGACCAAACTGTATGGGGAGGAACGCTTTACGGTTATAAATACAACAGATTTTTATAAATAGGCAAAACATCCACTGAATGTTGGGGCCGATAACCAAACAATCAAAAAAGCGTAGGCTAGGAAGTTGAGGAAAATAGAACTTTTTTTCTGAGCTTTGATGAACCGTGTCATCAGGGCCGTAAATCAAACTATTAAATATAGCGTAGCCTAAGACGTTGGGGGAAAAGTTATTAAATACAAATTAAATGTGTCTAAAGATTTGTAATAACGGTAGAAGACTTACGTATTTTGCATCTTGTTGTTTCTTAAATCAGTTAATACAATTTATTGATTCATAACGTGTTTTTTTCCAAACATATAACAGAGTTTTTCTTTACAATAATACTGTTGGTTGCTCCCTTTTCGATTACGTAACCCCATGGTACAACATTGAATCGTAATCAATACTGACACCGCGCTTCCGTGCGGCGTCAATAATCACAGGTCTCAAAATCTTTTTCCAATTAAACCTTTTTTGATAATACAATCCAGGCTTGTTAGAATTGTTTCACTTTTATTTAAAAGTAGCATAAACTCAAACGAGCCATGCACAACGAAAACCAACCAAAAGCGCATTTGGGTCAAATTAACCTGCTCAATGTCGCAGTTGAATCTGGCTCTACAATGTGGGCCAGTAATGTAATGCATGTTTGTAAAACATTTTTTTGGAAAAAAGTGAAAATTTGGATCCGATAAGCAGATTTATAAAAGTGAAGGCAAGACTGGTTCTCTTGGCGCATCGTTCAGATGTAGAACCTGACAACATGTATAGATACCAACGTGGCGATGATCGCTCAGCCTCTTTGGACAAGATCAATATATACAGCACAAACCAAAGACTAGTAAGTGAATCCGATCCATCCTCTAGCGTTCACTTTTCATGGCCGATCAAAATAATGTGAACACACTTTGACATAACTGTGCATTATCATTGATATCGGACCGATACTTTCAGTCGAAACTGTTTAGACCCTTTCCAAGGCGGCTTTGCGCTTTTTTCAACAAATAAACATCCGTTTATCCGTTACGCTATCACCTATGGCAAAGCACCCACGTGGTGTTATGGTTGGAGCGTCCGCCATGTGAGTCGGAAACCAGGGTTACATTCTCGATCGGGTCATTCCAAAGAATTTTAAAATAGGTGTAACTTGTATTCCTTAGCGTTGCTGATATCATAACGACTGGTGCATCGGTGTTAGAATAAATAATACCGAAAGAACTGGTAAATTACACATGCCACGCCTTGCTATAACTAGAATTATATAGAAAGCTGCGCAAAAATAGGTTTTGCTTTATTGGGGTTTTACGCCGTTTTCAACATTATTTCAGTTATATCACGGAAACAGTTACTTATTTATGATCCCTGGGTAAACAAACAAGCACAAGGCTACGATATGTGCAGTATCAATAGGATCGCCATTACCGTCGCAACTGGGGATCAAACCCGAACAACCGGTTTCAAATCCCTGACGCTAACCACTCGGCAACTGCGGATCCAAAATAAATTGGATTATTGGTTCCTAATTGGTACCTTCAAACACTCTTATATATATCGCTTGTTGGTTAAGTATTCTACTGAAGCTGTAAAGACATCAAACTAGCACGAGACAAATACAGAAAAAGCATTACAGCAACATATATGATAAGACGGAGCAGATGAACATGTAGAGGCTGATCTGAATCTACACTGTTCAGAAAAGCACGCTGTTACCGTTTTCTATAGGAGGGCTCAAATAATGATTTAAGAAACATGCCTCTTGTCTAGTAGTACGGTTTTTGTACGACGTGAGTCAATTATTATTTACAGTGTTGATATCGACCAACTCGTGGTCATGATCATCAAAACGCAGTGCAATATAATGGGAATTCCGCATTCTTTGTAAACATCAGAGAGTCTTGTATCAATACGGCACGGTCGTTTGACATCTTTTTATGTCTTGACATAATGCATGATTGATCTTTGAGGATGGTGAAACGCACACACCACATCCGAAACTCGCTTTGACATTAGCTAGGTTGAAGTTATATAGTTAACATAGCTTGTGAAACAGGTGTTTTCAACTTATTCGGCGATAGCTGACAACGTGGGTTTTGACCTAGATGTTAAACAAATGATCTAGATTGTAGACTAATCAGATGTTGTATTTGATGAATAATATCGAAGAAATAAAGGAAATGAAACGTTTTGATTGGTTCATAGTTAAGTTGGCGATCCTACGAGAGGCACCAATGAGGTGCAAAATATTAATTATTTTTGAAATATGATATGTTTTCAGTTATTTATCGTCAATTGAAACTTATACTTTGTTGCATAATACACCTCTTGGGAGCCTCGCGTAATCTCCAGATTAATAAATGTGATACATTCTCGGCCTTGAACAGTAGTAAGGTCATGTCGCGCTAGTGTAATGGATGTTGACTTGGATTGTCAAGTGAAAGGTCTGTAGTTCGCTTCCCGGCAAAGGCAAGCTATTTTTTCCTCTCTCATTCATATCAAAACCAAAGTAAACATTTATAAACCAAATATTACATATTTAACGTTATTGTTTTTTGTCATTCTAATAAGTAAGATAAAATATCAAATAATATGCGCATGTTCCATTTATTAGTGTTTTCTCATATTGATCGCCGTTTATCTTTTTTAAAGATATTTCTTGTATCACTTAATCTTGATGTCTGGGTCTTTATTGAATACTCGACAAATACTCTCGCCAAATGTGAGAAGATCCCAAAAGGTTGACTCGGCTCTCACGAGAATCGAATTGGGGCGTTTGATTGCACTTGCTTCAATGCTCCGAAGAGTATCTGGTTATAAGTTATCGCAGTTCATACGTTTTTTTCTAGTCGTATCGCGATTTAGCCATGCCCGAGTGATTAGTGCATTTTGTTACAATATTGGATCACCTTTATTAATTAGTTTCAAATTTTGAAGTGTAATACAATACCATATCAAATATTGGGTCAACCCCATGCAAATACTTTTAATGGTGCCCCTTTTTAATTCAAAATAGATATATAGCCCGAAGTTATATTATAACAGGTATTGGCTAGGCCCAATGGAATATACCTTTGCTGGTGCCCTGGTTCTTAATAAATTTCAACTTTGATGAATTCGAAATTGCAATATCAGGTAACGGGCCAACCCAATGCAAACTACCTTTTCGTGCCACTACCTAAATCACAACAGACATATAACCTAATGTTACCATAACATATATTGGGTCAGCTCAATGGAATACATTTTCTGATGCCCCGATTATTCAAAAGTTTTCAATTTTGAAGAGAAAAACCCCCCGATATGCGGTTATGCGTTTACCCAATGAAAGATACATTTTCTCGTGGCCCTACCCAATTCACATTGAATGTAAAAACCGAAGTTTCAATAACAGGTATTTGGTCATCGTCGCTTACCCCGACATAACCCGTGGGATTTTTCACTGTCGCTTCGCCGTTTTGACAGAACAGAATAGAATACACATGCACCAATCAAAATTACTCTTCCTTTCCGATATCCTCATACGTGGAGACGCATAGGAAAATGGCTGCGCCCACGGATCGTATAATCGTCTTTAAAAACAAAACATTACAATATATAAGCTCCCAAAACCAACATAGGTCAAGTAATCACACTGTTTTTAAAGTAAACCTACAAAAGTTTTATTACGAGGGATTTGATTGATTGTTTGGCTCAGTACAACATTGTGCTACATCCAATCAGAAACAATATTGGCTATCTGTCAAAACGACGAAACGACAGTGAAAAAACCAATGGGGGATGTTGGTGCAAAGCGGAGTAAACAATCGTTGCTGTCCGACGATGGTATTCGGTGGCTCTCCTATCGTTATATCTTTTCGATTTCAAAGAGTCTAAACCTACCATCAGCCTAATAGAATACATTTACTGGTGCCCAGCTTCTAAGTAAGTTTTCTATAATGATTCAAATCAATGAAAAATACATTTACTGGTGGCCCGACCTTATTCACAATAGACGCAATGTCGTAATACCTCGCTCTACTGGCTCTTTTCATGGGAATCATAATAGACCCTATATAAAACAAAATGAAATTTCCTGAAACTTTAATGTCCACGTCTCACTTGAAAGGCACCAATCAATATATTCCTTTTGTGTGTCCATTGAAGAATGTCGCGACTGGACCATTTATGAAGTGTTATATACTTCGATCGCAATAACTGCAGCAGACAACACTTGAAAACGTTTTTTTCATTTGTAGAGATTTTCTATATTTTTTTCTCGTCTTGTGGACGTCTGCCGTATGGTTTGGTTATTTCTATGTGGGAAAGACAGGATTCAACATTTTACGCTTCAAACTTGAAATATTTAAAATTGAAATGCTTTTTTGTTTATTTATTCTTATTCAGACGTCTGTCAGCCCCATTAGTCGATTTAGGTTCGCATTGACTTCCTTTGTTTACACCATTTAAAGTTACATTCACGTAAGAGTATTGGGATTACACTTGCTTGTTCGTAAACGCTAAGACGGGAAATGAGGGATCTGTTGAGCCTGTGTAGACAATGGCATATGGTGAAACCCCTCATCTGCTGGCTCCCTTGACACACACACATGTGGGTCATATAAGGCGCGCATGCGTTGAGTGCTTACTTTAAGCACGGCGATGGCATGTCTCGACTGAGTATTCACTGTTTGCACAACCAACAAGAGCCCATCCCAAATATGTAAGCCCTTTCCACTTACAACAATTCTACAGCAGGCGACTTCCAAAACATTTAATGAAACATGAACACTCTCTTTAAATGAAAGAACACGTATTGGGTAAAGTTGAAAAACAGTTTGCCAAAATGGAAAATTTCTCATAATGAGCAGTTTCTCTATTAGGCTCAATGTTATCAAAAGATGTCTGTTACAGAGGCGTCCGAAAGCGTTGAAGTTTAAGGGAAAGGATTAACTTTGCAAATCAAATGAGCATGACTCCCTATTTTCTGTCGACGCGACTGTTACCAATACAAACGTGAATGCGTTATAGCAACAGGAGGCATGATTCTTTAATTGATCATAACAAGAAGTGAACAGCCATACACGTAAAATCTATCGCAGGCTTGGTGTGAAACGGTTGTATCTAAAAACCTATTTTGAAAACCGTGGTTTAGGGGCAATTTTGACCCCTTTGTAAACAATGCAAATTTAGGTGCCATTGCTCAGAACGAGCAATGGCACCTAAATTTCCATTGTTTACCAAGAAAATTGATTTAACGCTTATAAAGACTTTATGGCGAGGTGATTAACCTTGGTAAAAAAAATACAAATTTTAGTTACAACCGTTTCACGCCAAGCCCTCGATATATAGCTCCACAGACGAAATGTCAATATATAAACAAGGTTTTACCATTGGAATATTGTTCTTGTTTCGGGTGCATTTCTTGTTGTATTTTCTCGTCCGAAAAGAGAACTTTGTAAATAAGATCATTCGCTGCATGATCATGTTATTTCTTGTGTTCTGTTCAAAACGAGAATATACGGAAGTCGGTGGTGCTGTGTTGGAACGACGGTCGCCCGTTCCAAAAGTATCGGATTCGAATCAAGTGATTAGCGGGTTCTACATTTGTGATTTTTTTCTCACACAAATGGTGTGAATACTGGTTAGGTATCCAGGAAGCAGACAACAGTCGTTATTAATAGAAGCTGAAAGCACGTATCGCAATCGATGTAAAATAAATGATTTAAACTAAACAATACGATATTAAAATTACACATTAAAACAAAGAGCAAAATTTTGTTTTGAATCAGGAATTGATATATGTGTATATATGTGGTTTTTAAAACGTTTTTGTGAACACTGTTCTCGTTTATGGCGTGCTCATCTTGTGTTTGTTTTGTCCGAAAATAAAATGAAAGAAAACATGACGCCTAATCGTCATGTTGATTTAATAAGAACATCAGGGCTTTGTTTTTAATATTTTGGAATTCATATGTGTGCATTTAATTTCGATAAGTTTGGCATTATGTGGTTTTGCTGCAAACCATTTAAGTATTAGAGATGTTTCTTGACTCCATTTGTGTGTGCTCTTTAAAACCAAAAATGAGAATGAAAGCAAATGACAATTAAGGAAAGTAAAGTTCTTTTAAATATTAAAATATTAAAATTCACATTGACCCATTTATTTATATTCAAGGAATTCAAAAGTAATTTGATGCTAATTTTTGACTTTGTATAAAGGATTAATTGCATGCTGAAGAAGTTAATAGATTACAAAACATATACATGGATTATGGTATCATTGAATTAAACTATGTGAGATTGAATGTGAACCTGGTGGAGACAATATGAGTTCGAAATTTGCTAAAGATATGGAGGATGAGGTAGGCTTTCATTTTTTTTAAAAAGATAATTGAGTGATATCTGTCGAGTAAGGGTCTGATTGACTCTTTGTTAAAGGGTTATATACGAGAAGCGATCCAGAAGCAATAGGACTTTTGTTATAACTTCGACACGAATCAAACTTGTAGAAAATAAACCTGATTTTATCAATAATAAACATTTCTTTTATACATAACAGATATTTGAATAATTTGTTGAAGAAAAAAAAAATCTGACACATGAAAATTGTAAGTACCATGGGAGCTGGCCACGGTAGTAACGTCATTTTGACGTCGCCGTTTGAAGCGAAACACGTTTGTTTGAAAACGTGAAAACACATTTTAAATTTTTGATCAACAAACGTTTTGCATCTTCTTCGTACAGTAAAACTAAAAGAGCTGGTTCTGTCGAAAGATGTTTGTAGGACTGAGTTACGAACAGTGACTGTTCAAAATGACTGTGTGGATGTACAGGCTCGCCTGGTCTTCGATGTACTCAGACGCAATAAGACCTAAAATCGAAACACTTGTCTAAGTTTTAAATCACAGGTGTCCAACAGGTCACAGATGGAAACATTGGTGCAGTGGTAGAGCGTTGGCCTCTCATACAATACAAAAGGTCCCGGATTCGAATTCCATGATGAGCAGTTTTGCCTCTGGAGTTTTTCCACACAAACGGCACGAGTACTGGTTATGTCTCCAGGAAGTTGACATCGAGCGTGATTAATATAAGCTTAAAGCTGGTTTTGCAATCGATGTAAAATATATAGATTTAAACTTAAAAGTCATGTCTAACTGTTAACATTAATGAGCCGTTCCACGAGAAAACCAACATTATGGACTCTGCGTAACGTATCGCAGTCCGCGCAGGCTAATCTGGGCCGACACCTTCCGTCTCAGGGGGAAAGAGATATAGAGTAATGATTTCTGAAACAGAAAATCCACTGTAGGCGAAACTTGTCTGCCCGGATTAGCCTGAGCGGCATGCTTAGGCTGATCCGGTTCGATACTTTACGCAGATTCCACACTGTTGGCTTTCTCATGAGTTGTATTAACACACACTAATCATGATCTTTGTGCGAAAACATGTACATGGACCACAGGGACATGCTCCTCTAAAAATAGATATGACCTAGATGCAAAGAGTAGGTCATATATATTTTAAGAGGAGCAGAGTCCCTGTGCATGGACCACGTCTAGCAATTGTGGGGTCTTAAAAACTCTGCGCACAGCGAAGACTCGGGGGATTCCGTGCATTTGCATAGACTCACCAGAGCCTTCACTGTTTGTCTACATTTTTAGTGATCCTGGATGCGCACCTTTTTACCAAAAAAGATAGATCTTTATATAAGAACACCCCTCCCTGTCGCAAAACGCGGGTTTTGTCTATTAAAACACAAATGTATTTTGATAGAATTCAAACTGTGTGTCATTATCTGAACAAGTGTGTATTCGTAACACATCTCACCTTTTCATTGGAAAGTACATGAACTTAAGTATTCTGGAATATACAAACGTTAGGATCCGGATGACCGCCTTGGTGGTATGATTGTTCGAACGTCTGCTTCCAGGGCGAGATACCGGTGTTTGATCCCCTGTCGAGTCATTCCAAATACATGTACTTTAAAACTGGTGTCGTATAAATGTATTATTCATCTAGCGTTGACATCAGGATGTATTCATTTATCTATTTATCTATTCATATGTTTGATAAGTTTTTTCTTCTATGTTTAATGCATGTTATGTTTGTGACAACAATTTGTACTTGAACTTCTGGATAAAGAATCTTGATGCCACACATTTTCTTAATTAATTTGCAAACATATATATATAGGATCTGACATGAGTTGTCATTTCATATATATAGGATCTGTCATTTCGTATAAAGTGTTATTAAACGAGTTCACGAAATTTGTTATGAAATTAAATAACACATTTCTTGGACGAGTTTAATAAAACTTTATGAAATGACAACGAATGTCAGATTCTTTATATCATATGACGAAACACAAAAAGAAAATCGTGTTTTCGCGGTCAGAAAATAGTCCCAACATGTAATACTTAATAAACTATTAACTAATCACATTTTTTCCATGACCGATAGTGGTCCCTTTACCTCGTCCATCTATCGTGACGTTTGTGTTTACCGGATACACGTTCTAGGCCATTTTGTAAACATTCGCGAATTAATACAAAAATTGTCATTCGGTCATGTTATATTACACAAGTTACATCTAAAGAAATACGTAATGGGTATATTAGATCGGATACAAGCACTGTCATGTGATAACAAGTTTTATTAAACGAGTTCAAGAAAGGACAATGTGCATTTACCATCAAAAACGGCCCATCTTCAGAATAAGATGAAATTTGCACATTATATTTCCTCATATGTCCCCTTTCAATATTGCCATAAATTAAATCAATATCACGCTTATTGTTGTCATGGCAACATGATTTTTCCTCAAAAACTAGGAAATTAAGAAAAATACATGAGATTCTTCCTGGCAACATTTTTTTTTATTTTAACAACAATAAATACAACCTTTATACACTACTGAAGATTTCATTTATAAATGTATGAAAGAAAAAAACAATAAACACATGTTACTATGGAAACATGTCCTTGTTTTAACATGTGAACTATTAATTATTTGCCTTTTTACAAGTAATTTATGGATTAACTTTGTGAAAATGAACTATTATGATATATATTCATGTATGTATATATTCATGAAATAAAACATTGACATGTGTTCTGTATTTGATCACAGTTGGATCTGAACTTGGACTGTTGCCATAGAAACAACACATCATCAATGTATATAAAACCAAGCAAACAATTGATTCTCAAATGTTATATTAACTTCAACAACAATAAAAAGAACTTTTGAACATATTTCAATAAATTATATTCACAAATATATGAAAGCTAAAGCAATCAACAACACATGTTACTATGGAAACAAGCCATTATGATAGAATATCAAAAACCATTAATTTAGTTCTTTTCAATCAATGTATATAATATGTGATAATTAACTTAAATAAGTATTTTGCATTTGTATAAATCTTTTAAATACAAGCATTTGTTCTCTTCATGTCAGTTGCTATATAAACAAAACTAATTATATATATATATCAGATCAATCTTACAATCACTTGAAGATGGGTATAACAACATGCAGGCTAACCCGGACAGACACTTTTCGCCTACTGTGGATTTTTCATTTAATGAATCATGACACTCCACCCGAGACTGAATGTGTCAGCCCGGATTAGCCTGCACTGATCCTGATGAGTAGAATGAACCGTGCACTCTTAATCCTTTCTCACACATTTTGATGTATAGGCAGCAGACTTTTGAAAAACATTGTGGTAAAAGAAGAAATTGCTAAAATACAAGCAATTTCTCCTTTTGCCACAATTCCTTCAACCCCATTAAATTAAAAAAAGTTTCATTTAAAGAGATAATTGCTAGTTTTGTCTATAATGCTGTAGATTTAGAAGGATCTAGAAACAAATAAAAACATGTAATTGTATTTCATGTTTAGCATAACTTGTAAGTAAAACAAGCAAATTCAGAGAATCATGGTCCCCCGCCAGGGTCAAGGTCACAAAAATTGGTATTGATGGAAAGGGGTTGTCACAAGGAATACACATGTGAAATATGAAAGCAGTACCTATTACGGTTCAGAAGTAAGGGCCATAACTCCGTGAAAAATCATCCAACCGGAACGCAAACACGATATGCGCATCTACACTTGGTGGTGATCCTTCCTATGAAGTTTCATAAAATTCCAAAAAGCGGTTGCAGAGAAATAGCCCGGAAATGAATTTAGTCATACATAGCCTGATGGTGGAGTAAAGGGCCATAACTCCGTGAAAAATAATCCAACCGGAACGCAAACACGATATGCGCATCTACACTTGGTGGTGATCCTTCCTATAAAGTTTCATCAAATTCCAAAAATCAGTTGCAGAGAGATAGCCCGGAAATGAATTAAGTCATACATAGCCGGATGGTGGTGTAAAACTCCGTGAAAAATCATCCAACCGGAACGCAAACACGATATGCGCATCTACACTTGGTGGTGATCCTTCCTATGAAGTTTCATAAAATTCTAAAAAGCGGTTGCAGAGAAATAGCCCGGAAATGAATTTAGTCATACATAGCCTGATGGTGGGGTAAAGGGCCATAACTCCGTGCAAAATAATCCAACCGGAACGCAAACACGATATGCGCATCTACACTTGGTGGTGATCCTTCCTATGAAGTTTCATAAAATTCCAAAAAGCGGTTGCAGAGAAATAGCCCGGAAATGAATTTAGTCATACATAGCCTGATGGTGGAGTAAAGGGCCATAACTCCGTGAAAAATAATCCAACCGGAACGCAAACACGATATGCGCAACTACACTTGGTGGTGATCCTTCCTATGAAGTTTCATAAAATTCCAAAAAGCGGTTGCAGAGAAATAGCCCGGAAATGAATTTAGTCATACATAGCCTGATGGTGGGGTAAAGGGCCATAACTCCGTGCAAAATAATCCAACCGGAACGCAAACACGATATGCGCATCTACACTTGGTGGTGATCCTTCCTATGAAGTTTCATAAAATTCCAAAAAGCGGTTGCAGAGAAATAGCCCGGAAATGAATTTAGTCATACATAGGGGTAAAGGGCCATAACTCGTCAGGGTCAAGGTCACAAGGTCAAAAAATTGGTATTGATGGAAAGGGGTTGTCACAAGGAATACACATGTGAAATATGAAAGCAGTACCTATTACGGTTCAGAAGTTATGACCAAGGTTAAAGTTTTTGTGACAGCGTGACTGACGGACTGACGGACTGACGGACGGACTGACGGACTGACTGACGAATGAGAAATAATAGTCCCCAGCTTTCGCTAAAAGCGGGGGACAAAAATAAGATTGCATTGAAAACCTTGAGGGAAAAGGAGAAATTACTAGTTTTAAGCAATTGGACCTTCTACCTAAAAGCAAAATGAAAAATACAGGAAGGAAAGGAATACATATATCTGGATGAATTACAGTTTGTCAAATAATCCTTGAATAATCTCGTGGGTGATACATACAAAAAACAAAATAAGATGATGTTTACCAATTTTGTCCAAACAATCATTTAATTTCTAATGTATCAGTAAAATAAGAACATATATATTGGACATTATGTAAACTTGAATCTACAGCTTCAGCTATAAAGAGTGATTACATGAAATCCTTGAGCAGCAATAACTCTATCCTGATGCTTTGTGTTGAGCATGTCATGTGAAGATACATTTAACAAGTTAATTTCTTATTGCAAGCACTACAAGAGTCCCCTACCGGACCATTGCACTCTAAGTGTGACCTTGACCTTTAAGGTAGAAGCCTGTGTCTTGTGTGCCACATGTCACTTCATCATGGTGAAAATGTGTGCCCAGTAACTTGGGAATCCTATGATGCATGGTTAAGATATGAGCCGGACAAGGTACAGTCCTATAAAACAGTACTCAATTAGACCTTTGACCTCTAAGTTTGACCTTGACATTTGAGGTACAGGTCTGTGTCTTGTGCGCGACACGCCGCCTTATCATGGTGAACGTTTGTTCCAAGTTTCATGGAAATCCTATGATGGATGGTTAAGATGCGGTCCCGACAAGGTACAGTCCTATCAAACAGTACTCATGTTGACCTTTGATCTCTAAGTGTGACCTTGACCTTTAAGGTACAGGCATGGGTATTGTGTGCGACACGCCGCCTTATCATGGTGAACGTTTGTGCCAAGTTTCTTTCAAATCCTATGATGCATGGTTAAGATGCGGGCCGGACAAGGTTAAGTGGGACTGACAGACAGACAGTCGGACAGACGGAATCGACCTAACCTATAGTCCCCAAACCGGTCTTCGACCGGTAGGGGACTAATAATAATAAACAAAAGGCCCATGAGGGCCTATGCTACTGGGATGGTTCTTTGGTCATTTTTAATCCAGAGCATGAATGTATGGTGAAGATCGGAGAGTAAATGGAGGCTCTAGTGTGTTCACAAGCTCTATTATAGCAATTTCGGCAATTCCAAGGGCCATAATCCAGTCTTGCATAAGCGGATCTAGCTGGTTTGCAAAAGGAACCGAGCTCTCATCGATATCTAACTACTGTATAAGTTTGTTGGAGATACAATCAAAACTGAAGACTTTATCGCGTTCACAAGCTGTATTATAGCAATTCTGACAATTTCAAGGGCCATAATCCAGTCTTGCAAGGACGTATCTGGATGTAAGACAGGACATTGCTTCCTATGAAGTTTCAACCAAATTGGCCAAGTGGTTAGGGAGAAGAAGTCGTTTAAAGGAAAAAATTAACGCAAGCACAAACGCACGCACGCTAGCCGGACAATTCGCCATGACATAAGCTCGACTGGCTTTCAGCCAGTGGAGCTAAAAATAAAATGAAATCTCTCTATAAATGAAAGGACAATTGAATAGAGTAGAAAACATCGTGGCAAAAGACGAAATAGCAATTTCTCCTTTTGTCATAATGTTTTCAAAAAAGTCTTCTGCTGCAGAGGTGTCAAAAAACGTCTGTATGTGGGAAAGGGTCAAGACATGTAAACCAATTTATTCTGAAGATCCCCATTATCAAAGGTATACTTATTGTTAGTGCAGTTATCCAAGTAAGGTATTCTGGAGTCCACAGTTAAGTCTTTTTTTCAAAATAAATGAAGTCTGAAAATACAATGTAAACTACTGAAGTCAAATCAACTGTCTGCTTTGAAAACATCTGAACTTCAAAATGTAGTGACTTGAATTTAGAAAGAAATGCTCAGATAGCATAGACATGATTAAGTAATCATATGTTACTCTTCTATCACACTATCATTGCTGTCCGTGTCAGAATCAGACAAATCTATTGTGTCTGGGAAATTGGAAACATCATCTACATATTTGCTCCAATCTTTCACACCAACTGTATCATCAGATCTATCTTGACTCAAATAAAAAATCACTGCAGCAATATGTGCACAGACTCCAACAACCCTTGCTCCAGCTCTACACTTACAATACCAACCAGTAACCTCCTCATTATTATATTTAAGCCAAAGTTGATATTGCTTCGAAGAGACATGTCGACTTTGTATTTTCACTCTTACAAGATTAGAATTCTCCCTATGGATGAAAATCTTAGACTCTCCCTCTATATATTCTTGTATGTATGAAGGACATAATTTTAACTGGTAGGTTCCTAAAGTTATGTTTCTCAGTTGAGTTTCTGTCATTTTAGGAAAGTTTAATGTGATATCATCAATTTCAACCCATTTAGAAGGCCTTCTGTCCAAGGAATTGTCTTCAATATAGGACTTCAAAGAGTTAATCTGAAATAAAACAAGATGTGTTTGTGAAACACTGATGCCCCCCAATGGCAACATCTAGGTCAAAGGTCAAGGTCGCAAGGTATACACATGTGAAATATGGTAGCATTACCTGTTATTGTTCAAAAGTAGTGGGGAAGGTTAAAAAAAAAATTGAGAATGGCAACATCTAGGTCAAATGTAAAGGTCGCAAGGTCAAAAATGTTGGTACTGACAGAAAGGTCATGTCACAAGGAATACACATGTGAAATATGGTAGCCGTATCTGTTATGGTTCAAAAGTAATGGCCAAGGTTGTTAAGCGAGCCTTTGGCGATCTGTATAACACATGTTTTGGACGAGTTTAATAACACTTTTTATGAAATGACAACAATGTCATATTCTTTTTATCACATGACGAAACACAAAAAGAATATCGGGTTTTTCAAAGCTATTCGTCAGTAAACTGTATAACAATGCCGCCAATAATTATGCCCAGGTCATAGTTAGCTTATTTAACGAGTTTATTAAAAGTGATGATAAATGAACACTCATGATATATTCTATTGATCACATACAAGGATAAGGCGTATTTCGATAAAATGTACGTTTACAATATTTCTAGATGAAACTTACCGGTTTCGCGGTCATGTTATGTTACACACGTTACATATATAAAGGATCGGACATCAGTTGTCATCTCAAATAAAGTTTTATTAAACGAGTTCAAGAAATGTGTTATTAAGCGAGCCTTTGACGAGCTTAATAACACATTTCTTGGACGAGTTTAATAAAACATTATGAAATGACAACGAATGTCAGATTCTTTTTATCACATGACGAAACACAAAAAGAAAATCGGGGTTTCGCGGTCAGAAAATAGTCCTAACATGTAATACTTAATAAACTGTTAACTAATCACACAAAAAACCACATTTTTATGACTGATAATGGTTCCTTTACCTCGTCCATCTATCGTGACGTTTGTGTTTACCGGATACACTTTCTCAGTGTAAACATTCGCGGATGAATATAAAAATAAATAGTGATTCGGTTTTGTTATATTACGCATGTTACATATAAAGAAATACGTAATCGGTATATAAGATCGGATACAAGCATTGTCATGTGATAAAAAGAAATACGAAATGGGTATATTAGATCGGATACAAGCATTGTCATGTGATAACATATGATATAGGTTCACATACAAAACATTTGCAGCGGACGACTTTGAACATATGTTAACAAACTGTGGAATCTTTCTATAAATGAAATATACATATTATCACATGAGATAAAAGCATTATGACAAAAGGGAAATAGCTCATCATCAGCAAATTTTGTTTTGACCACATTGCTTGTAAAGATCCGCCAGCTTAAATATGTCGGGCAAAGCACATTTCCTAGCATACTACTGGTTTGTTTACCCAGGGAGCATGAACTGTCGCCGTGATATAACAGAAATAATGTTGAAAATGGCGGAAAATCCCAACAAAGCTAGCAAATTTAAATGCGTAGAAAATGCGTCTGTATGTGAGAAAGGGCTAATGTTTCTTTCATGTCTGTTTCCAGGAGGTTGATTTACGATTCATCATGCCTCTGCCCCCGACGAAAGCCCAGAAGGGGCACAAAGGTCACAAGGGTAACGACTCCGGGCATGATAAACGGAAGAAAGTGCAACAAAAATCATCCACATTCAGAAAGGCGTACAGAGGAAATACAACAGAAGGTATTCCCCCCCCCCCCCCCCCCCCCGTTTGTTTCGTTTTTTTTTCTGGATACTTTTTATACCCCCGGAATCACCGATTCGGTGGGCATCTAGTTTTTGGCCTGTCTGCACGTCTGCACGTCTGCACGTCTGTCTGTCTGTCTGTCTGTCTGCACGAAAACAACTTTAATCTTGACCACTACGTTTGAACCATAACAGGTACGGCTACCATATTTCACATGTGTATTCCTTGTGACATGACCTTTCTGTCAGTACCAACATTTTTGACCTTGCGACCTTGACCTTTGACCTAGATGTTGCCATTCTCGAAAAAAAACCTTTTAACCTTGGCCATTACTTTTGAACCATAACAGGTACGGCTACCATATTTCACATGTGTATTCCTTGTGACATAGCTTTTCTGTCAGTACCAACATTTTTGACCTTGCGACCTTGACCTTTGACCTAGATGTTGCCATTCACAAAAAATCCTTTAACCTTGACCACTACTTTTGAACCATAACAGATAAGGCTACCATATTGCACATGTGTATACCTTGTGACATGACCTTTCTGTCAGTGCCACCATTTTTTACCTTGCGACCTAGACCTTTGACCTAGATGTTGCCATTCTCGATAAAAACTTTAACCTTCACCATTACTTTTGAACCATAACAGGTACGGCTACCATATTTCACATGTGTATACCTTGTGACATGACCTTTCTGTCAGTACCAACATTTTTCACCTTGACCTTTGACCTAGATGTTGCCATTCTCGAAAACAACTTTAACCTTGACCACTACTTTTGAACCATAACAGGTACGGCTACCATATTTCACATGTGTATACCTTGTGACATGACCTTTCTGTCAGTACCAAAATTGTTCACCTTGCGACCTTGACCTTTGACCTAGATGTTGCAATTCTCGATAAAAACTTTAACCTTCACCACTACTTTTGAACCATAACAGGTACGGCTACCATATTTCACATGTGTATACCTTGTGACATGACCTTTCTGTCAGTACCAACATTTTTTACCTTGACCTTTGACCTAGATGTTGCCATTCTCGAAAAAAACTTTAACCTTGACCACTACTTTTGAACCATAACAGGTACGGCTACCATATTTCACATGTGTATACCTTGTGACATGACCTTTCTGTCAGTACCAAAATTGTTCACCTTGCCACCTTGACCTTTGATCTAGATGTTGCCATTCTCGAAAAAAACTTTAAGCTTGACCACTTCTTTTGAACCATAACAGGTACGGCTACCATATTTCACATGTGTATACCTTGTGACATGACCTTTCTGTCAGTACCAAAATTGTTCACCTTGCGACCTTGACCTTTGACCTAGATGTTGCCATTCTCGAAAACAACTTTAAACTTGACCACTACTTTTGAACCATAACAGGTACGGCTACCATATTTCACATGTGTATTTCTTGTGACATGATCTTTCTGTCAGTACCAACATTTTTGACCTGGCGACCTTAACCTTTGACCTAGATGTTGCCATTTGGGGGAATCAGTGTTTCACAAACACATCTTGTTGTAAATGGTTTTAACACTGTTAAAAATGTTTAATAGATAAGTCAGACTATATATAAAAACAACTGTGGCCTTAAACATATATTTTAAATTTGCAAATACGTACATTTAAAAGTATGTAACAAGACATATGGAAAATTTACATGTCCCTTGAGAAGATATGACGTGACGTTATTTATGAGGTCGTCAATTACAATGAGCAAAGCCGTCAACACCTGAAAAATATAAACACAACATAGCACTACATTGACCACACTGTATACCAGATGAGAGAAATAACTGACAGTTTCATCAATAACTACACTGCGGTCGGTTTGAAGTCAATTATGTAATGTTTGTCATGGCATTGTCAAGATATTGGTCATAGGTATGTATTCATTAGCGAACACGACATTACGTAATTGCAATAGGCTTTGATGTTAAACGGTGACATTGACTAAAACACACGTAGGTATGTATTCATTAGTGATTTTCACAACATTACGTAAAATCAATATACTTTGATGTCAAACGGCGACATTGATGTAAATATGTAGGTATTCAAGACAAACATTACATAATTGACTTCAAACCGACCGCAGTGTAGTATCGTATATCAAATATGCAACAAATTGACCATTGGACTTTTGAAATGGGATGTCTAATATCGCGAGACGCACCTTTGTTCAACAAACTAATCCTGGCGCAAGGATTTGTTATTCACACGAAACGCTCATTCGAAATGTGCTTTATTAAGTTGGATTATCGCCATTTTTTAAAAAGCACTTATGCATGGGCCCTGTTTGACAAGTAGTACTAGGCTAGTGAATGCGCACTCTAATGGTATTCTGACATGACCGACATGAGCGGACATAGAAAACGAGACGTCTTGTTCCAAATCTCAAACGATCATCAATCGGTCACAGTGGGTTTCCCATTCTGAGTGGAATTTATTTATCAAAAGGTCAATGTCTTATACACTTTATATATAATAGAATGTGGAATATAATGTCACATCTGAAACCATTAAAACATGTACTTATGAGCCGTCCCGAGAAACCAACATCATGGACTCGAACTGCGCTAATCGGGGCCGACACATTCCGCCCCAGAGGGATAGAGGTATAGAGTAATGATTCCTGAAACAGAAAATCCACAGGAGGCGAAAATCGTCTGTCCGGGTTAACCTGCGCGGCATGCTTAGGATGATCCGGGTAGATACTTTACGCCGAGTCTACAACGTTGGTTTGATCGCGGGACGGCTCATATGTACTTTTACATCAACTTTCAGAGGGCAAAAATCCAGGTGAAGATAAACGAAAACATGACGAGAAGCTGTTGAAAGAGTTGTCCGAATGTATTGTTGACTACAGTCGACAGAGGTTGCGAGCTTTACACATGAGCTTCCGACAGTATGGCAACGATGACTCGAAAATGACAACGAAAGAGATGAACCAATCCTTACAGGTATACAATGTATATATTTTCCTTTTTTCCCTCTGTACTTTGGTCTGATATCACACACGTGTAGACTATATAGATGGTAATAAAAATGTAATGTCATTAATTCATTTTTTTGTCGATAAGTGTAAATCGATATGCTTGTAATTTAGTTGATTCATTTATTAAATTATCTGTTTGGGTTTAACGCCGTTTTCAACAGTTTGTATTCATATCACGGCAGAAAGTTCACCTTCCCATGTACCAGTACTTCACACAACAGTCTTTTTCCAAGCAACTGACTGCTTTTCTACATAAACTGTAAGCCTATTGGTGGAAGACGAATGACGCTTGTCGCATTGACTTTTGCCAAACGTCGGACAGAATATTGGCCGAGCTGGGCTTCTTATCAATTATTAAAGGAACATGTTATAGCAAACATACATAATTCAAACGGAAACATATTTAAGAACAATATAACACCGAACAAAATGATGGATTACCAGTCAATGTTAGAATGGTATTGCTATACTACTACATGTATATTATTGTATTTTGAATGATTTTACAGTCTGATATGTATTGCGCGCTTTATGTAATATGTATGATGAAATCACTATCAATGGAATTTCATTATTTTAAAGTATTGTCGGTTTGCTGTTAGTGATATATTGCCGCAATAGCCACGGGGAGGTTTAGTTTCTTTAAGTATTTTTGTTTTTGTATTACAGGAGAATGGTGTCGGTATAACAAGTCGAGTGTTAAAATCACTCACCTCAAAGTTTGAAAGTCACACGGGAATAGACCTGGAATCCATGTATAAGTTTATCGTCGAGGCCCATGGAAGGACGGGCAGAGATAGTGTGTTGGCTATGTATAAACGCAACGACCTAGAACCGCGCCTTGATGCATCCCAAGACGAAATCGACGAGGACCTTCTGTGGAGGATTGAGTCCCTACTTATCAAGACTTATTCGTACATCGACATACAGAATTTAAGGACTCAGTTGCAGATTCATGATAACGCTCGAACAGGAAAAATAGACCCCAACGTGGTAATTATCTTTACATACTAACAATTCCGTAGGTCTAATACGGTAACACATACGGTAATGGTACGTCACTGAAATATGATGTGACGTCATTGAAATATGATTTCACGTCATTCAAAATGAGGTGGTGGGGCGTGGTTCACACACGAATCATAACTTTCATTTTATGTGCAAATTGTGTTATTTCGTTATTTTAAATATAGAAATTAGTATATATCGAGGGCTTGGCGTGAAACGGTTGTAACTAAAATTGGTATTTTTTTACCAAGGTTAATCACCTCGCCATAATGTCTTTAAAAGCGTTAAATCGTTTTTCTTGGTAAACAATGGAAATTTAGGTGCCATTGCTCGTTCTGAGCAATGGCACCTAAATTTGCATTGTTTACAAAGGGGTCAAAATTGCCCCTAAACCAGGGATTTCAAAATAGGTTTTTAGTTACAACCGTTTCACGCCAAGCCCTCGATATTTTCTTTATTCTGACTTAAAAGTTATACAAGGTATATAATAAAAGGAACATTATGTTGCAGTAGCAATAGTTGGCTTTGTATTGTCTACTCGGGGCGGTAACAAATTGACAGCTCGCTGGCCCTTCGTTCTCGCGAGATATCAATTGTCTACGTCCTTTGTAGGACAATATCAAACCGATATCGCTAATCTAACACAATTTGTCGATACATGTATATCACTCGCAAAAATTGATCATTGATATGTCTTAGTGCAATAAAAAATTAATGCGTCAACTTTCAAGTAAGAAAGGCTTACATAATTCCAGACACTAGAGTCTTTGGATGTACTCAGATTGTCTCCACTCACCGATCAGTCGTGAGAGCCGAATCTACCAATCAAATTACAGCGTTTAACTAGCGCTAGCGTGGCGCTCGATGTGTACGGATAATCTGGATAGACTACACTCGCGAAAATCGGATTAAGTTGAAAAGATGCGCGTATTTAGTAAACGCTGTAAACAATACATTTAAAATGCAGATTATTTGTATTTTATTTATTTATTTAGCTGAACCACGTTTGTAACGAGCAACAAATGCCTGTCTTCGGCGCTCTTCTAAAGAACCTGATCAAAAGATGTATGGACGAGAAAAAAGAAAAAGTCAGGTAAGTTCTGTTAAATATTGCATTATTGCGTTCCCAATGTCAGCTGGCATTAGATGGGATTTTATAATTGTTTATAATTCACTTCAGATTATCATTATTCATTACATTGCTGTTGTTGTTTATTCATAAACGAAATTAAGCACCGTCCCCTATTCACTTCAGAGTACCAACATTCATTACATTGCTATTGTTATTTATTCATGAAGGAAATCGAGCACCACCCCCTGGTTATGCTGCCTCTTTTTTTTAACGGATCGGAACACTTGAAAAGTCATGGTAGAGAGTCAAGAGAGAAAATGTGTGTCAAATTCAAACCGGGCAAGACATTTTTCAAGTATTTATTAACACATATGATGTAAACCGACCACCCCCTGGTGGCCATGGTTTTTATTGAATCGGAATAGTCGGAATAAACTAGGAAGATGGTTGAATTATTGTCTAATCCGAGCCTATGCTTTCAACGGATGAAATGAGTTTGAACAAAAACCGTAAGGGGTAATGTAAAGGAACATTTGTGCAAAATTGTTTTCGGATCAGGTTAGTACTTTTGGACAATAGGTTTCTAAGAGTTATTTGCGTTGCCATGGCAACCACAGTTCAAAGGAATACATTTCTTTGAGCAAGTTTGAAAGAGGACCGACCACCTCAGGAACATTCTCTAATGACTTTAAATTGGTCGACGGACCGACAGACGACGACGGACGGTGAGTGATCACGACTAGTTTACCCCGCACTTCGTGTTCAGGTGAGCTTGAACTTGGTAGAGGTTCAGATCGACCATATTTCTTTCCGACGTTCGACAGGAGTCATTCGTTTCTACCAATGGTCTAATAGTCTTATGTGGAAAAGCAGCCAGTTTCAGGGAAAGACTGCATTGTGGAGATAGCTAGGAAACAAATGGATATGTGAACTTGCCAGTACGAGTACTCCACACAATATACTGCCAAAGCAACAGGCTGCTTTTCCACATTAACTGTTCGCCCATTGTTGAAAGAGCAATGACGCATGTCACAGTTATCTTTGTCAAACGTCGGAAAAAAAGTTTGCCGAGCGCGGGTTAGAACTCACCACCCGTCGATTGACAGCCTGCGTCGCTACCGACGGGCCTCGGATATTGTCTATGGACTATTCCCGATGTGAAGCTGGACTCGTCCACTTTAAAACTTCAAAATTGGTTGATACGTAGATTATGTAAGCGCATTCGGAATAGTTTATGCTCGTTTTCGATATCTTAAACACACTGATAGCTCTGTTACTATAAGCTTCAGATCGTTCTGCAATTGAAAACACTTTTATATCCATGATTTGTATTTATTCTACCCTAAAGTCTGCACAAGTGACGCCTCGATGATGCACTATTTTCTTAACGATTGCAGTTTGTCTGATCGTGCCATTTATAAGATAACCGTGCTTATTTTCAGTTCATATTAGTTCTACGAATTGACGCTTCCAACTTTTGTAGTATAAGTAGTAGTAGTAGTACACGTAGTATAAATATATGTAGTAATAGTACGAGTAGAAGTAGTAGTAGTAGTAGTAGTAGTAGTAGTAGTAGTAGTAGAAGGTGCAGAATAGGTATCAGTATTATTATTATCATATTTCAGATGGCCAGAATTCTTGTCATTTTTACAACGCGCACAAGAACAAGCCTGGAAATCTTGCCCTGGTTTGTCCGAGCTTCCAGACAAAATGAAAAACAAGACTATCGCGGCCCCGTCACTGCTAGATGAACTTTCATCAAAGACTCGTAACACTATTGTTAATCGCTTGAGGAAAAAGGTAAATATACCCCAATGGTACTATAAGACCTATAGAAAATACATTTTTCGGACATTTTTTAAGTCATTTTCAAAGGTATATACGTGCATTTATCACATAAAGCCCTCTTTTGTAGTTTCTAAATCCCAGGGAAACCAAACAATGAAAATGACGTCCCTTCAGCGGTTTGACGTTATAACATTAGTCAAATCGGGCAAATTGCATGTATATTGTTCGAAAAACGCCTCATAAATCACGTTATATGATAAATAGAATATATCATTCGTGTTTATCTACTTTAACTCGTTAACTAAGCTGAACATAACGCTCGCCAAATCTCGCGGCATATTATCTAAGTAAACTCGTTTAATAAAAGTGATAATAAACAAAAACTCATGAACTATCCTTTATATACATACATCACCCACAGACTGGAACGAGTATTGCTGTATAAATCCTTTCCCACATGCAGACGCAATTTGATTTGGTTTCATCAGTTGATGGATTGGGGTTTAACGCCATTTTTAACAATTTTTCAGTTATATCACGGCGGCCAGTTCACCTACTCATGCATTTCCTGTTTTTCTCACACCAGTACTCCACACAACAATCTTCCCAAGCAACTGGCTGCTTTTCCACATAGACTTAGCCCATTGGTGGAAGACGAATGACGCATGTCGCATTGACTTTTGTCAATCGTCGGAAAGAAAGTTGGCCGAGCCGGGATTCGAACTCACAACTCCTGTATTGGCAGCCCGCATCGCTACCGACTGAGCTACCGGGGCTCGGTTTTGGTTTAATTAAACGATTTGTGAAGGAATTGTGGAATCACTCAGAAAGCAATTTCTCCCTTTTACGCAATATTTTCATTCAGTTTGGTAACTTTCATTTCGAGAGACTTTTCATATTTTTGCCTTGATGTTTTTAAAGGCGTCTGTTGAAAGTGTTTTGTATTTGAAAAATGGGTTAAATTAAAAGATGCTTCAAATACCTCGAACTATTGTTATGTTAAGATATAGTCATACTTATGTAATCTACGCATCAAGTTTTTTAGAATCAGTTTCCGAATTGAATTGCTTTCAAAATCATGGTCAGATAAAAAGTTTGACCACTCCAAGTTAATATTTTTTTTCAGAAGCCTATATAAAATGCGAAAATGAAGCAGTACTTCAAAAAAACTCGGTTGACGTAATTATTACAATTGTATATACAGTTGTTTTGTCTGCGTATCCATGCTAGTTGTAGGATTCCTAAGGATAGTGCATTTAAGAAACTTTATATGGCTCATCGGCGGACAGTGCATGGATTGCCTAATCAGTGCACATGTTAATCTGAACCTACAATGATCGCGCGAGTCGTATACCATTGTAAGCTTCTCTAAACAAATTCAATCTTCCAGAAACCGTTTACACAATCATAATTCTCCTATACAATTTAATACTTCAGTCTTCAATAAAGAAGCCAAACCCAGAAGACTTGGATAAAACTCCGAAATTGGACGAAAACCAAAATACGAAAATGGAAAATGATGTCTCAAAGTTACAAAAGACCAATCAATCCAAAAATAAAGCGGACACCAACACAACCAATACAAAATCTGCTTATGCTAAATCAGACGATACTGAAGTGAAAGGAAAGGAAACTGCAAAAGAGACAGAGAAAAATAAAACCAGTAAAGAGTCTCAAAAGTAAGAATTGTTTCAATTGTTTCGAAAATATTGATCTAAATAATGTAGTGTCTGTGTATAATAAACAATCAAATATCAATGCTCATATATAGAGGATCTTACATGAGTGCGTATTTGTTATTGTTTTTATTAAACGAGTCGACTGAAATAATATGACGCGAGGCTTTGCCGAGCGTCATATTCGTTTCAGTCGACGAGTTTCATAAACAACAATATCAAATAAGCACGAATGTAAGATTCTATTTATCACATAACACCATAAAAATATTGTTTTCAATCTTTAAATCGATCTTTCTTCGTCCTCATATAAACAGTGACCGAAGTTCACCCCGAAGTTCTAATGCATACTTCCACTGTAAAAAGTAGTCCCTATCAATAACATGCACTGTTCGCAAATGTCTAACAGTGTCCGTATCAGCCATTGTATCAGCAGTCTCTGATCTGGCTCTGTAACTGTTCGCCAATTAGTCGCTGAAGACTTATGAAGTTTCTACAAAGCAGTATCTAGTTGGATCCCTCATAAAGGAAGCACAGGGAGGTATCCCCCACACGTTTAATAATAACGTTAAGGTTTGTTTTCGCAAAGCACCGGGCAATGTTACATATATGATAACATCCACAATATATAAACAAAACGAAACAGGTCTGCATATCAAGAGTTACGACTCTATAATATACTGGAACGTTTCTGGACAATATGAGGATATATCAATGTTTTACCTAAAATGCATTGATCAATTCAACCTTTGGTGTTGACATATAATTCATACTTTGACTAGTGTAACAACTAATGCCAAATATGAGGTATAAGGCCAAGATTATCTCAATTTAATATTGTATCTGAACATTTTAGGACTCCAGATGACTCAGAACTTAACAACAATGGCATCAAACTATACACTATCCCAAGTCGAACGTCTACTCCAAGTAAAACACAATCTGGTATGGAATTTATGAATTGTGATTTCAGTGGACTGGCAATGACTCGAATATGTGAACGTTCGAATAAATCGTTTAGCTCGAACCATTCCCTTGAACGTATCTGTCTTTTGAACACAGCGTTGCGGCAAATCTTATTGATCATACGAGCTTTCGTAATTACTGCTGCGCTGTTTCTTGCCTGATATGGTTTTATCCGTATAAAGGAACTACGAAGCTGACCGAACATAAATTGACTTTGCATGAACCCAGTGATCCCTGGATTATGTCGATAACTCGAACCAATCAATGGGTCCTTTCGAGTTCGAGTTATTGCGAGTCAACTGTATTTATTAGTTTATATATTCATAAGAAGTGTGTCAGTGTCGGGAGCAGGAAAAACGAGGTTCGATCCATGTTCTTGTCATACCAAAGACAGTAAACGGTAGAAATGACCCAGTCCCCTTGCCGCTATCATAACGACTGGTGTCTGGCTGGATACATATATCAGTAGTAACGGTAATTTATTTTAGAAGTAATAAATAAAAGCGGAGTAAAACAACATTCAAACAAACAGTTTGAAATGAAATAAAAGGAATCTCATAAGAATTCCGAAATAACTTTGTAAGTCAGAACTCAGGTGAAAGCGGTACTTACGTTTGTATTTTAACATTATTCCTATGTTTAAATAATGCAAACGCATGTTAGAAATATGATGATATTGGACGTTCTTGCAGTTAAGTGTTCAAAAACGTATCAGATTTTAAGAAAGGGGAACCTGACACATTAATAGTCATGCTTTTGAAATTGCTTTTGATGAACATATACAAACAGAAAAAATAACTTTTCATACATTCATTCACTGAGCGGTTCTCTACGAAAGCTATCCGTTAGGTATTCGCGACCATTGTGGATTCAGATCAGCCAGCGCACCCTACATTTATTTGGATCCTTTCGCATGTGTAATAATACTATTAAGGTTAGCTTTCCTAGAACAACGCTCATTTATTTATTGTGTTCCTTTAATCACGATTAATTTATTTTTTCCTGTAAACAAAGAAAATAGGAAAACTGCAGACGCCAATAAAGATGACACAGCAAAGGAAGGAATGAAAACAGGAAACGAAAATGATCCAGTCGACATTGATATTAGAGTAGAGCATGCAACACCGACCGACGAGTCACCAGCGCCATCTAACGCAAAAGAGGAATTAGAGAGTCAAACAAAACCTGAAAAGCCTCCTGAAGACCACGCAGGTGAAACACTTGACATAGAAGACTTGATTGAATTCGACCTAAACGATGGGATTGATACAAAGGAAAATGTTGAAATGGTGACAATTAAAGATGGACAGATATTGTCTGTTAAAACAGAGGACCAAGGTTTGTAATCCAGCTATGTTATGAACTACTCCGTTGTCTTACATTTAGAGATTTAGGGTATCACTATCAAGGTTTACTTACTGCCCAATCTCATCGCAGCACATACTTTTCAAAACATGAACCGACTTCAATTTCATTAGCAAATAGAGAAATCTCTTTTGTTATCTTATCTAATCTGATTTTCTCTTATAATACATGGTTCGAATATTGTGAGCTAGCGGAATTTCTATCGCTGCCTAGTCACTGTCTTAACCCCTTTTCACATACAGACGCGCTTTGAGGCATCTGCATCATAAAGGACGTTTGCCACAATGTGTTCAACTCTAGCCAATGACTAATCGTACCTTCACTTAAGAGATTTCATAAAGTTTATGTTTTCAAAGTCGTTTGATGAAATTTGCTGCGTGTTGCTTTAAGGGTTAAATATACATGGGATGTCCCCTATTTGTAAGACTTGTCGTATACTTTTTAATATTTATATTAACCATTAAAATTATCTTTTGAACGGGCACATACAAATTAGTCTGGCTGAAAGTATATACTTATCGAAGAAAGCTAAAACCACCATATCACGGTTGAACTGCTAGCTATATATTGTATTGTGTTGCTTTCATTTGCATTGATACTAACATGGATCGCTAATCCATCGTCTGTTCTTGTGTATGTCTGTCACACTTTCACTTACAGGAGACCCATTTCTTTCACCTACATGTAACACTCTCGTGATAAAAGAATTATCTGTTTCATTAAACACAGTTTTAACCCAGAAGCAACAGGACCAAGATGAGAACGACAAAGAAACGTTCGACTATTCTACAACCGTTAAAGGTAAAACACTGAACTACACTGTTGATTCGGAGGACTATCTAGAAAGACAGATCCTGGATCCTCCAATAGAACGACTCAAATTAGCTTGGGTGTGAGTACCATAGTTTTTTTTTTATTTCATTGTTTTTATTTTGATCCTTTTCCTCTTACAACAAATCTGCAGCAGACGACTTTGAAATTATTTTGTCAAAACTTTGGAAAAAAATGAAGGAATAATTATTGAATATAGCTGTAAATATTGTGGCAAAGGGGTTATGAGTAATTTCCCATTTTGTCACAATGTTTTAATAGTCTTTAATAGTTGTATGGCGCAGAGGTGTGAGAAAGCGTTTGTTGGAAGGGTTTAATATGAATTATCATATTGTATCTTGGTTTTTCTTCGAAAACTATATTCGATACATATTTTTTTTTCTTTTTAAATATTCCATATTCGATACATATTTTAACATTTTTGTATTTTTTGTAATACGGAAAAGCCACGTCTAGCGGGGTCTTGCTACATCCGTGTACAGTGAAGACTCGTGCCAGCATGGACGTCCTTATTCAGCCTCGCAAGAGTCTTCTTCATCCATTAATACGTTATATCGTAGATTGATTGATTGATTGATTGATTGATTGATTGTTGTTCCACCGTATTCAACAATTTTCAGTCATCACGGCAGCCAGTTCTCCTGCTCACGTGTTTCATAGCTTTCTTACCCTAGTCTTCCACTGTTAAACAATTTATCATAATAAGTACCTAATTGAATCCTCTGGAAGAAAAGCTGGAAGTGTAGTCCCACTTGTTAAATGCCAATATAACTTTAAATCATGTCAATACATTTTGTCATCATGGTCCGGTATCACTAGACGTGGCACTTACTTAAATAGGCAATGTTACTGTAGTATTTATTTCACATCGATTGCGAAACTAGCTTTCAGCTTATATTAATCACGCTCGATGTCTGCTTCCTGGATACCTAACCAGTACTCGCGCCGTTTCTGTGGAAAAATCCTAAAATCAGAACCCGCTCATCACGGGACTCGAACCCGGGACCTTTGGTACGAGAGGCCGACGCAGTACCTCTGCACCACTGTCTTAAAGGCTACTTTAATAGAAAGTTTCATAATTTTGCTTAGATGTTTGCAAAGTCATCAGGAATCCGCTGTGGTCGAGTGGTTAGCGTCGGGGATTTCGAAACCGGGTGTCCCGGGTTCGATCCCCAGTCGCGGCATTACGGTCATGGTGGAGTGCCCTTGGGCAAGGCACATTTTCTAGCCTAGTACTGGTTTGTTTACCCAGGGATCATGAATAAGTGATATAACTGAAATATTGTTGAAAGCGGCGTAAAACCCCAATAAATAAATAAATAAATAAATAAATTGCAAAGTCACCATGTCTTTACTACATGTAGGTACGGATACCGGGGGAACGACTGCAGAAAGAATATCCATCAACTTGCCAATGGCGACATCGTGTACTTCATATCGTTCGTCGTGATCATATACAACAAGTTAACACATGTACAACGTCACTACAAGGAACATACAGACGAAGTGAAATGGTAACTACACTGTAATCTTACCCCCATCCACTCTCTCAATTTTTGTTAAAATCGCTTCAGAAAGTAGTTTACAAATACTAAAATGTTAACATTTTTGAAATTCAGCCTCTTTATGGGAAAATATCTTCCGATACACATTTTCATTCATGTTTTTTATTTTTATTGGCCGGATTTCTCTAGCAATTTCGGTCTATAGATTGGCGATGTCCGTCCTGGTGACCGAGTACTTGTGAGGTGTTCGTTTTTCCTAAAGCCCACCCACCATCCTTATAAAGACGATAAATAGTTTATTTTTATTTTTTATAACGGGTATCTCATTTGCATATTAATGTTATTCATTCCGTAAAAGGGGGTTAATTACGAAATGAAAAGCATACTTGTGGGGTGCAACCCACAAGATTCAAACAAAAGAAATAACCCCACAAATACACTTCATGGGTACGTCCGTCTGTCTGTCCGTCAAGGTAACCAGTAACAAGTTCTATTGGTTTCTATGGTTACTTTGACCTTGACCTTGGTTTGTCGATTTTCAAGGTCAAATTGCGGACCGTCTTTCCCCCATTTAAAACCCACGTGTGACTGTCTGTATATATTTTATAATGGATGTTGTTTTTCAATGACTATGTACTTTGTATATGTCAAAATAAACGTTCTGTTCTGTTCTCTTCGTGTTGAATACCACAGAATGGCACTAACAAGCTTTATTAAACCTGGTAAATTAATCATGTCTAAATGATATTAGTTCCTCTGTTGCGAGGATATCGACGTTTGCTTAGGTACACGAACATCTACGTCTTTTACTCGACAATATTAACCTGATGCTGACTTGGGAGAAAAATATGTTTATAACGTCTTATTACAAATATGTTTATAACGTCTTATTACAAATATGTTTATAACGTCTTATTACAGATATGTTTATAACGTCTTATTACAAATATGTTAGGGATTTTTAATCAAATGATTATTTGTTTTATTATGTTAACATATATGGTGAGACATATAATGCACAGTTAAATGTTGATATACTTGTATATATGTCTTGGTAATAGTTTATCTTTGCTAAAAGGTCACGTACGGGTCAATAGTGTTGCGTAAAACTATACATGTCCTATGTTTTACATGAAGCCAAATGGATTGTGTAACGCGCGATGAACATTCATTTCTTGTCATATAGATTCAAGATTTATTTATTCAGTAACGTTAACTTTACAAAGTTTCGAGTTACATATACATATTAAGATTGTAAAGTTAACGTTACTGAATAAATAAATCTTGAATCTATATGACATATGACAACACTGTGCACATAGTTGTCTTGAATTGATCTTTGTATTATATAGTATAAGTTTCAAGTTACATATACATATGAAGATATACTATATAATACAAAGATCAATTCAAGACAACTATGTGCACAGTGTTGTTTCGACAAATATAGTCTATCAATATATAAATGAGGTTGAACATACATGGAAATGTAAGAAATATATGTGAATATTTGTATAGACATATATATCTTACGTATACTTACACGTACATATAAATGATATAACTAACAGTTTCTTACGTTCAACGATGGGACGATTGTATAGAACGGCGATGAACTGTTAAGTTGGATATTTTTTCTTTCAGTATGGACGTTCACGCCAATGGTGTAATAGTAGCCACCGGACAATATGCAAATAGGAAAAATCCAAACATTCAGGTAGCACACGACGTTGATACTGTTCCTCGTAATTCAATATGTTCAGTCTAATTTTGATTTTCTTCATAACAGCTGAAATATACACATTAAATCACTGTCAGATTGAAAATCGATCTTTGTTATTGAGACATGCAAACGTCTACTACAGTGCAATTTTCCGCTTTATAACATGTTTCAATATTCTCTTAAAAAACAACCCTGAGCCGATTTGCCTGTAATCGCACCTGCTCATTTTATCAGTTACGTGTATGTACCCTTTGTGAGTTCGATTCCATGCTCGGTCAACATTCTTTCCGACCTTTGACAAAAGTCACTGTGACAAGCGTCATTCGTCTTTCACCAATGGACTAACAGTGTATGTGGAAAAGCTACCCGCTGCTTGGAAAGTATGTTGTGTGGAGTACTGGTGTGAAAAAGCCAGGAAACACATGTATATGTAAACTGGTCGCCATGTTATAACTGAAATTGTGTTGAATACTGCATTAATCCGCAATCAATCAATGTATTTTAGACCGATTAAATTGCTCCAACGTTTCATATTTTTCAGGCTCACATACGGGTCTGGAGATCGGACACGCTACAGACCTTACAAATTATCGGGGCGGGGAAGTTTGAGAAGTCGGTAGCTTGTGTTGCCTTCTCCCCTAACAAGGTAACTTGTGTTCTATATATTGTGACGCTTTTATCAGATGATCATACTTCTTGATGCTTGACGCAGATGATTAGGAGTATCATTTATATGTAAAGAACTGCTATCTCAATGGAAAAAAGGTTATCATGTATTAATGTAAAAGACACATGAAGTAGTTATAAACAAAATACGACAACTTCAACAGGACTTTACGCCGTCTCATTCCGACGCCTACGGAGCAGATGAATGTTTAAATCGTTGTGGGAAAAAGGAGAAAACGTGCCATAGCGAGTAATTAATCCATTTGTCACAACGATTTCAACTCTTTTCAATAATTGTGTGTTTTAATCTAAGACACCTCTTGAGACTGGTTATGGCCCGAAAGCGAATTTACAAGCATGCAATATTACCGTTAATTTTAAGACATCAGATGGTCGGTAAACGTCTGATGTGGCACAGGTTCCATACGTTGAGTCTGATGTGGCACAGGTTCCATACGTTGAGTCTGATGTGGCACAGGTTCCATACGTTGATATGTAGACAATCTTAGTTCCACGATCGTTTTTGAAGGCGGAATAAGTTCATTCTAATAATTACGGTGGCACTGAGGTGACCTCCGCAACACTTTATTAATATTGTGGCCACAACTTATATAATTAGTAACTTGTGGCCACAAGTTACTAAGTTGTGGCCACAATATAAATAAAGTGTTGCGGATGTCACCTCAGTGCCACCGTAAATAATAGCTAAATAATTTCATAATATTGATCACTATAATTTGCTTTACACTCATTGTTCTTTGATCTTTTTTTGTGGTCGAAATAATTTCCATTTAATTATAACTTAATATGTTTTCATAACTTTATATAAGCATAAGTTTCTTGGATTCATTGGTACAGGACCTTTTGGCAGCCGTAGACAACTGTATGGAAAAGTCCATTACTATTTGGGATGTCTCCAACGGCGAACTAAAGGGGGAAGAAAAGGTATTATATATTACTTTTGTCTTTAACCCTTTCCCACATACAAGAAATCGGCTACAGACGACTTTGAAAACATCTTATCAAAAATGTGAAAAAATCTCCATGAATGACAGTTTAATATTAAATAGAGTTGAAAACATTGTGGCAAATGGAGAAATTGCTCATCATGAGCAATTTCTCCATTTGCTACAATGTTTTCAAAAGTCATCTGCTGCAGAGGCATCAGAAAGCGTCTACAAGTGGGAAAGGGTTAAAAGGACTGTCTCTCGTTTGTATGTCTCCTGCAACTATGAGCGCTAACACAGCACTGACGACGAGGTCGTGTTAATATTGTGGAAATATACGTGTTTTATTGTTCTGATTCAAAATATGCATGTTCATTTCAGAAATGTCTAAACGGTATTGCGGCTTCATTGTATCGAATGAAAATCAGGGGCGTAGCTTTGCAATAATCAATGTGTATAGGCCGTCTCGTGAGAAAATCAAAATTGTGGACTCTGCGTAAAAGTATCGACCCGGATCAACCTAAGCATGCCACACAGGCCTACCCGGATAGACACTTTTCGCCTCCTGTGGATTTTCTGTTTCAGGAATAACTACTCTATACATCTATCCCCCTAAGACGAAATGTGTCGGCCGGATCAGTCTGCGCGGACAGCGCAGGCTGATCTGGTCGATACATTACGCAGATGTCTATCGCCGCAGCTGCATTTTTGGGCATTTTGAGAAAAAATGTGTAGGCACGTGCTTACAGTGCCTAAAGGGAGCTACGCCCCTGAAAATAAACTCTTTTCGTCTATATTTAAGCTGAACACTGACCTGGTATGCGACATTGGATTTAACCCCAAGTTCCCTGACACTGTGATTACGATGGGTAAAGAGCACATTTGTTGGTGGAAGGTTTATACAGACAGCAATACAGTGCAAGTTCTTGCCAAACCGGACTTTGAGGTACGTATTGATATGAGTCGTTTGATTCCGAACACTTTAATGAAATATTATTATAACTTTTTCAAATCTATATTCAACACAAGTATAACTATTATTAGGACATTCCGTTCGTCGATTTAATTAAAGTTGGAGTTAATTGAATTTAACTGTTGCAAGTTGAAAACACAACCTGATCAGTTTATTAGAATTATAATATATGAGCCGTTCTACGAGAAAACCACCATTATGGTCTCTGCGTAATGTATTGATCCAGATCAGCCTGCGCAGTCCGCGCAGGGTCAACCGGGCCGACACTTTCCGTATTAGGGGAATAGAGGTATACAGTAATGATTCCTGCAACAGAAAAAAGCCACAGGAGGCGAGAAGTGTCTGTCCGGGTTAGCCTACGTGGCATGCTCAGGCTGATCAGGGTCGATACTTTACGCAGAGTCCACAATGTTGGTTTTCTCGTGGAACGCCTCATATAGTGTTCATTGACCTGTCAGTTACCTGGTTGTGGCGGTTCAATTTGCACTTAAAATAATTATACCCCCTTCGAAGAAGAGGGGGTATATAGGAGTTACTGTGTCGGGCTGTCTGTCTGGCGGTCGGTCGGTCGGTCGGAAGCCATATTTTGTCTGGCCTATTTCTTACAAGCCACTTGGTGGAATTCAATACACTTTTACATGAAGCTTCTATACTAAGGGGAGATGTGCATATCCTAAAGGGGTTACAATTACATGTTATTTTGCAGAGTTATGGCCCTTTTACTTATTATTAAGTTATGGTGTAGGTCAAGGTGCTGTTTAGGGGGTATTTATCATCTTCAGTGATAGTTCTAGTTACATCTAAGCATGTTCACGCAGTAATTATTATTGTTATTTTTATGTTTTAATTCTTAAAGCCGATTAGTTTGTGTATAAATGTACCAACTAAAATCAGGGTTGCATTACATTTTAAGTTGTATGTTAGATTAATTCATGGCTATATAGAATGAATAATGCGAATTCAGCCAACTTATAGCAACTGTGTAGCTAACATCCATCTCACAATTACGCGGTTTGATCAATTCGAATAGATAATGATGCAAGCGTTGTTTCGAACTTATCTCTTTTCACTTGGAAACTATAAAATGAGCCGTGTCTATACACTTTAGGTCTTAATGCATCAGTAAATATTCAACACAGTCTCGCCAGAGCCAGCCACATTCCATCTTCATATTATGCGTAATTTATCGACCCAGATCAGCATGAGCAGTCCGCACAGGCTAATCCGGGTCGACACATTCCGTCGAATTTGAAGAATTGTTGAAAACGGTAATATATCTATAGGTGCTACCTATTTACGAAAAAACGCAAGATAATTATAAACAAAAATTAAAGAGCATACTTTGGCCATAAAAAGGGATTTATAAGTAATTGACTAGACAATAATAATGTTAATGTCATGTTTCTTGCATTATTAAAACATATTTGGAATTCGTATTGCTGTTGTCTATTATTTGAACAGAAAATAATAAAGTAAAGACTTTCAGAAAATCAAGGAATACATTTATAATGAACGAGGTTAAAACATGGGGGCCAAGATGATCCTTAATCGATCACCTGCATTGTGGTAAAGAAGCAAATAGATCAGCCCTTTTCTGATGCCACCTGGCGACTGCCTTTTTCAAGCAGTCAATATGACTGGAACTAATTATGTAAGGGGTCACATTTCTGCTAAACCCTTTCCCTATTAGAGACGGTTTCTGAAGCCTATGAGGAAAAGATTGTCGCAACAAGAACAATTGCTCCTTATGAGAAAGTTATCCTTTTGCCACAATGTTTGATAAATAATTATACTTTGAATGATTGAGTCAATAGCTCATGTATAGGAATTTGGGGTCTTTCATGTTGATACCACTTTTTTGCGGGAAACGACGTCGCTCCATTGACGTTACGCCAAGATGAAGTGTAGCGGAAATGACGTCACGTCCTTCTTTGGCTACGATACAGTCAAAATTTAGTTTCGGGCGTAGAAGGCTAATGCTGTCGTTTTTTTAACGAACGGAAAAACATATTTCTTATAGATTTCCATTTATTTTTAACTTTTCGTACAAATGTTAATTCCAGCACTTTAATGATCTTAAATATCGATTTTAAAAAAATTGATTAAAAAGACGACAATAATTTTCAATCCGTGTTTTTCTGCTCATTTTATACATACCCAAAATACCGATTTAAAAAAAAAGATTAAAAAGCCGACAATAATTTTCAATCTGTGTTTTACGTCTGCTTTTTATACATATCCAAAATGGCGGCCCCCATGGATTTTTTTCAGTTTCATTTCAGAAAGCTTCATGGGTTATTGAAAAAAAAAAAAAAAAAAAAAAAAAATATCTCACGCCCGTTAACTATAAGCGAAAAAACCCATTTATGTTTTTTTTTCGTAATATATCTATAGGTGCTACCTATTTACGAAAAAACGCAAGATAATTATAAACAAAAATTAAAGCACATACTTTGGCCATACAAAAAGGATTTATAAGTAATTGACTAGACAATAATAATGTTAATGTCATGTTTCTTGCATTATCAAAACATATTTGGAATTCGTATTGCTGTCGTCTATTATTACGAACAGAAAATAATAAAGTAAAAACTTTCAGAAAATCAAGGAATACATTTATAATGAACGAGGTTAAAACATGAGGGCCAAGATGATCCTTAATCGATCACCTGCATTATGGTAAAGAAGCAAATAGATCAGCCCTTTTCTGATGCCATCTGGCGACTACCTTTTTCAACCAGTCAATATGACTGGAACAAATTATGTAAGGGGTCACATTTCTGCTAAACCCTTTCCCTATTAGAGACAGTTTCTGAGGCCTATGCAACAGACGATTTAGGAAAAGATTGTCACCAAAAGAACAATTGCTCCTTATGAGAAAGTTATCCTTTTGCCACAATGTTTGATAAATAATTATACTTTGAATGAGTGTGGCAATAGCTCATGTATAGGAATTTGGGGTCTTTCATGTTGATACCACTTTTTTTGCGGGAAACGACGTCGCTCCATTGACGTTACGCCAAGATGAAGTGTAACGGAAATGACGTCACGTCCTTCTTTGGCAACGATACAGTCAAAATTTAGGTTCGGGCGTAGAAGGCTAATGCTGTCGGTTTTTTGAGGAACGGGAAAACATATTTATGTTATTATGTTTTAACTTTTCGTACAAATGTTTATTCCCACATAACACAGCATTTTAATGATCTTAAATATCTATTTTAAAAAAAATGATTAAAAAGACGACAATAATTTTCAATCCGTGTTTTTCCGCTCATTTTATACATACCCAATATACCGATTTTAACAAAAATGATTAAAAAAACGACAATAATTTTCAATCCGTGTTTTTCTGCTCATTTTATACATACCCAAAATACCGATTTAAAAAAATGATTAAAAAGACGACAATAATTTTCAATCCGTGTTTTTTCCGCTCATTTTATACATACCCAAAATACCGATTTTAAAAAAAATGATTAAAAACACGACAATAATTTTCAATCCGTGTTTTTCTGCTCACTTTATACATACCCAAAATACGGATTTAAAAAAATGATTAAAAAGACGACAATAATTTTCAATCTGTGTTTTACGTCTGCCTTTTATACATATCCAAAATGGCGGCCCCCATGGATTTTTCCAGTTTCATTTCAGAAAGCTTCATGGGTTATTGAAAAAAAAAAAAAAAAAAAAAATCTCACACCTGTTAACTATAAGCGAAAAAACCCATTCATGTTTTTTTTTCGTATTAACCCTTTCCCTCATACGATAATTTTGCAGCAGACGACTTTGAACATATTTTGTGAAAAAATAGAATATCTCCATAATTGCATAGATAACCTATGACTAAAAGTGGGAACCATTGTGGCAAAAGAAGAAATTGCTCGTTTTGAGCAATTTCTTCTTTTGTCACTATGTTTTCAAAAAGCAGTCTGCTGCAGAGGCGTCAGAAAGCGTCTATATGAGGGAAAGGGTTAAACCCGAATCAATCAATCAATCAATCAATCAATCAATCAATCAATCAATCAATCAATCAATCAATCAATCAATCAATCAATCAATCAACCCAACATCGTCAACCGAGACTCAAATATGTTGGAGTAGACAATGATAAATCTCAAGTCATCTTTAAAGTCCACTGATATGTCGTCAAGAAAACAGAAGTGTTTATACACAGATTGTCTCCCTTTCGACAGGGAGAAATATAGGGATCACTTCTCTAGCGTATATCTGTTTGTCTGTCTGACAATCCGTCTATCTGTCTGTCTGTCTGCCTGTCTGTCTGTCTGTCTGTTGTCTGTCTGTCTGTCTGTCTGTCTGTCTGTCTGTCTGTCTGTCTGTCTGTCTATCTGACAATCCATCCGTCTGTGTTTCTATTTAACCCCTTCCATCATAAAACAAATCTGCAGCAGACGACTTTGAACATATTTTGTCAAAAAATAGAAACTCTCTATAATTGAATGGATAACCTATGACTAAAAGTGGAAAAACATTGTGGCAAAAGGAGAAATTGCTCGTTTTGAGCAATTTCTTATTTTGTCACTATGTTTTTAAAAAGCCGTCTGCTGCAGAGGCGTCAGAAATATATAAGGGAAAGGGTTAATAGTTAGTCAGTGTAACTGTGACGCTTTACCATACTGACATATTAGCAAGCGACACGTGTTGGTGTTTTCGAACATTTTCGTAAATTTCAGGGGTTCCTTCGAGCTAAATTTGTAATTTGCCTCACGTTTACGGAGAAAGGCGATCTCATAACGGGAGATTCCAACGGAACCATCTATGTGTTTGGAGAAGCCGGGAATAAAATTACAAACTTTATAAAACATGCTCACGATGTAAGTACGACTAAAGCTATTTTAATGAGTGTTTTTGGCGAATGTTGTACATGTATGTTGTCTAGATACAAGTTACAAGATATTTAAATCATAATTTAGGCCACTGGCCTATAGTACAGCATAATGGATCCGTATTTACAACAAAGAGTGATGGAATATGTTGTAACAGTGAGTAGATATAAAGCTAGTGATCATAAAGATGTTGAAAGAGTTTCACTTCTTAATTTTAATATGTTCGGAAGGGATTGTTTCGACGTCAGACTGTTCGTTTTTGTTAGGGTTTTTCGCCGTTTTCAACAATATTTCAGTGATATCACAGCGACTGTTCACTCATTAATGACCCCAAACCATAAACAAACCAGTACTAGGCTAGGAAATGATTCAATGTATTTAATAGTCTGTAAATGTTTTCTACAATCATGTTGTAAATCAAGGATACGTTAAAACATATGTCTCTGAAACATTCAAATGTAGGACATTCGAAAAAGAAGTGACTCGTCTTCAATACTGTAAATATTTTAATCAAGACAGATTGAGCTTAAACGGCCATTACTTTGAATTGAATCGCTTAAAATACATATTGACGAGTAAGATCGAGTCGATCCAATGTGAAAACGGAATTTGGTAATCAATTACACAGTTTGAAGTTGATTAAACTGGTAAAAGTAGCCTAGAAATTACTCGCGATAATTCCAAATATACATCGTTCAACTCGAACCCTTTCTAGGAACAGACTTGCATTTTTAAAACATCGTAGCAGCAGTTCTCATTGATCGTATGAACTGCTGCTGTGCTGTTTTCCTCAGATATGATTATTTTTGTTAAAACTGACACAATATAACTGCACGTTTAGCATAAATCGAACAAGACGATAACTTGAACAATGCGATAACTCGAGCAAGTCGATAACTCGAAGTATTGTATTGGGCTCTTTCATATCGAGTTAATGCCAGTCCCCTGTACACTCTTTTCAGGGTCCAGTGTTTACCATCCTATATTATCGCGGTCATATCTTGTCCGGTGGAAGAGATGGTATTATACACAGCTGGCAGTATGGTAAAAACATGGACTCGACAGGATTTCTGCAGGTAAATATTAACTATTATAATTATCGCGGTCATATCTTGTCTGGTGGCACAGATGGTATTATACACAACTGGAAGTATGGAAAAAACATTGACTCGACAGGATTTCTGCAGGTTAATGTTAAATATTATAATTAGTCTGGTGGCAGAGATGGTATTATACACAGCTGGCAGTGGGGTAAACCATGGACTCGACAGGATTGATGCCGGTAAATATTAAATATTGTAATTATTGCGGTCATGCCTTGGCTGGTGGTAGAGATGGTACTATACACAGCTGGCAGTGTGGTCATTTCTTGGCCGGTGGCAATGATGGTATTATACACAGCTGGCATTATGGTAAAACATACATTCGACCGGAATTTTGCAGGTAAATATTTACAATATCATAAAATCATGCCAGGTGGCAGAGCTGGTATTATACACAGCTAGAAGTGGGGGTAAAAAGATGGTGTGATTTCTGCAGGTAAATATTTAACTGTTAAATACAAACAGAATCTTTTTAGCCAGTTCATGAAAACTATTAAGATATCTATAATCGTCTAGATAAAACATGTGAGAATGAGTACTTTCTCCCTTTCCCACAATGTTACTACTCAAATATTAAAGATGTTAATTTTATTTCTATAGCTTTTCTAATTGTTGGCTTGGATGCTTTCACAGTCGCCTGCTGTAGACTTGTTGTGTGTAGGCCCAGCAGGGCACACTTGGTAATATATCCGTCTGTACCTTCTATCATGTCTCCACGCAACTATATATCACCACAGTTGGACGAGGAACATGAGTACTTCCTAATAATATCACTTGCATACCTTTAGTACAGTATGTGAGAATAATGCTTTTCATAATGGAACCATTATCGAATTTTATTTTATATGTGCGATGTATCATTTCCGTAAATTGTTTTCAAATTACACATGTACATCTTATTCAGAGTATAATTCGGTATAATAGTAAATAATTGATTACCTCTGACTATATGCGTTAGTATCATGCACATGTGCATGTTGACTTATAAGCCCAGCTGGCCGTCTGTGTTATTCGAGTGTGTAAATTCATATAGGTCACACTAATAAACACATTTCTGATCTTGTATATTGTATTCTGAAGATGTTTTGAAATTAGTGTATTGAATATTACTTCGTGATTTGTTTAATAGATACATTTGTACATAGATTGCATCGTTTGCTGGCATCGATTAAAACATAAAGCTGATCGAAAGTTCATCTTAATAAACCTTAATCGACATGCCATATGGATTAACTATATCAGCGCCTCGTCCGAGTTCAAAATCGGCGGCAACTCCTTTTTTATGTGATCAGAGCTTTGGAATGTTTTGTTAAGTTAAAGGGAAATAATGCCGATTTCGGGTGAGACAGCTCGTTAAAATCGTTTTGTTTGGAAAATTCTAAATATTGCCATTGACGCTGAAAGAGTTGACTGTTTATATTACAACATTGTTTCGCAGATTCCCAAATCAGAAGGTGGTATACGTATGCTGAAAGTGGTCGACAGCAGACTATTGGTCGGCACAACTATGAACTCGATTCTCGTCGCCAACCTTTCAGAACAGGAATTCCCTCTACAAGGAGCCTATATCGAAACGGTACCACTGACTCAGGTACGATTTGGGGTGGTGCACTGCAATGGTTTAAACCCGTTCCAATATAGAACGAATCTGAAGCAGACGACTTTGAAAACATCCGGACAAAATATGAAAAATCTCCATAGATGAATGTACTATTGAAAACAAATTGAAAACATTGTGGCAAAAGGATAACTTGCTTATTATGAGTGATTTCTCCTTTTGTAACATTGTTTTCAAAAGTCGTCTGCTGCAGAGGCGTCAGAAAACGTCTATATGTGGGAAAGGGTTTAAACAACATTTTAATTTAATAAAATACATATTATTAACATGGTCTCAAAATTACTCGAAGTCGAAATAAAAACATAGACATAACCTCGAGCTATCGCCGTATTTGAGTGATCTCTGAATTTATACCTAATCATTTATATACGGTCAGTTTCGTAATTCCTAAACATAATTTTAAAAGTAAATACATTGTATTATGAAAAGCAAATCCAAGGACAGTTCTGATTGGTCTTATGAGTACTCTGAACAACTTTTGTTTTGTTTCCAAAGACTTACATGTATCCGTTGCGAGAAATAGTTCGATATTTTAAAACTATGTATTCAAGAAATGGAATGTTTGACTTATTGTGAGTCTACTGCGTTGTACTTCAGTGTCACTATGACGATTTACGTGGTCTTACTATAGTCCGGAATTCCCACGTCGACGTCTTGACAGCGGGACTAGATGGGGTAGTTTGTGCCTACAATTCGAGGGAAAGGAAAGCTGGATTTAAATTCCAAATGAAGGTATGTATCTGTACATAATACATTTGAGCCGTTACACGAGAAAAACAACATGTTGACTCTGCGTAAAGTATCAACCCAATATCAGCCTAAGCATGTCGCGCAGGCTTACCCGGACAGATGTGTTCGCCTCATGTGGATTTTCTGTTTCACGAATCGTTAATCTATACCTCTATCCCCCCTGAGACGGAATGTGTCGGCCCGGATTAGCCTGCGCGGACTGCGCAGGCTGATCTGGATCGATACATTACGCAGAGTCCAAAATGTTGATTTTCTCGTGGAACGGCTCATTTATAACAATGATGTATTATTTGGGAATGTGTTGTTACTTACAATTAAAAGCGTTGTTTCATTTAACTCTTTTACTGCCAAATGTCATGCAGTCAACTATTCCATGTTGAAAATTGGACCACTTCATTTTTCGTCCAACAGGAAATTTGGTAAAGTTTAACGTCTAAGTGGCAAACACTGCAGCTTTCGGGAGAGACAGCTTGATTCGAGCTGTCTCACCTGAATCTGCACTCTTTGCAAAAGCCTGTAATTGTCTTTGGCAGCAAAAGGGTTTAAACGTTTTTGAATTGTTTTTCATGTAGGAACCAAACAGGCAGGAATTGTGTTAGTTGCGAAAAATTGTGTTTTAAAAAGTGTAATGTCTTATTGTTGCGTGAAATACGGTACCAAATACGGTACCAAATATGGTAATGGTACGTCACTGAAATATGATATAACGTCATTGGTATATGCTTAAAATACGTCATTACAAATATGGTAATTGGCCGTGGTTCACACGCCAATCATAAAATATATATTAAGTGTTATTAATTATTTAGAATATAGACAATCGTATTTTGTTTTCTTTATTCTGTCTTAAAAGTTGTACGTGGTACATAATAAAAGGAAAATGATGTTGCAATAGCGATATAGGTTTAAGAATTGTCTAATCGGGGTGTGGACAATTTGACATCCCTCTCAACCCTCGGTCTCGCGAGATATCAATTGTCCACGCCCCTCGTAGTACAATACTAAAAACATGTATCGCTACTGCAACATGTATCTGCAACATGTATCTGCAACATGTATCGCTACTGCAACATGTATCTGCAACATGTATCGCTACTGCAACATGTATCTGCAACATTTATCTGCAACATGTATCGCTACTGCAACATGTATCTGCAACATGTATCTGCAACATGTATCTGCAACATGTATCGCTACTGCAACATGTATCTGCAACATGTATCTGCAACATGTATCGCTACTGCAACATGTATCTGCAACATGTATCGCTACTGCAACATGTATCTGCAACATTTATCTGCAACATGTATCGCTACTGCAACATGTATCTGCAACATGTATCGCTACTGCAACATGTATCTGCAACATTTATCTGCAACATGTATCGCTACTGCAACATGTATCTGCAACATTTATCTGCAACATGTATCGCTACTGCAACATGTATCTGCAACATGTATCGCTACTGCAACATGTATCTGCAACATGTATCTGCAACATGTATCGCTACTGCAACATGTATCTGCAACATGTATCTGCAACATGTATCTGCAACATGTATCGCTACTGCAACATGTATCTGCAACATGTATCGCTACTGCAACATGTATCTGCAACATTTATCTGCAACATGTATCGCTACTGCAACATGTATCTGCAACATGTATCGCTACTGCAACATGTATCTGCAACATGTATCTGCAACATGTATCGCTACTGCAACATGTATCTGCAACATGTATCGCTACTGCAACATGTATCTGCAACATGTATCGCTACTGCAACATGTATCTGCAACATGTATCGCTACTGCAACATGTATCTGCAACATGTATCGCTACTGCAACATGTATCTGCAACATGTATCGCTACTGCAACATAATATTTCCTATGTCTATCATTATAAGTGTGTACATTATAAAGACACATTGTGTTTTCTTAACTCTTTCAGCGCCGAATTGTTTAAAGTAGACTCTTCCATGTTCAAAATCGGGCGTTTCCATTTCTCTTGTAATACGACTTTTGGAATATATTTATAACTAAAAGGCAAACAATGCTGATTTCAGGTGAGACAGCTCGTTACGAGCTGACTCGCCTGAATCTGCATTGTTTGCAAAAACCTCCAAATTACCTTTGGCGCTGAAAGAGTTAAAAAGACAAACAAATATTTTCAGGGAAGCCAATATTTATCTATTGACACGAATAACGTTGGTTCATTACTAGCTCTTGGTACCAAAGATGGACAGTAAGTATATAGATGTTGCTTCATTTGCCTTTCAAAGAGATTTGTTATATGAAAAACCTTTTTAGTTCCAGTTGTATGATTGTAAATGATATATTTTAACTGCTGATAAGAAATGCTAAAAGGACTGATGTCTCCCTTGTTCATGTTATTTATGCAAGTATGTTGCTCCTTCATCAAAATTATAGGGAATTTACTTGATCTTTTGAACACCATGATTGAGTTCAATTGTATTTGAACATGTTTCAGGTTTAAAGTGTAAATGTAAATAAGATAAATTAATGAATCGAAAAATAAAAAAATAAATAATGATACATTATAATTTGAAGCGGTTCTTCGTTTTCTATACTTCTTCATTTAAGACGCGCCGAGCCCCGGTAGCTCAGTCGGTAGCGACGCGGGCTGTCAATCCAGGGGTTGTGAGTTCGAATCCCGGCTCGGCCAACTTACTTTCCGACGATTGACAAAAGTCAATGCGACATGCGCCATTCGTCTTCCACCAATGGGCTAAGTCTATGTGTAAAAGCAGCCAGTTGCTTGGGAAGATTATTGTGTGGAGTACTGGTGTGAGAAAACCAGGAAATGCATGAGTAGGTGAACTGGCCGCCGTGATATAACTGAGAAGTTGTTAAAAACGGCGTTAAACCCCAATCAATCAATCAATCAATAAATCAATCATTTCCGACGCCTCAGTGGTATAGTGTTAGAGCGTCCGCCTCGGTTGCGAGAGGTCGCGGGTTCGATCCCCAAGCTTGGTCATACCAAATACTTTAATAGTGGTAGTGTAGTAGTGGCTTCCATCCTTTGCGCTCAGGATTGCGGGGTAAGCATTACGACTGACGGGCTGGTGTCAGGATAAATGGATTAGTAGTACTGGTAACTTACCCAGGAAACGCTGTGATATAGCTGAAGCATTGTTGAAAGCGTCGTAAAACACCAAACACTCAATTAATCAGTTTTCCATTTACAATGAAATATAAGCAAAGCATTATTGAAAAGGCAAATGGGGATTTTTGTCGTTGTTTTTTCATGATGCTCATTCGAAAGGAAAAATACTTAATTACGTGTTATATATTAGTCGGTAAACCTAATTTGAATTCGAACATTGTTTCGTAACACACGTGCTAGTTTATCGCTTCTGGGGCGTGTGGTCATTGGTTCGATCCACGACCAGGACAATACTTCAAAATGTGTAATAATGGCATCCTTCCCTGGCGCTCAGACTCATTAATGTGTGGATAACTGGACCATAGGTACTGGTAAATTACCCACGGAATCGATGTGATATAACTGAACAGTTGTTGACAGCGGCGTAAAACACCATACAAACAAAGAAACTGGTTTATCGCTGTGATCTGATAAACCAGTAGTGCAGTTACGACTCCAATTCGAACTGTTATTCTAAACATGAAACAGTACATCTGTGTGTTTGTATCGAAAGTTTGCAGATTTTAGAGAGGAGAGAGGGCTCTTGGACGGAGGTCATCAACAGAAAGCTCTGTAAAGATCGATTCGACGTCGTCCAGTTCTCACCAGGTAACATCCTTAATACTTATACGATGACCATGCAATGTTGTATTTTTAGCTTCAATGTGAGTTATTGTGATCGTCCTATGTCCGGCGTCCGTATTTCGTGCGTCCATCAACATCTTCTCCTCAGTAACCAGTGGGTCAATTGGGGGTGAAACTTCATAGAAAGCATCTTGTTAATGACCTCACGAAAATGCCTTTACATTTATGGGATCCATGCATAATTCTGGTTGACGTTATAAACAACCAAACGAAAACAACTTTGAAATTCTTCTTCTCCCAAACTGGTTGGCAGATTCAAGTAATTGTGTTGAAACGCTCTATCAGATTCTCTCAAGCCATGTTGATTCGTCAAAAGCCATGGTCGACAGGGGATGGGGCTTTTTTTCCTTTTATGGTTATTGTGGAAACTTAAAAAATCTTCTCCTCCGAAAGTGTCTGGCCGATTTTCAAATAATTTTGTAGAAATGTTCCTTGAATGACCCTCTTTGAGTTTCCTTCATTGGTCAAACAACATGGCCACCACGAGTAGGGGCTGTTTTGCCTTAAAGAGGTTAAGTGAACAAAATCTCCTCCAAAAGTATCTGGTCGGTTTTCTGCCAAATTAATTTGACAGACAACATAGGGTTGTGTTATTTCACCTTGTGGCAGTGGAGCACTACTGGTCCTTTTGTGCCTCAAGTTTGGCCTCGAATGAGTTATTGCGCTTGGCATTGTGAATCACATGGAATAAATCAGGTGAGCGATCCAGAGCCACCATGGCCATCTTGTTTGTTTAACCCTTTCCCACCTACAGATTTGGGTTTTCTGCAAAATTAATTTGATAGACAATATAGCATTGGGTTGTTTCACCTTGTGGCATTATTGTGCTTGGTATAATGAATCACATGGAATACATCAGATGAGCGACCAAGGGCTATCATGGCCATCGTGTTTGTTTAACCCTTTCCCACCTGGAGACGCCTCAAGAGGGAGGTCGGTTGTTCGATTCACGGCCCGGTCATACCAAAGACATTAACAACTGGTAGTAATGGAATTCCCTCCTTTGCGCCTAGGATTGTGGGGTTAGCATCAAGACTTACTCGCTGGTGTTGGGATAAATGAACCCGTAACATTGGAAAATTACCCAGGAAACACCGTGATATAACTGAACAAATTGTTGAAAGCGGCTTAAAACAACATATAAACAGACAACATTTGAAGATAGTGTCGTGAAAGGAGAAATTACTCATTTTGCTACAATGTGTTCTATCTTAGTCAATAATTATACTGTCATATCAAATAATGTTCAAGCTTTTCATGTCGTCTGTATCTGATTAATTATATGCAGTGTGAAGAGTTTCATGATCGGGTTCATAACGTCAAACAGATATGATTCCGTCTTATTTTTTCGAGACATAATCGAGACTCACGATAGCTCGAACAACCAATACCTCGAATATAAAGAGTAGTTTAATTCGAACAGCCGATACCTCGAATAAATATCATAGTTTAACTAGAACAGTCGATATATCGAACATATATGTCGTAATTTAGCTCGATCAACCGATACATCGAATATATATCGTTATGTAACTCGAACAATCGATATTTCCAATATAGATATCGCAGTTGTACTCGAACCAATGCCTGGAACACGTCTGTCTTTGAAGAACAGTTACGTAACAGTATTCTTAATATGATTGTATCACTCACTTCGAACAGCTTGAATGATTTTAGTATATTGTATTCTTCCGCCCAAAATGACCTTAGTTGTCGACGGGCCTTAAAACACCATTCATTCCTTCTGTTTGTCGAACAGTGTAGAATCCAGACCAAACAGCTCGGATGCTTTCATAGATAGACCTTAGTTCACACTGATTAATTTCTGCACACGAATGTGTTGTCTTAATCATTGTCGCCTTACGTGAATGCGGTAGATACCCTATTTCAGTAATACATATCACACAGTGTATTAACCACTGGAAAGTCTATTGCAAGATATCCTAAACAATGCTACTATATCGAGGGCTAAAGGCGTGAAACAGTTGTAACTTAAAACCTATTTTGAAAACCCTGGTTTAGGGGCAATTTTGACCCTTTTGTAAACAATGCAAATTTAGGTGCCATTGCTCAGAACGAGCAATGGCACCTACATTTCCATTGTTTACCAAGAAAAAAATGATTTAGCGCTTATAAAGACTTTATTGCGAGGTGATTAACCTTGGTAAAGAATAACCAATTTTAGTTACAACCGTTTCACGCCAAGCCCTCGATATGCTCAGAAGGTTAGATAAAAATGGCAGAAACACATGGGCATCTAAAATTAAACATTTTTATATGAGTATGGTTTTGGGTACGAATGTATAAATGGCCGTGTTGGAAATTGTAGTCAATTTTTAAAGTGCTTTAAACAACGGCTTATAGATCGCTTCCTTCAAAATTTTCAGCAAAGGATCAGAGATTCAACTAAGTTAAAATGCTATCAACACTTTAAATCTCCTTTAATTGTAGACATGTATCTTTCCATGGATATTTCATATTATTGTCGTCGCATATTGTCAAATCGTAGATGTTCTAAACATTGTTTAAATGTAGTAGAGGGTAGACACCAACCTATTGATTATTATTCGAGACTTTGTAATATTTGTCTTGGCCAAAAACAGTTATGTTGTTGAGGATAAATTTCACCTTTTGTTAGTATGTCCAGTTTACAATGATTTTTGGCTTTTATATTTCCTAGAAGACTGGACAAATTCATACCCAACTATAAGACTGTTTTATGACATACTGAGTGAATGTAGACCCACATATATAAAATCACTGATGTAATATCTTGTTAACGCATTTAAAATCAGAAAATAACTTTTATATGAACAGGTGTTTTAATATCTTTTTACGATGTCACACAAATGAATTTACCATGTACATGTAAATTATGTTACATTGGCCGGAGGCCTTGAATTACTAAATAAAACATTAGTATTTGTATAGTGTATTTTTATTTGAAAACAAATGCCACCTGGTTAGTTTTTATTACAAAGATCATGGCTGAGATGTTTGATATTTCAATGGTAACTTGTGACTCATAACATGTTTGTATTATTCATGTCGGTACCCACATATTACCAATGGTAACTTGTGACTTATAACATGTTTGTATTATTCCTGTCGATACCCACAGATTACCAATGGTAACTTGTGACTTATAACATGTTTGTATTATTCCTGTCGATACCCACAGATTACCAATGGTAACTTGTGACTCATAACATGTTTGTATTATTCCTGTCAATACCCACATATTACCAATGGTAACTTGTGACTTATAACATGTTTGTATTATTCCTGTCGATACCCACATATTACCAATGGTAACTTGTGACTCATAACATGTTTGTATTATTCCTATCGGTACCCACAGATTACCAATGGTAACTTGTGACTCATAACATGTTTGTATTATTCCTGTCGGTACCCACATATTACCAATGGTAACTTGTGGCTCATAACATGTTTGTATTATTCCTGTCGATACCCACAGATTACCAATGGTAACTTGTGACTCATAACATGTTTGTATTATTCCTGTCGGTACCCACAGATTACCAATGGTAACTTGTGACTCATAACATGTTTGTATTATTCCTATCGGTACCCACAGATTACCAATGTTAACTTGTGACTCATAACATGTTTGTATTATTCCTATCGGTACCCACAGATTACCAATGGTAACTTGTGACTCATAACATGTTTGTAGTATTCCTGTCGGTACCCACAGATTACCAATGGTAACTTGTGGCTCATAACATGTTTGTATTATTCCTGTCGATACCCACAGATTACCAATGGTAACTTGTGACTTATAACATGTTTGTATTATTCCTGTCGATACCCACAGCTTGCCAATGGTAACTTGTGACTCATAACATGTTTGTATTATTCCTATCGGTACCCACAGATTACCAATGGTAACTTGTGACTCATAACATGTTTGTATTATTCCTGTCGGTACCCACATATTACCAATGGTAACTTGTGGCTCATAACATGTTTGTATTATTCCTGTCGATACCCACAGATTACCAATGGTAACTTGTGACTCATAACATGTTTGTATTATTCCTGTCGGTACCCACAGATTACCAATGGTAACTTGTGACTCATAACATGTTTGTATTATTCCTATCGGTACCCACAGATTACCAATGGTAACTTGTGACTCATAACATGTTTGTAGTATTCATGTCGGTACCCACAGATTACCAATGGTAAAGTGTGGCTCATAACATGTTTGTATTATTCCTTACGATACCCACAGATTACCAACATGTCGCAGTCGGTTGTCATGATAAGTTTATATACGTCTTCTCATACTTGCCAAAAGAAGACAAAACATGTGTTTGGGAGTTCGTCGGAAAACTAAAGGTACGTAATATGTTGTATGGCTAATTGCAATTTGAAAAAGATGTAGTTAAAATACTTCTACAAGACAATTTTAACTAGCGGTAAGATAACTAAGTTGTATAATGAAACGGTCCTTGTTGTTTGTTACAAATTATACAAATATTGTATTGCTTCGTTATTGAATCATCATCCCGTTCCCGCAAAGAAAGAATATGCAACAGACAAATTTAACATGTCGAAACACACGAATGGAACAGTTTAACACAATAGTGAAAAGAATTGACAACTTTTTTGCAAAAGCAAAAAAAAACGCCCACCATGGTCAATTGCTTCTATTGTCACGATGTTTTCAAAAATCATTTGCTCCAGATGAGTCAAAATGCGCCTGCATGTGAAAAGGAAAAAATCTACGCTTTTAAAGTATGTCGAAACAATTGTAGTTTAAAGTCATTTAAAATATATAAGTAAATATTGTTTTATTAAGACGTTTTCCACTTAACGACACATTTTGAATCATTTGCAGCAGTTGCCTATTAAAAACACTGTTGCAAAATGAAAAATTGCTCATGACGAACAATTTCCCTTTTTGTCACAATGTTATCAACTCTATTCAATATGTGTACTTTCATTATAGAGACTTTCCTATTTTAAAGTGTTCTTCTGCAGATTTGTTGCTTGTGTACCCTAGGAAAGGCATAAAGTCGCGTACATGGACATCTGAGCTAATTGGTTTAATTTATCTCCTAGGGACACAGGGGGCCGATCAACAGCATGGACTGGTCGGCGGAGAAGGGGGAAGAGGGATATTTATTACGGTCAACATCGTCTACGTTGGAACTACGATATTGTAGGTTATACTTTTATTTATCACATAGAGTCATCTCTGGGAGTGTTACAATCCCATTACATAAATATCATACGACACTACTAGTTTGGCTTTCATTATAACGCTAAAGTTGTTGTTACAACGCGGAAACCAAACTATGAAAATGACGCAGAGGGGGATAGAGGTAAAAAGTAATGATTCCCAAAACGGAAAATCCACAGGAGACGAAAAGTGTCTGTCCGGGTTAGTCTGCGCGGCATGCTTAGGCTGATTCGGGTCGATAAGTTACGCAGCAGAATCCACAATGTTGGTTTTCTCGCGGAACGGCTGAAATCATTGTAGACTATATTGGCATGAATATATGCTGAAAGAACCACAATGGATGAATAATATTCAGTGTATCTGGTATCAAATGGGTCTATACATTTTTACATAAGTGTGCATATTAATGCCAAATTCGCTATGCATATACATGTATATGCGCTTTTGACACAACTGTCTCCGAAATGATAGGATATTTTAAAGAGCATCTGTATTCAATGTTTATTTCGGAAGTATAAACGCGCGGCATCGAGTGTGGTACCGCCTCGGTCAGGGGCGTACCTCCCTTTAGGCACTGTAGGCACGTGCCTACACATTTTTTCTAAGAATGCCCCAAAATGCAGCTGCGGCGATACGGCCGACACATTCCGTCTAAGGGGGAATAGATAGAGTAGTGATTCCTGTAACAGAGAATCCACAGGAGGCGAAAAGTGTATTTTCGGGTAAGCTGTGTGGCATGCTTATGCTGTTCCGGGTCGATACTTTACGCAGAGTCCACAATGTTGATTTTCTCACGAGACGGCCTTCACATTGATTATTGCCAAGCTACTCTCCTGTCGGTGGTGTAGCATCTGCCTTGTGAGTTCGATATCCGGCTGAGTAATGCCAAATCAACGGTAGTAATTCCTTTCTCTGCCTTGGCGCTCAGGGTAGTGGTGTAAGAATGTCGATTGACTCACTGGAGTCAGGATGAATGGGCCAGAAGTATTTATGACTTACCCAGAAAATGCTGTGATATGACTGACAAGCCGGTAGGCGACGTGGGATTCGCCTTGGTTGTGGGTCCTTAGCAACGAAACTCAAACGCGCACACCCTGAGCCCGTATGGCACCTGTTCACCAAGTATCGTTGGAATCGGCCCGTCGGTTTGGGCTGTGGAGCGTCGCTTTACAAACAAACAGACAGACAGACAGCCGGAAAAGCCTGACAATAAGGGATATCTAACGAAACGAATCCCACAAATTGTTGAAAACGACTTAACACAATTCAAGTCGACCTTTAGGATGTCTGGTCGAACATTTACCTACATTTATATACACAAATGTTTGCTTTGTATTTACAGGGTTACCTGCGACACTTGAAGTTTTTGTAAAACAAAATATAATTTCTAAAACTAAATGGTCATCGGAATCAACATTCATCGACCCCTCGATATCCGGTATCCTAGCAACCAAGCATGTCGGTGACACAGATGTCGTATCTCTCAACCTCAACTACGACAGGACGCTTGTTGCCATGGGAGATAACTCTGGGTGTCTTAACTTATTCCGATATCCTTGCAGTTTAACTGGGGTAAGATTTCCTTTCTACTATTTATCACTTCATACCTGTTAACGCCCAGTCTCATACAACCAAACCTTTACTTCACTTCAAAAGCAAGAGCTAGTATAGATCTGATGACTGTCTATTAACCCTTTCCTTCATATAGACGCTTTCTGACGCCTCTGTAGCAAACGGCTTTTTTGAAAACATAGTGACAAAAGAAAAAATTGCTCAAAACGAGCAATTTCTCCTTTTGCCACAATGTTTTCTACTTTTAGTCATAGGTTATCCATTCAATTATAGAGATTTTCTATTTGTTGACAAAATATGTTCAAAGTCGTCTGCTGCAGAATTGTCGTATGAGGGAAAGGGTTAAAGGTCGTTTTGGATTAAACTTTGTGTCAGCCAATCAAAATGTTGACCAACATAATCGTTAGGTATCAACAAAGGATACACAGGAAGAGAAGCGATGATCGCCGAATGTTCCGCTTTATAGTTACGAGCGTCTGTTGTATCGTGCGATTTCGTTCGACAGAAAATCCGGCACCCGGTCATGTAAATTATATAATATATAGGGTCAATTACAGACGACCTTATATGCAGTGTCGTCAGATCCAATATGCGCACAGCGAAGTATTTTGGACTGATTTTCATGATATATATTTTGCCTTCGATTAATAATCAAATACTTAGTCAGATTAAATATTTATATCTAAGGAGATTCTCTGAGTTTGTATGGAAAATGACAATGTATTGTTTGTCATAACCTTATCAAACAAAGGTGAAAAATATATGATGTTTACACATAGAGTTACGACAGTTCACAATGGGATGATTGCCGAACCTCCAATCTACATGACACCTTAACTTTTTCACTGCCGAATTTCACAAAATAGACTCTTCCATGTTGAGAATTGGACCACTTAATGTTTTGTTCGGAGATTCAGCTCGTTATGAGCTGTCTCACCTAAATCTTCGTTGTTTGCAAAAGCTTTTAATTGCATTTTGCAGCGAACGGGTTAAATGATTTGGCATGCCCTGTTGTTTATGATTTTGCGTGGTATTTTGCACCACTTTTAAAACGGTCTCAGTCATATCTCGGCTTTTCTTTCATCCATTTCCATTATATCTGTTAAGGTTATCTTGAAAACAGCTCATCAGTCGTAATGTTTTTCGCCCGAAACCCCGAGTACCAATAAGGGAAGCTACTACTCCCCCCTTTATAGTCGTTGGAACGACCCGATCGAGAAATTCGACCCTGGTCTCCCACTCGGCGGGTGCTCGAGTCACTATACCATTGAGGCGGGGTTCATATAAAGCGTTATTTTAATGATTTCCTCTCATTTCTTCCAGGTGTTTTGCCATTCGTACAAGAGCCACGCCACAGTGTACGACGTGCGGTTCACGTTTGTTGGTAACAGTATAATGACGATTGGTGGACGGGACTCGTGTCTCATGCAATGGGATATTGTTTAAAATATCATAAACCGTCATATTTTAGCACCATTTGTTTTTTCAATCAAGGGATAACAAAACATTTATTATCTAATATTTCTTGATTATTTTAAAAACAAAATATGTTCTCCCTCTGGCCATTATTCCGCGATTTGACTATGTTATGCGTATGGTATGTTGGGAAAATCTGAAAACTGATTTGGAACATGTGTAAACTTTTAAGATCTTAACAACTCATTAGTTTGTTTTGATATTATAGAGATCTAAATAAGAAAACCAATTTATATGTGAATACTTTAATAGAACGATATGTAAAGAAAACAACTACAGTGTGACCTTTCCTCCATTCACCAATCCATTAACTTATTACTATACCATTTGGTTACATGACACATTGTTGTTTTATTTTCCCATTCATGTATAAAACTTGAAATTGAAATTAGATCGAAAGGTTCTAAGGCGTCAGGCGTACGTTGACAAGTCTTGATTAACGTTATATTACGTATACAGCGATCGTGATGCCTATGCGATCAGTGAAGGTTCATAGATCATTTACACAGTAGAGTTTTGTCAGAACTACCTACAAGAACATGTGATTTTGCAACTTCTTAGATTTTAAACTTTCTAAAAAACAGCAAAAAGGTGTTGCCCAGTAGCTGCATGCTTCTCAGCCTTTATGTTGTATTACTTTACCCACTTTATCGGCTACAGCAGAATATCATTTTGCAGTAAGAGAAAACATATTGTAAAATTTCAGGGTGTTTATATTTCCTCGTCATGTATGCATAATGCTGCTCCAAACTTCAGTGATCGCACAGGCTATAAGCACCCAAATCGTCTGACGCGACTTATTTGTAACGGGCAAACATTATTGTTGAGATTATCTTGTTGAATTATTTATGAATAAAGTCACGATGTCTTATAAGTTCACAAATGCTTTCTCTTTTTAATGTTTTATTTGTATAACTGTATTAGCAACGTACATATGTTGAAGTGAGGTCGTGGCCTTTCCCCCTTCAACCTTACAATATGTTGTGTTAGTACTATTTTTATTATTTGTTTTTGATCCACAGAGATGATATTACCTTAACTCCGTGCACGTTAATGACAAATTTCGCCAACCGATTATGATGACCAATGCAAATAGTTTGGATCCTTGTTTTACCTGTATCGCCTCTCAGTGGGTCTACTAACAAGTGAAGAAGAATGGACCCCACAGCTGTCTTTATCTTACCTCCCACCTCCACCAATGGGCTTAAATAATTTATTTGGATTACCCCCTAGGTGGTGTAGTCCGCCTCGGATGTGGGAGGTCGCGGGCTCAGTCCCCGGCATGGTCATACAAAAGGCTTCGAAAACGGTAGTAATGGATTTCCCTATTTCGACTTTAGAAATGGTAAAATGACTTTCCTTCATTGGACTTTAAAATGGTAATAATGGCTTTCCCTCCCAGGACTCTTAACCGGTTATAATAATAGTTTCCCCTCCTTGGACTTCAAAATGGTATTAAATACTTTCCGTACTTGGACTTTAACATGGTTATAATGTCTTTCCCTCCTTGGACTTTAATAATGGCTTTCGCAGAAAACGCCATGACAAAACTGCTATTTTAAAATGTCATAAAGCACCATACAAACAAACACATTTGGGAATAATCCTCTTCCCGTAGTTCAACACATGTGTAGCAAAAACACTCTTGGAATATCTTAGCAAGTATACGTACGGACAATACATATAACAACATTTTTATTATTGAATATAGTTGAAAACAATGACTGTGGCAATGGGAACGTTGCTTATGATGAGCACCTTCTTTTTTTCAGAACGTTTTCAAACGACGTCTGCTTCTGATATGTCAAAAGCGTCTGTACGCGGGAAAATATTAAGCTGATGCCGGATCCGTTAGATTTTTTAAAAGTCAATTGATCGATTGATTGCGGCTTATGCCGTTTCTAACAGTTTTTCAGTTATTCGTCTGGGAAAATAAATGACAGGGCCGGCCGGCAATGGAACAGGTGGTCGAATTATTTATTGCGATTCGATTCGACATCGGACTAGGTGGCGGACTTTATTTTTGCGATTCGAGTCGGCATTGGAACAGGTGGCCGACATCACTATTGCGACTCGAATCGGCATTGGAACGGTGTGTCCGACGTCACTATTACGATTCGAGTCGGCATTGGAACAGGTGTCCGACATCACTATTGCGACTCGAGTCGGCATTGGAAAAGGTGTCCGACTTCACTATTGCGACTAGAGTCGGCATTGGAACAGGTGTCCGACATCACTATTGCGACTAGAGTCGGCATTGGAAAAGGTGTCCGACATCACTATTGCGACTCGAGTCGGCATTGGAACAGGTGTCCGACATCACTATTGCGACTAGAGTCGGCATTGGAAAAGGTGTCCGACTTCACTATTGCGACTCGAGTCGGCATAGGACGAGGTGGCCAACTTCACTTTGCGATTCGAGTCGGCATTGGAACTGGTGTTCGACATCACTATTACGACTAGAGTCGGCATTGGAAAAGGTGTCCGACAGCACTATTACGACTGGAATCTGCATTGGAACAGGTGTCCGACATCACTATTGCGACAAGAGTCGGTATTGGAAAAGGTGTCCGACTTCACTATTGCGACTAGAGTCGGGTGGCCGACTTCACTTTGCGATTCGAGTCGGCATTGGAACTGGTGTCCGACATCACTATTACGACTAGAGTCGGCATTGGAAAAGGTGTCCGACAGCACTATTACGACTGGAATCTGCATTGGAACAGGTGTCCGACATCACTATTGCGACAAGAGTCGGTATTGGAAAAGGTGTCCGACTTCACTATTGCGACTAGAGTCGGCATAGGACGAGGGTATTGGAAAAGGTGTCCGACTTCACTATTGCGACTAGAGTCGGTATTGGAACAGGTGTCTGACATCACTATTACGACAAGAGTCGGCATTGGAAAAGGTGTCCGACATCACTATTACGACTGGAATCTGCATTGGAACAGGTGTCCGACAGCACTATTGCGACAAGAGTCGGTATTGGAAAAGGTGTCCGACTTCACTATTGCGACTAGAGTCGGCATTGGAACAGGTGTCCGACATCACTATTGCGACAAGAGTCGTTATTGGAAAAGGTGTCCGACTTCACTATTGCGACTAGAGTCGGTATTGGACGAGGTGGCCGACTTCACTATTGCGACTAGAGTCGGCATTGGAACAGGTGTCCGACATCACTATTACGACTAGAGTCGGCATTGGAAAAGGTGTCCGACATCACTATTGCGACAAGAGTCGGTATTGGAAAAAGGTGTCCGACAGCACTATTACGACTGGAATCTGCATTGGAACAGGTGTCCGACATCACTATTGCGACAAGAGTCGGTATTGGAAAAGGTGTCCGACTTCACTATTGCGACTAGAGTCGGTATTGGAACAGGTGTCCGACATCACTATTGCGACAAGAGTCGGTATTGGAAAAGGTGTCCGACTTCACTATTGCGACTAGAGTCGGCATAGGACGAGGTGGCCGACTTCACTTTGCGATTCGAGTCGGCATTGGAACAGGTGTCCGACATCACTATTGCGACTGGAATCTGCATTGGAAAAGGTGGCCGACAGCACTATTGCGACAAGAGTCGGTATTGGAAAAGGTGTCCGACATCACTATTACGACTAGAGTCGGCATTGGAACAGGTGTCCGACATCACTATTACGACTGGAATCTGCATTGGAACAGGTGTCCGACATCACTATTACGACTGGAATCTGCATTGGAAAAGGTGTCCGACTTCACTATTGCGACAAGAGTCGGCATTGGACGAGGTGGCCGACATCACTATTACGACTAGAGTCGGCATTGGAACTGGTGTCCGACATCACTATTACGACTAGAGTCGGCATTGGAAAAGGTGTCCGACATCACTATTACGACTGGAATCTGCATTGGAAAAGGTGTCCGACTTCACTATTGCGACAAGAGTCGGCATTGGAACAGGTGTCCGACTTCACTATTGCGACAAGAGTCGGTATTGGAAAAGGTGTCCGACAGCACTATTACGACTGGAATCTGCATTGGAACAGGTGTCCGACATCACTATTGCGACAAGAGTCGGTATTGGAAAAGGTGTCCGACTTCACAATTGCGACTAGAGTCGGTATTGGAACAGGTGTCCGACATCACTATTGCGACAAGAGTCGGTATTGGAAAAGCTGTCCGACTTCACTATTGCGACTAGAGTCGGCATAGGACGAGGTGGCCGACTTCACTTTGCGATTCGAGTCGGCATCGACTTCACTTTGCGATTCTAGTCGGCATTGGAAAAGGTGTCCGACATCACTATTGCGACTGGAATCTGCATTGGAAAAGGTGGCCGACAGCACTATTGCGACAAGAGTCGGTATTGGAAAAGGTGTCCGACATCACTATTACGACTAGAGTCGGCATTGGAACAGGTGTCCGACATCACTATTACGACATGAATCTGCATTGGAACAGGTGGCCGACATCACTATTACGACTAGAGTCGGCATTGGAACTGGTGTCCGACATCACTATTACGACTAGAGTCGGCATTGGAAAAGGTGTCCGACTTCACTATTACGACTGGAATCTGCATTGGAAAAGGTGTCCGACATCACTATTACCACTGGAATCTGCATTGGAACAGGTGGCCGACATCACTATTACGACTGGAATCTGCATTGGAACAGGTGGCCGACATCACTATTGCGACAAGAGTCGGTATTGGAAAAGGTGTTTGACTTCACTATTGCGACTAGAGTCGGTATTGGACGAGGTGGCCGACTTCACTTTGCGATTCGAGTCGGTATTGGAAAAGGTGTCCGACATCACTATTACGACTGGAATCTGCATTGGAACAGGTGGCCGACATCACTATTACGACTGGAATCTGCATTGGAAAAGGTGGCCGACTTCACTTTGCGATTCGAGTCGGCATTGGAACAGGTGGCCGACATCACTATTACGACTGGATTATGCATTGGAACAGGTGGCCGACATCACTATTGCGACAAGAGTCGGTATTGGAAAAGGTGTCCGACTTCAATATTGCGACTAGAGTCGGTATTGGACGAGGTGGCCGACTTCACTATTGCGACTATAGTCGGCATTGGAACAGGTGTCCGACATCACTATTACGACTAGAGTCGGCATTGGAACTGGTGTCCGACATCACTATTACGACTAGAGTCGGCATTAGAAAAGGTGTCCGACATCACTATTACGACTGGAATCTGCATTGGAAAAGGTGTCCGACATCACTATTGCGACAAGAGTCGGCATTGGAACAGGTGGCCGTCTTTACTATTGCGACTAGAGTCGGTATTGGAACAGGTGTCCGTTTTTACTATTGCGACAAGAGTCGGTATTGGAACAGGTGTCCGACTTCACTTTGCGATTCGAGTCGGCATTGGAAGAGGTGGCCGTCTCATGATGTTTGAAGCGTAGCGGAGTCAACGACCGATAGTGTCCGGCGATGTCGAGATTTGGTATGATGCGACCCAGACGCTTACATCGATCTCTCGCTTTGGAGGTGCACGTACAAACAACTGAACGACAGAGGTAGCACTTCACGTCTTTGTGAAAAGGTATTTTATATTATCACAATGTAAATGCATATTTACGAAATTCGGACTATTATTGATGAAAGTACGCCATGGTTAGATAAATCCCACGGTTTAACCGTTTCCCTCATATAGACTCTTTCTGACGCCACTGCAGCAGATGACCTTTTGAAAACATGACGACAAAAGAAGAAATTGCTCAAAACGAGCAATTTCTCCTTCTGTCACCATGTTTTCATATCTATTCAATTATTGTACTTTCATTTAAAAGGTAGTTTGAAAAAAGAATCGGGTATGTTTTCAAAGTCGTCTGCTGCAGAATTGTTGCATGTTGCATGTGGGAAAGAGTTTAAGTAGGTGTAAATACCCAGGTGGGATAATAATCCCTATCTGTTTACTCAAAGGTCAAGGTCAGTTTATTATTGGGAAATAATAGATCATATTCAAGACATTATTTTTATTTAAACGTACGGCAGGGGCGTAGCTTGGCAATAATCAATGTGTAGGCCGTCTCGTGAGAAAATCAAAATGGTGGACTCCGCGTAAAGTTTCGACCCGGATCAGCCTAAGCATGCCACACAAGCGTACCCGGATATACACTTTTCGCCTCCTGTGGATTTTCTGTTTCAGGAATAACTACTCTATCTATCTCCCCTTAGACGGAATGTGTCGGCCGGATCAGTATGCGCGGACAGCGCAGGCTGATCTGGTCGATAAATTAAGCAGATGTGTATCGCCGCTGCTGCATTTTGGGGCATTTTTAGAAAACAAAGTGTAGGCACGTGCCTACAGTGCCTAAAGGGAGCTACGCCCCTGTACGGTAAATGACTCGGTGAGCGGGTGTGTAAACGCAGAGTGACGAATCCCACTAAAGTAACCGGATGTGGTTCAAGGTTCAATCAATATTATGATAAGAAATTTGCCCTTTAACCCTTTCACTGCCACATTTCACAAAGTCGACTCTTCCATGTTGACAATTGGACCACTTCATTATTCGTCCAATTGGAAATTTGTTAACATTTAATATCTAAGTGGCAAACAATGCAGTTTTCAGGAGAAACAGCTCGTGTTGAGTTGTCTCACCTGAATCTGCATTGTTTGCAAAAGCTTTTAATTAACTTTGTCAGCGAAAGGGTTAAATACAAGAAGCCGAACAAGTGCAAGTTTTTTTTTATCGCTTATGATAACATAGCGAAGGCCAAGTCGAGACTTTAATCTAAACTCATGTATATAAATACAAATGAACCAGATCATGCGAAAAAGTACAACCCGGCCGAACAGTATCCGCATGCCTCTGATCTAGATCTACTCCAACCCGGCCGAAAAATATCCGCATGACTCTGATCTAGATCTACTCCAACCCGGCCGAACAATATCCGCATGACTCTGATCTAGATCTACTCTTTACGCTAATTACGTAGAAAAGGCATTTTGGAAGCTCTTTGTGAATTTTGAGTGTGGATTGTTTTAAAACATAAAATATGCAACACCTGATATTTACATACACTACTTATAAATATCAATGTGTACCTTTTCTTATGACCAGGCGCAAACAAGAGCCGGGTCGGGCGAAAATGCATGAGATGCTATTTTTCAATTTGAACCAGTGCATGAAAAAAGTTACAAAAAAGGCATTTCTGAATAGTTTAGGTTTGGATCAGCGTGTCAATCTGCTCAGCGTTATCAATATCTACACAAAGTGAAATACGATTCCATCGAGCGTATGCAAGTTGTATTCAAATAGTGTAGAACTAACACTGTTCATTGATTGTTTGGTGTTTCACGCTGCTTCAACAAATGTTCAGTTATATCACGGCGTTTCCTTGGTAAGTTATCAGTACTTCTGGTCCATTTATCCTGCCACTAGCTAATCGTTATGCTAAGCCCGCAACCCTGAGCACCAAGGATGGCAGGCATTACTACCATTTTAAAAGTCTTCGATATGACCCAGCCGATATATACACATTATCACAAATTAATGATTATATACATAAAATAACATGGAAAATGAATAAACTTGTTTATGTTTTGTTTATTTGTATCGTTTTAAAGGCTATTTTTTGTATTACTTTTCCTAAATGCGACTCGAAATACATATGATTCTCATCTAGCGATTTGGGGTCTTAAAGCATATGACTGGGGCGAGCCTGTGAATCCACAGTCACATCAGAGTCTGTATCGTTCACGTACAGCTTATATATACCAAAGTGTATCTCCTTACAAAACACTATGAAGAGTTGAACCACTAGTTTAATGCAAATATAACTTTAACCCTTTGTCACATATATACGCTTTCTGACGCCTTTGCAGCAAACGACTTTGGAAAGCACTGTGACAAAAGGTGAAAGGTCAAAACGAGCAATTTCTCCTTTTGCCACAGTGTTCTCAGCTTTATTCAATTAATATACTCTCATTTATAGAGATTTTCCATGTTTTTTGCATGATTATTTTCATAATCGTTCACTGCAGATTTGTTGTATGTGGGAAAGGGTTAAATGCTGAAATATTAAAAAGAAACAAATTATTCTTGATTTTGATAAAGTCCTCCACACTCCAAAAAAATGTTTTCAAATGTCTTCTACTTTAAATGCATGAATACCGCCGTGGTGGTGTAGTGGTAGAGCGGCCGCCTCGGGTATGGGAGGGCGCGGGTTCGATCCCCGACCGGTTAATACCAAAGGCTAAAATGGTAGCAATGGCTGCCCTCATTGGCGCTCAGGGTTGCGGGGTTATCATTACGACTGATTGTCTGTGTGTCAGGATAAAGGGACCAGTAGTACTGGTAACTTACCCAGGAAACGCCCTGATATAACTCGAAATCTGTTGAAAGCGGCGTAATACACCGACACAATCAAACAAATGCATGAACGGACCATCGATATAGCAATGGGTACAAACCAAGATGAGAAAAGGGGGTTTAACCCCTTATCTAGCTGCACTCGACTTTAGACATCAATTACGGTCCATCCTATGCACGAATTTAAATAACATTTGTAAGTACTGTAGACCAGGATCAGCCTCTGCATGTAGAACTTTTTATTAATTATTTGTTATCTGTTTATCAATATTTAGCAAATGCTCATCCATTATTGTGACCAAAGATGAAAAATATCAGGGTTGAATCCACCGGTTATCGGTAGAAAGTGGGATAAGGGTTAAGCGCTTTCAAATAAATATAAAAAAAAAGCAAAAGCACCGTATTACCTCGATATTGACATTAAATGAACAACGAATGGCTTTCAGATGAGATAAGCTCTCTATAATTAGTTAGGATTATAAGGTATGCTCCTATTGACAGGTTTTTTCCACTCAAACTTGTATGGCATCACTTCATTTGAACGGCGCTCCGATAAAACATGTTTTAATCCTTTCCAGATCTGCAGCAGACGACTTTGAAAACATCTAGGCGAGGTATGAGAGATCTCTTAAAATACAAGAACAAAAGTATTGAAAGTTGAATACATTTTAGTAAAATGTCGAATGAGTAATTTCACCTATTGTCACAATGTTTTCAAAAGTCGTTTGCTGCAGAGACGTCAGAGCGCAAAGGGATAAGATATATCTGATCAGTGTTAACCAGATCAACCTGTTAATCCGAGCATGCTGATCGGACAATGCACAGTTCACCAATGAGTCAAATCAACTTTCAATGGGTTTCTTGAGACAAATAGTGGACACTTGGATCAGCTAGCATTAACACACAAGCAGGTCTCCACCTACGATAAAACACGAATGTTTGTTTTCCCATGGAGCACTGTAATGTATCTGTATTGAATAAGTGATGCTATTCACGTAATCTTTCTTTATTGATTGCAGAACAGAAAATAGGGGCATCCTCTAGTGATTTGGGGTCTTAATGCATCTGCATACAGTGAAAACTCAGGCGAGTATGTGCATCTGCACAGTCTCACACAACAGCATTAACAGTCCGTGTATGTGTAATTAAGTCATAAATATGCAGCCCCATTAGGTTTACGAAAACATTTACCATTTATATGATCCAGTTACGGAGAGGCATACCAGACTCCATCATCTTCAAACGCGGCTCGTATGTACTTGAGACGATGTATTGATCAACAATATAAACCTGGCTCGTATGTATTTGAGACGATGTATTGATCAACAATATAAACCTGGCTCGTATGTACTTGAGACGATGTATTGATCAACAATATAAACCTGGCTCGTATGTACTTGAGACGATGTATTGATCAACAATATAAACCTGGCTCGTATGTATTTGAGACGATGTATTGATCAACAATATAAACCTGGCTCGTATGTATTTGAGACGATATATTGCTCAACAATATAAACCTGGCTCGTATGTACTTGAGACGATGTATTGATCAACAATATAAACCTGGCTCGTATGTATTTGAGACGATGTATTGCTCAACAATATAAACCTGGCTCGTATGTATTTGAGACGATGTATTGATCAACAATATAAACCTGGCTCGTATGTATTTGAGACGATGTATTGATCAACAATATAAACCTGGCTCGTATGTATTTGAGACGATGTATTGATCAACAATATAAACCTGGCTCGTATGTATTTTAGACGATGTATTGATCAACAATATAAACCTGGCTCGTATGTATTTGAGACGATGTATTGCTCAACAATATAAACCTGGCTCGTATGTATTTGAGACGATGTATTGCTCAACAATATAAACCTGGCTCGTATGTATTTGAGACGATGTATTGCTCAACAATATAAACCTGGCTCGTATGTATTTGAGACGATGTATTGCTCAACAATATAAACCTGGCTCGTATGTATTTGAGACGATATATTGCTCAACAATATAAACCTGGCTCGTATGTATTTGAGACGATATATTGCTCAACAATATAAACCTGGCTCGTATGTATTTGAGACGATATATTGCTCAACAATATAAACCTGGCTCGTATGTATTTGAGACGATATATTGCTCAACAATATAAACCTGGCTCGTATGTATTTGAGACGATATATTGCTCAACAATATAAACCTGGCTCGTATGTATTTGAGACGATATATTGCTCAACAATATAAACCTGGCTCGTATGTATTTGAGACGATGTATTGCTCAACAATATAAACCTGGCTCGTATGTATTTGAGACGATATATTGCTCAACAATATAAACCTGGCTCGTATGTATTTGAGACGATATATTGCTCAACAATATAAACCTGGCTCGTATGTATTTGAGACGATATATTGCTCAACAATATAAACCTGGCTCGTATGTATTTGAGACGATATATTGCTCAACAATATAAACCTGGCTCGTATGTATTTGAGACGATATATTGCTCAACAATATAAACCTGGCTCGTATGTATTTGAGACGATATATTGCTCAACAATATAAACCTGGCTCGTATGTATTTGAGACGATATATTGCTCAACAATATAAACCTGGCTCGTATGTATTTGAGACGATGTATTGCTCAACAATATAAACCTGGCTCGTATGTTTTTGAAGCGTTTTATTGCTCAACAATATTGACATAGCTCGTGTGTATTTGAGACGCTATACTGCTCAACAATATAAACCTGGCTCGTATGTATTTGAAACGTTGTTTTGCTCAACAATATTGACCTGGCTCGTATGTATTTAAAATGTTTTATTGCTCAACAATATTGACCTGGTCCTAATAGTTTTACAAATGTGAATGTTTCCACAACATGCACGTGTTTCTAATCAAATTATTTACTTGCTTAATGAAAATATACACAGTGGAATAAATTGTGCGTAACTTAAATTTGATTCTTTTTTCTTTTTATTCAAACACCTGTTTGCTATATATTATATTGGCGGACAAGTAGTACTGGTAACTAACCCAGGAAATGTCGTAATGTTACTTTGACAAATTGTTGGAAGCGGCGTAAAACACCAAACAAACAAATAATAAAGAGAGAAAATGGATGTATTACGTTGATTTATTAATGTGTTATATTTAACGCTTTTCCAGATGCTATAAATATGCAACAGACGACCTTTGAAAACACATCTAGGAAAATATGAATTGGTCTCTAAAAAGTATAATTATAGAATATAGTTGATAACATTGTTGCAAAAGGAGAAATTGCTCCTTGAACAATTGTTTCTCTTTCCAAAATAATGTCAAATTTCATCTGCGGCAGATGGGTTAAGATGTGTTTGAACGTGGGAAAGGTTTAATGCGTTGATGTATACAAATGTGACGTATTTAAGATAAGGGTAGAAAGCAATACGGTTCGAAACTAGTTTACCTGTGGATTTATGATCGGCAGTAAGTCTTAAATCAAACAGTTAAAATTGGAGTAAAATATAATTGTGAAAGTAGGTGCGACTTTATTTAAAAACATTTTTATAGATCAGAGTATTGTGGGTGTCATGTAAAAACACATCTACGTATGCTTGTCTGTCTGTCTTTCGGCCTGTCTTTCTGTCGTTATATTTTTTCTCTGTCTTTCACATGATCGTGCGCCAAAAAAAACCCAGGGTTTTGACTCGAGCATTCTGGATCTGTTTAGAAATAGGTAATGTGCATGGGACGACTGATGATGTTTAACCCGTTACCACATGAAACAAATCTGCAGTAGACGACTTTGAAATAATCAATGCAAAAATAGTGGATACTTTCTTTGAATGAACGGTATTAAGTATCAAAAAGAGGTTGTAAAACATTGTGGAAAAAAGTAGAAATTGCTCGTTTCGAACAATTTCCCCTTTTGTAACAATATTTTCAAAAGTGTTCTGCTGCAAGAGGCGTCAGAGAGCGTCTGTATGTGGGGAAGGGGTCGGTCATGTGACTGCTGGGACCGATTTCGATTAGCCAGTGCTAACGGTAAAGAGCAAGTTAAGTCGTGATGTGATGTTAGTCGCTTAGCCCTTCTCCTCTGCAGCAGACGGCTTTTGAAAACATAGTAACAAAAGAAGAAATTGCACAAAACGTGCTGAATTTTCTCCATTTGCCACAATGTTTTCCACTTGTTGTCATAGGTTATCCATTCAATTATGGAGATTTTCTATATTTTTGACAAAATACGTTCAAAGTCGTCTGCTGCAGAATTGTCGTATGAGGGAAAGGGTTAACACGACTTTTAAACCTTGATATTCGTAGAACTGGCTATAGAATCTTCCATTTTAAAACGTTAGCATTGAAAGTGTTTTAATCGTCCTATAAAAGGTAAAAAGATACATAGGATTCCGTTTTTGCCTGCCGCCTAATCAATTATATAGAACGTATTGGTAGGAAAAGGTCATACAATAAGGAACGTTTGTGTGGTTAGTTTGGGTAATTTATTTCGAGACCCTTTAGGTAATTTTATTTTGGTTATCATTTCATTATCATTGTATAACTTGTGTGACTGTCTTTGTCTCTGTCACTCTATTATATCTATGTCACTCTGTATGCATGTATGTCTGTCTGTATATCTGTCTGTCTGTCTCTCTCACTCACACTTTTTCTAATATCTATCTCTTTATCTCTCTTACTCTCCTCCCCCCCCCCCCCCCTCTCTCCCTCTCTCTCTCTCTCTCTCTCCTCTCTCTTCTTCTACTCTCTCTCTGTCTCTCTCTCTGTCTCTCTGTCTCTCTCTCTCTCTCCTCTGTCTCTCTCTCTCTCTCTCTCTCTCTCTCTCCGTCTCTCTCTCTCTCTTGTATTATGTCTTCTCTTATATATCTCTCTCTCTCTCGCACTATGTGTGTATCTCTCTATATATCCCTCTCTCTCTCTATAATCCCATCTCTCCTCTATATATCCCTCTCTCTCACTCTCTTTTCCACCCTCTCCTCTATCTATCCTCTCTCTCTCTCTCTCTCCCTCTCTTTCTCTGTCTTTCTCTTTATATATCACTCTCTCTCTCTATATATATCTCTGTCTCTTTCTCACGTTCTCTCTCTCGTCTCTATTTCCTCTTTCTCTCTCTGTTCTCTGTCCTTTTATCCACGCTCTCTCTCTCTCTTCATCTCTCTCTTCTCGTCTCTCTCTCTCTCGTCTCTCTCATCTCTCTCTCTACTCTCTCTATCT
>JASEVX010000002.1:67361897-67546586 GCA_031761405.1 Serripes groenlandicus
CCAATAAAGTAGTCGGAATAAACCGGCCGGGGATCGAATTCGCGACAACTTGCACGTGAGACGGAAACCTTACCACTTCACCACCGAGGCGGTCGCTGCAGTAGTTCAAGGGAACATTAAACTGAAAATAGGGGATTTCCTTTACGTATTTCTTCCCTGATGACCCTGCAATGGAAAACTTGATCGTTCCAAGGAACACGTGTTTATCGGCATCAGTTGGATAATAAGTTATAAAATGGGCGAACACGATATGAAATTAATAGTTAATTTCAAAAATACAAAACAAAGTGTTTACAAATAAATGCAAATATTGATGGACAGATACGGACGTCCATACGATTCACTCATTAGCTGGTACATCCATTGTTTTCAAACAGAATAATAACAATATGCTTATGTTGTTTTGGAATGATATCCATCGTTTTCTTTTTGTCTCGAACCACCTTAGAACCCGATCGTGCGTCCGGACAGACGGACGGACGGACGGACAGACACCGGAGAAATTATCTCTAAGTGTTTTCCTACCTCACAGTCATGCGAACATGATAAAAACATGAATAATTTAATCTTAAAGGTTATATTCACCAGAGCAGTTGTAGCATTATTTGATTTTAACTTTTGATTCGTTAAACAGTTTGCTACTTAGAAACGACTCGGTTATACAATATGTATTATATAAGTTCGACTGTCAATGAAGGTTTCTTTGTATTCCGTTTGTCCTAGCACATCGAGCACTTGGGTGAGTGCTAATTAAAAGCTTTAATCTGATTCGTGGATTCGGTAAGCACATGCCCGAGTTCTCGGTGTTTTAGGATGAACTGATTAAACCCCAGGTGCCTTCGCCTTTTCTAGATTTCGAAATCGAGCATCCCCAAAAAGAATACACCGGAACGTGCCATTTTGTTACAATTGAACAGTGCTCTGCTAAAGCCAACAGTGGGTGCATTTACGAGTAGTGTCGATCTAAATCAGTTAACCTATCTATGTATTTCCCGATTCCCTTACACTAGTACCCCACACAACGGTTGTCCAATAAACTGGCTGTTTCTCCACATATGAGCCGTTCCGCGAGAAAACCAACAATGTGGACTCTTGCGTAAAGTATCGACCTAAGCATGCCGCGCAGGCTAACCCGGACAGACACTTTTCTCCTCCTACATGTTGATTTTCAGTTTCATTAATCATTACCTCTATTTCCCTGAGACGGAATGTGTCGGCCCGGACTAGCCTGCGCGGACTGTGTAGGCTGATCTGAGTCGATACTTTACGCAGAGTCCATAATGTTGGTTTTCTCGTGGAACGGCTCATATATTATAAGCCCATTGGTGGTAGAGGAATGAAGCATGTCGCATTCACTTTTGTAAAATTAAATGCTGCCCGAGCTGGGGTTCGAACTGACAAACGAATGATTGTCATGACAGCCTACGTCGCTACCGATTGAGCTACTGGGGCTCAGTGCTGAGGGTATAAAGGCAGCAATTTCTTCAAAAAATGTCGACAACGGGCAGCAAAAGAGTATTTTGATTATTCTGACTGATTGTGTTAAATTTTGCGATTTTAAGAATATATAAAGGGGGAAAAAGGACCCGCATGTGCAGACAAATGTTTACAATGATTCTGGGAGATCGAGGTCACCACGTTGAGAAAAAGTATTTTTGTTTTTGTTTTACGTATTTAACTAAAAAACTATTGTTATCATATATTTATAGCATATATTTAAAAGCGAGATTCGTGTTTTTCGAATCAAACAGTATTTCTTTAGCCATAAAATGCTGATTCCTGCGCTAACACCGAACTGCTGCATCTTGCAGCAACTCGTGTAATATAAATATGTAGAAAAGTTGGCTGTCCATGCATATGTTCCTTCACATCACGATGAATACTGTTTTCATTCGATGTCGTTTGATAGACGTAGATTTTGAACTTCCTACTAATATGTTAAAACCTCGGCTAAGTTTATCTCAACCAGAGCCGTATACAAGAAAAATATCACCCCTGACTCACAATATCAAACAACTAAATAATATTTATATAACTTGCTTCATTATAGTGAATAAGAGCATATATGGCATCAGTATTTTAACTATCGAATGCATTCATGTGTTTTATCTTTCTCCCAATACCCAATATTGGTCAAATGAAAGTTTACACAAACATTGTACAAACGGAAAATATGTCTCATTAATGTTGGCAGATACTTATTTAAGCCACGTCCATCAATTAGGGATCTTGTTGGGATCTGTAAACAGATAACACCCAGGTGCGGTGCATTAAACAGAATCTGGAGGATAAAATATCCAGTAGTATACTAGTTCCCCTGAGTTTTTATGTCGAAATGATTAAATAAAGGTGTAATATATTCATATGTTTCATGTAAACAGGTATATATACTAGTGCTGCCACTGTTGTATGAATATACTACGATCTTGTTTGTTACATGTAACACGGTAACGGTTAGACTGTGGTTGAGACATGTATATATCATTTCTAGTGACGTCTCTGAGTCGGGTTATTGCTAGGCAACAAATACAACATGTCTTCGTAAACTAACGTCGATTATGTTCTGTTTAACCGGCCGTTTGCTGAAATAATCAAGTAAATCAGTCGTTAATTGGGCCAAGAAAGATTGAATAAACTCATGATAATTTAAAAACTCATTCCAGAGTGTTGTATTTATTGCCTAGGAATGAACAGACACTAAAAGACAACATGTTAATGAGTAACACCGTGCTACATGTATACACACTGCACTAAACTAGCTAAAAAGTATGTATTCATATGACGACAGTACACCTTCTTTTTGTGATTTCAAAACATGCCATTGAATATTCTATCACACTCTAACTGAATCTACAGGCCTCTACCATATTCTACATGACTCTACCAGAGTCTACAGGATTTTATCAGAGTATATAAGACTCTGAGTATATAAGACGGGACTGACGGTATCATAGTATACAGAACTCTAGCAGACGTAACAGGACTTTATCAGAGTCTACATAACTCTAGCAGACGTTATGACTTTATCAGAGTCTACTAGACTCTACAGAACTTTATCAGAGTCTACCAGACTATACGGGACTCTACAGGGCTCTACCAGACAATACAGGACTATACAGGACTCTTCCAGACTCTACGGGACTCTACAGAACTCTACCAGACTATGCACGACTCTACAGGACTCTACCAGAATATACGGGACTTTTTTTAGAGTCTATATTCCTCTAGCAGACTTTACTGGACTTTATCAGAATCTACCAGAATAAACAGAACTTTATCAGAGTCTACATAACTCAAGCAGACTTTACAGGACATTATCAGAGTATATCAGACTCTACAGGACTTTATCAGAGTCTATCAGACTCTACAGGACTTTATCAGAGTCTACATAACTCTACCAGAGTCTATATAACTCTACCCGACTCTACCAGACTCTACTCTACAGGTTACAATACACCAACAATTGTCACACTTTCTAAGCTTTCTCATGTAGAACACCATATATCATTGAAAAGAGTTACCTCCTACCTTTAAAACAATCCAAAGAAAATATGGAGTCATGCACTATGCAAGAAAGAACTCACCAGGCGAAAATGGTAACCGTCATTTTGGACCAAATCGGGCCCGGACAAAACCGGTGTTTAGCATTCTCTACTTTCACTTTCAAACAAAATAAAAACACTAAAAGTGATCAAATCAATCATTTCCAGTGCATCCTATACACATTCACAATGCATTTAAACTCAATGTCATATATTCAATACATTCTGGAGATGGTATACACTCATTTCTACGCAAACAAAGGTTTTTTAGGTACTATAGTACTGTAGATCAGCAAGTCAGCGGATGTATTTAGCGTAATTTGACCTACAAGAATATATCAGAGTACCGTACTCTACCAGACGATACGGAACTTATCAGAGTTTACATAACCCTACCAGACTTTTTCAAACTGTGCGGCACTTTATTAGAGTCTTCCAGACTTTATCACAGTCTGCAGGACGCTACAAAAATATATCGGCGTCTACAGGATTCTATCAGACTATATCATACTCTCCAGGACTCTACCAGACTATATCAGAGTCTACTCTACAAGGTTCTATCATACTCTACCAGACTCTACAATACTCTACATGACTCTACCAGACTCTACCATAGTCTACATGACTCTACAAGGCTCTACCAGACTATTCAGGACTCTACAAGACTCTATCAGAGTCTACAGGTCTCTACCAGACTCTATAGGACCCTACCAGACTGACTATACAGGACTCTATGGGACTCAACCAGATTATACAGGACGTTATGATACTAAACTAGACTCTACATGATCGTACATGACTCTATGGAACTCAACCAGACTCTATGAGACTTAACCATACTCTACTAGACTATACAGGACTCTATGGGTCTCAACCAGACTACACCACTATACCAGAATCTATTGGACTATACATTACTCTACCAGACTCAACATGACTCTACCAGAGTCTACCAAATTCTACCAGCCTCTACATAACTCTAACAGAATCTGCAGGACTCTACCAGAATATATTAGACTATACATACCTCTACCAGACTCTACAAAACTCTACCAGACTCTACAGGACTCTATCAGACTCTACATAAGGATGAACGTTGCCTAACTTTACGAACATCACTATACCAACGTCGCTATAAAAGCCAGCTTCTACGACAAGGCCGTATAAGTGATATGTATACCTATACCCGTTCCCGTTACATTTCTCCCTCTTTTCTCTTGACTTCGACCCGAAGTCACACAACTGAACACAAGCAGTATACCAGAGCGGAGTCTATGTAACATCACTTGGAATCACCGGGGTCCGGGGATGATGGTGATATCAACCCAAAATCCCACCGCTGCCACTATTTTGTGACGTGTACCCATCCAGCCACCCATCCAGTAACTAACGTGACGTGTACCCATCCAGCCACCCATCCAGGCACTAACCGCGATGAACGTTGCTTAACCTTTCGAAAAGGTCAATCACTCTACCAACGTCGCTATAAAAGCCGGCGTCTATTAAAGTAGAAAAGATTAAATAAATAAATAAACTCAAGTGAGACGCTATTATCTTTAATGTTTTATTTCATTTAATCATTTAATATCATTCTTGTTTTTGGGAGGAGCGACTTTAATTGACTTTAATTAAAAGATATCTTGTTTTAATTATTTTTTTATATTTTTTGTTCGATTGACAAAATGTGAAGAGAATCGTATTCTATAATTAGCTATTACGTACAACCGGCGTCCCAAACAAAACGACCGTGAAGATACGAAATGGGCCACGTCAAAACAACAATGTTTTGACTTTCGATTCAGGTTTCTTTGACAGATATCAAACTTAAGCGACCAAAATGGTTCTAATGACAATGATTGCCCGCGTGGCAGACGGGCTTCCACTAGCTGCTTCCATGCAGGAGGATGAACAGGTAAGCCAGATGTCTAACATTATTGTTTAAAATTTAGTTAAAATATTTTACAATTGATTTCGAATTACGACAGTTTTTTAATAACGCTGAAAAGAACGATGAAATGGCCTATCTCGAATGTATTTATTGTGTCCACGAGCTTCAAACAACATTTTTTGAATTTCTGGCATCTTTTTGGCTTGTTCTTGAAAATGGTATCTGTAATATGAGTATAGGTCACTAGGTGCTACCTATTTCGGGTAAACATTTATTATATGTTGTGATTGGTGAATAATTCCCCGCGAACTGCAGTTAGCCCCTTGCTTGCAGCACGATCAGTTATTTACGTCAATTACGAGTCCTACCTAAGTTTTTACATCCATGAAATTATGATGACAGGTACAACAAATAATCAACTTGCCCTTCATAAAGTACTTCAAACAAAACGATTCCATAATTCACGGAACTACATTTGTGACGAGTCAAATTAACATTTCGTATAATTTCTGTCGTTTTCCTATTGGTTCATTTAGTTTAAACTTATTTATTTTACATCGATTGTGAAACAAAAACAAGCTTTCAGCTTGTATTAATCACGCTCGATGTCTGCTTCCTGGAGACTTAACCAGTACTCACGCCGTTTGTGTGAAAAAATCCCAAAGTCAGGACCCGCTCATCACAGGACTCGAACCAGGGACCTTTGATACAAGAGGCCGACGCTTTCCCTCTGCACCACTAATAGAATGACGTCATATTACAGGAATTTGGATTTATAACTTCTGGAAAGTCAAAGGTCAAAGGTCAAAAAACCCTTACGAGTAATATTTGAACTCGTTTTATAAACGGAAATTATCACACATAAAATTACTTGTGCTCGTTCCTTTATCGAGTACGTATTATCATATTTAATTATTTTCTCTAGAAGTTTTTTTTGTTTTGATATTTTCTTTTCATCCAATCAAAACGTAGCACTGTAGCAGAATCGTGACTGCATCGAAAAATCCATTCTGGACACAATTTTTGGAAAGACGGTATAGCAAAATTTTGCAAAGTTCATACACATTACCTATTGACGGGAAACATCGCCGGCTTTGCCGTCGATTTGTTTACCCGTATGAGGGTAGTGAATACTAGTGATGCTTTAGCCATTTGTGTTCTTGTAATGTTTCACTGTTGGTTATTTGAATTTCTGTTGTAACTGTCGTATTTTCCTGAGCATGCAATGTATTTCTATGTCAGAAGGACCACAATAGGTCCAGAGAGATCACATCCCAAAAGTCTAAATATAAGAAATAGTCGTATATTAATTATTGTACAAAGTAACAATTTAAATTTACTTGTTGATAAAAATGTTCACCCAATGTGGGTCTTCAATCCATGACTAGCCATCAAGGCAATCCTATCTTGCCACAACTGTGAGGAGTCATTGATGCTAGACTTCTCTGCGTCTTTTCCTTTCTAAAACACTGTAACCATGCATACTTCGGGAATTATCATGGGTTAACCCTTGCCCACAGGTAGACGCTTTCGGACGCCTTTGCAGTAGAAGACTTTTGAAAACATTGTGGCAAAAGAAGAAATTGCTCATAATAAGCAATTTCTCCTTTTGCCACAGTGTTTTTAATTTTATTTATCAATTCAACTCTCAAAAAAAAGTCTCATTTATTGGGATTTTTCACACTTTTGCCAAGACGTTTTCAAAGTGATTCATGAATATAATTTCTGCTTGCCATGTTCACTGATCAGTGAAATCTAAAGAGGTCAAGTACTGTAACAATTTCTAATCATGAAGTGTGATTGTATTAATAATTACCCGTCCTGCTAACAAGTATGTCAAAGAAAAAGTTTTATCCAAAAGTGATCACAATTTTCAATTGTTTTATTTCTTGAGCTTTATTTTGTTTTTTATTTACAGGCAGGGAGGAATTTGATGGAGTTTCAGAATCAAGCAAAGCAACTTTTCCGTAAAATATCAGCTGACTCCCAACCGCCCACTAGATGTAGTCTTGAGTCTGGCCCCTTCATATACCAGTATGGTTGTTTTCCTTTTCAAAATTGATATACCATTTTCCACATACAACAAACCTGCAGCAGTTTTAGAGGTGAAAGAGTTGATAACATTATGAGCAATTTCTCCTTTTGCTACAATGTTTATAAAAGTTGTCTGAGCAGAATGCTTCAGTATGCATCTGGCCATGAGCATGTGGAAAAGTATTGAATGGCTTTCTGCTCCTAAATGCAGATATATATGCTTTCATCTTAAGACTTTTAAAATTACTCTTACAGAGAGAGACAATTGTTTAATTCAAAGTAATGAGGCAAAATAAGTATTTGTTTTTGTTTACCCTTTCCTATATATATATGCAGATGCATTTTGTCACATCTACAGCAGATGACTTTTATAAAAAAATAGTGGCAAAATTGCTCTTAAATTGACTTAATGAACAATTTCTTCTTTTGTCATGTGCTAAAATATATTAAATATTTTGAACTTAATTTTTATTTAAATTTTAGTCAAATTAAGCATGATTTCGCCTAGATGATTTCCAAGTTGTTTGCTGCAGATTTGTTGTATGGGGGAATGGGTTATGATAAGGCAAATAAGGCAATCTATAGAATATACATGTATTGGCCTAGAGAAAATAAGTGAAGGACGGAAAGGGAAATCATGTCAATTAAAAGTATACAAAAACTTTTTGGACTGGCAAAACGATTTTGGAAGAAGAAACTTCACATAACCTTATACATCTAATGCAGTACTTGTAAATCTTCAAATTAAACAATGAACTGAGCAGTCTCTTCATTTCGTACAAAGTGTTCAGAATTTTAAATTTTTATCCATGCATGTTCTCAAAGCAGACATCTATGGTTAAAAAACTTACAGACAACTTTAGATGCCTCTGTAGCATATGATTTTGAAAACATTGTGGTAAAAGTAATCAAAACAAGATTTCTCCTTTCCCTACGCTGATTTCAACTAGGTAACATGATCATTACACTTCCGAATATCTATATATATATATACATGTATATCTATAAGTTACATGTTTGTCCTTGATTATATTTTTTCAAAGCAGACAACTTTAACGATGTTGATTCATATCAGGGCAGGTAAACGTCTTAACCTATTGTCTGTTATTTATAAGGAATCCACCATGGCATGGATCCGGGTTCGATCCCCAGTCGCTGCGCTGTGGTCATGGTGGAGTGCTCTTGGGCAAGGCACATTTCCTAGCCTAGTACTGGTTTGTTTACCCAGGGATCATGATTAAGTGAACTGTTGCTGTGATGTTACTGAAATAATGATGAAAACAGCATAAAACCTCAATGTTCAGAGTTATTTATTTGATTGGTTCCTGTGTTCATCAAATTTAAACAAAACCTATGTTGCGGTGTCTCAAAAGAATCGTCTCAGAGGATTCTGTTAACCCTTTCCCTCATATAGACGCTTTCGGACGCCTCTTCAGCAGACGGCTTTTTGAAAACATAGTGACAAAAGAAGACATTGCACAAAACGTGCAATTTCTCCTTTTGCCACAATGTTTTCCACTTTTAGTCATAGGTTATCCATTCAATTATGGAGATTTTCTATGTTTTGACAAAATATGTTCAAAGTCGTCTGCTGCAGAATTGTCGTATGAGGGAAAGAGTTAACAGCAGACGGCGTTTTGAAAACATAGTGACAAAAGAACGAATTGCACAGAACATGCAATTTCTCCTTTTGCCACAATGTTTTCCACTTTTAGTCATAGGTTATCCATTCAATTATGGAGATTTTCTATGTTTTGACAAAATATGTTCAAAGTCGTCTGCTGCAGAATTGTCGTATGAGGGAAAGGGTTAAGCACCACAACATAGGATTTAATTGTCTAATAAGGATTTGTTTGTATGATATTATTTTACACTTCTTTCAAAAAAAAATTCAGTTCATTCTATCACAGCGTTTCATTGGTATTAGTCCATTTGTCCTGACACCAGTAAGTCTGTTGTAAGGCTACCCCAATTATCCTGAGCACCAAGAAAGGAAAGCCATTATTACCATTTTTAAAGTCTTTAGAATGACCATTGGTTAATATATTTTCTATAGCTCTGCTCTATTATATATCGAGGGCTTGGTGTGAAACGGTTGTAATTAAAAACCTATTTTGAAAACCCTGGTTTAGGGTCAATTTTGACCCCTTTGTAAACAATGCAAATTTAGGTGCCATTGCTCAGAACGAGCAATGGCATCTAAATTTCAATTGTTTACCAAGTAAAAGGATTTAACGCTTATTAAGACTTTATGGCGAGGTGATTAAACTTGGTAAAAAAATACCAATTTAGGTTACAAACGTTTCACGCCAAGCCCTCGATATTCTCCAGGGGTTGTGAGTTCGAATCCCGGCTGGGCCAACTTTCTTTCCGACATTTGACAAAAGTCATTGCGAAATGCGTCATTCGTCTTCCAACAATGGGCTAAGTCTATGTGGAAAAGCAGCCAGTTGCTTGGGAAGATTGTTGTGTGGAGTACTGGCGTGAGAAAACCAGGAAACACATGAGTAGGTGAACTGGCCGCCATGATATGATTGAGAAATTGTTAAAAATGGCGTTAAACATCAATCAATCAATCTATTTTATATTCCAGTTACTACATAGAGAGGGGTGTGTGTTACTTGGTGTTGTGTGATAAAGCTTTCTCCAAAAGACTGGCCTACGCTTTTCTTGAAGATTTACAAACTGAATTCTCTTCAAATTATGCTTCAAAGGTGGAAACAGTTTCGCGGCCATACAGTTTTATTGAATTTGGTAAGTCTACCCTTATCAATTTATTTAAAGAATCTAGATTGTGTAAAATAAAAGTTATTCCTGACACCTGCCTTGCAGCTTTGCCTTTTTATCCTTTCCCTCATATAGATGCTTTCTAAAGTCTCTGCAGCAGACAGCTTTTTGAAAAGATGGCAACAAAAGAAGAAATTGCTCAAAACAAGCAACTCTTTTAAATTATTGTACTTTCATTTAAAGGATGTTTCTAATCTATTTGTTCTTGTATCTTGGGTATGTTTTCAAAGTCGTCTGCTGTAGAGATGTCGTATGGGGGAAAGGGTTAATAAGCAAGTTTCATTTTACTGTTTCCATGATATAGATGATTATACCCCCTTCGTAGAAGAGGGGGAAGATAGGAGTCACTGTGTTGGTCTGTCTGTCGGTCGGTCGACCGGAAGCCATATTTTGTCTGGCCTATTTCTTACAAACCACTGGCTGGAATTCAATAAAATTTTACATGAAGCTTCTATACCAAGAGAAGATGTGCATATCCTAAAGGGGTTACCGTTGCATTTTTTTACTGAGTTATGGCCCTTTTACTTTTTAAGTTATGGTGTAGGTCAAGGTGCTGTTTAGGGGGTATTTATCATCTTCAGTGATAGTTCTAGTTGTTTTTGTTGCCTGCCTTGGCACAATGACACATACGGATCATTTTTCTTTTGTCTAGCTGTCGCATATTTTCCTTTTACCCTTTCCCTCATATAGACGCTTTCTGACGCCTCTGCAGCAGATGTCTTTTTAAAAACATAGTGACAAAAGAAGAAATTGCTCAAAACAAGTAATTTCTTCTTTTGCCACAATGTTTTCCACTTTTAGTCATAGGTTATCCATTTAATTATAGAGATTTTCTATTTGTTGACAAAATATGTTCAAAGTCGTCTGCTGCAGAATTGTCGTATGAGGGAAAGGGTTAAATACTCTTGTTACTCCTTGACCCTTTCCTACATGTAGACGCTTTCTGACACTGTGACTTACATGTAGATGCTTTCTGACACTGTGACTTACATGTAGACGCTTTCTGACACCTACATGTAGACACTTTCTGACACCTACATGATGAGCAATTTCACCAGTTGCCACAATGTTTTCAACTCTATTTAATAAATTAACTGTCATAAATGGAGATTGTTCATATTTTTTGCACAGATGTTTTCAAAGTTGTCTGCTGCAGATTTGTTGTATGTTAGAAAGGGATAACTCTTCTTACCACATACAAAATCTGCTGCAGATGACTTTGAAACATCTGGAAAGTCTAAATGAGTGTATAATTAGTGAATAAAATTAAAAACATTGTGGCAAAAAGAGAAATTTATCTCTTTATTATATGCCTACTTGCAGATGCACATTGACTCATGCAGTAGATGACTTTTAAAAACACTAGAGACTTTGCGAAAGTAGAAACAGTTCATATTAAGGAAATTTTACTTTTCCCTCAATGTTTTCAACACTATTCAATAATCATACTATCATCCACAGGGATTTTCCACATGTTTTTCTCTATGCCTTCAGAGTTGTCTGATGCAGGTTTGTTTTATATAAACGGAAAAAGTTAACCCTTTCCCTCAAACAGGAATCTGCCGTGGTCATGTGGTTAGCGTTGGGGATTTGAAACCGGGTGTCCCGGGTTCAATCCCTAGTCGCGGCATGACGGTCATGGTGGAGTGCCCTTGGGCAAGGCACATTTTCTAGCTTAGTACTGGTTCATGAATAATAACTGTCGCCGTGATATAACTGAAATAATGTTGAAATCGGCGTAAAACCCCAATAAAACAAAGACGACTTTGAAAACATATTTTCATAAATGACAGTTTAATTATCAAATAGAGTTGAAAACATTGTGGCAAATGGTGAAATTGCTCATCATGAGCAATTTCACGTTTGCCACAATGTTTTCAAAAGTAGTCTTCTGCAGAGGCATCTTAAAGCATCTATATGTGGGAGACGGGTTAAACAGCAGATACCAATATGTTTTGTTAGTCATATTTGTCATAAGTGGGAAGGGGCTAATTGACCGGACACATGAATACATCAGTCTTTACTTGAAACTAGGAGGACACAGTACCTAAGGGAACGTTTTTGATTGGTTTACATTCATGTAGCTACCTTGTCTGCCTACTTTTGGTGCATTTATCTTAATTTGAAATCATTATGGTAATTTATGTGTTAATATAATGTATATATTTATCGGCGACTTATAAGCCCAATGGCCCTGGTGTGGTAACTTTGTATAAAAGGTGTTATTCATGTATGTAAATTCACACAGGTCAGGTTAATAAACAATTTTCTTTCCTTATACTTTTGCCACAATGTATTCAACTGTTCAATAATAATGCTTTCATTATACCCCCGATAAACGAAGTTTAGAGGGGGTATATTGGAGTCACCCTGTGGTTGGTCGGTCGGTCGGTCGGTCGGCGTAAAACCCCAATAAAACAAAGACGACTTTGAAAACATATTTTCATAAATGACAGTTTAATTATCAAATAGAGTTGAAAACATTGTGGCAAATGGTGAAATTGCTCATCATGAGCAATTTCACGTTTGCCACAATGTTTTCAAAAGTAGTCTTCTGCAGAGGCATCTTAAAGCATCTATATGTGGGAGACGGGTTAAACAGCAGATACCAATATGTTTTGTTAGTCATATTTGTCATAAGTGGGAAGGGGCTAATTGACCGGACACATGAATACATCAGTCTTTACTTGAAACTAGGAGGACACAGTACCTAAGGGAACGTTTTTGATTGGTTTACATTCATGTAGCTACCTTGTCTGCCTACTTTTGGTGCATTTATCTTAATTTGAAATCATTATGGTAATTTATGTGTTAATATAATGTATATATTTATCGGCGACTTATAAGCCCAATGGCCCTGGTGTGGTAACTTTGTATAAAAGGTGTTATTCATGTATGTAAATTCACACAGGTCAGGTTAATAAACAATTTTCTTTCCTTATACTTTTGCCACAATGTATTCAACTGTTCAATAATAATGCTTTCATTATACCCCCGATAAACGAAGTTTAGAGGGGGTATATTGGAGTCACCCTGTGGTTGGTCGGTCGGTCGGTTGGTCCGTTGCGATTTTCCTTGTCCGGAGCATAACTTTAAAACTAATTGTTGGAATTTAATAAAACTTCATAGGATGATACAACACATTGAGAGGAAGTGCAGTGTACAGGAACCATAACTCTATTTTACGTAAATACAGAGTTATTGCCCTTTGTTACTTTTTCTTGTCCGGAGAATTACTTGATAACTAACAGATGGAATATAATAAGACTGCATCCAATGGTAGAGCATAATCAGAGGAAGTGCAGTGTACAAGAACCATAACTCTAATTTACATAATTACAGAGTTATTGCCCTTTGTTACTTTTTCTTATTCGTAGTCTTGTCCGGAGCATAACTTTAAAACAAATTGTTGGAATTTAATAAAACTTCATAGGATGATACAACACATTGAGAGGAAGTGCGGTGTACAGGAACCATAACTCTATTTTATCTAAATACAGAGTTATTGCCCTTTGTTACTTTTTCTTGTCCGGAGAATTACTTAATAACTAACAGATGGAATCTAATAAAACTACATACAATGGTAGAGCATAATCAGAGGAAGTGCAGTGTACAAGAACCATAACTCTAATTTACATAATTACAGAGTTATTGCCCTTTGTTACTTTTTCTTGTTCGTAGAGTCTTGTCCGGAGCATAACTTTAAAACTAATTGTTGGAATTTAATAAAACTTCATAGGATGAAACAACACATTGAGAGGAAGTGCGGTGTACAGGAACCATAACTCTATTTTATCTAAATACAGAGTTATTGCCCTTTGTTACTTTTTCTTGTCCGGAGAATTACTTGATAACTAACAGATGGAATATAATAAGACTGCATCCAATGGTAGAGCATAATCAGAGGAAGTGCAGTGTACAAGAACCATAACTCTAATTTACATAATTACAGAGTTATTGCCCTTTTTTACTTTTTCTTGTTCGTAGAGTCTTGTCCGGAGCATAACTTTAAAACTAATTGTTGGAATTTAATAAAACATCATAGGATGATACAACACATTGAGAGGAAGTGCAGTATACAGGAACCATAACTCTAATTTACCTAAATACAGAGTTATTGCCCTTTGTTACTTTTTCTTGTCCGGAAAATTACTTAATAACTAACAGATGGAATCTAATAAAACTACATACAATGGTAGAGCATAATCAGAGGAAGTGTAGTGTACAAGAACCATAACTCTACTTTACATAATTACAGAGTTATTGCCCTTTGTTACTTTTTCTTGTTCGTAGAGTCATGTCCGGAGCATAACTTTAAAACTAATTGTTGGAATTTAATAAAACATCATAGGATGATACAACACATTGAGAGGAAGTGCGGTGTACAGGAACCATAACTCTATTTTACCTAAATACAGAGTTATTGCCCTTTGTTACTTTTTCTTGTCTGGAGAATTACTTAATAACTAACAGATGGAATCTAATAAAACTACATACAATGGTAGAGCATAATCAGAGGAAGTGCAGTGTACAAGAACCATAACTCTAATTTACATAATTACAGAGTTATTGCCCTTTGTTACTTTTTCTTGTTCGTAGAGTCTTGTCCGGAGCATAACTTTAAAACTAATTGTTGGAATTAATTAAACATCATAGGATGATACAACACATTGAGAGGAAGTGCGGTGTACAGGAACCATAACTCTATTTTACCTAAATACAGAGTTATTGCCCTATGTTACTTTTTCTTGTCCGGAGAATTATTTAATAACTAACAGATGGAATCTAATAAAACTACATACAACGGTAGAGCATAATCAGAGGAAGTGCAGTGTACAAGAACCATAACTCTACTTTACATAATTACAGAGTTATTGCCCTTTGTTATCCAAAAATGAACAAAACAAGAATAACCCAATCCATAACATTGTCCTTTTAAGGTGGGGTTTCTAAATATTTCACAACCTTTCCTATCAGGGCGGCGTTCGGGGGTATTAATCACATTCAGTGATAGTTCTAGTTTATCAAAGTATTCCATAGTTGTACCCAAATGTTTTTCAAAGTTGTCTGCTACAGTTTACTGACAAATCTGCAGCAGATGACTTTGAAACAATATTGGCAAAGACTTAAAAATTCTCCATAAATGAGAGTTAGTTATTAGATAGAGTTGAAAACATTTTGGCAAAGAGGGAAAATACATCATAATAAGCAATTTCTCCTTTTGCCATAATGTTTTCAAAAGTCATCGCTGCTGAGGTATCAGAATTATGAGCTATTTTGATCGCCCTTTATCAGATATTCATTTTCAACAATTTGCTTGTGAACACTCTAGAGGCCAGTTTCAATCTGATCTACATCTAATTGTCAGTTTGTATGCCTTGATGATATCTAGTTTCAATAACAGTCAGGTTGGGTTAAAAAAACATGTCACTAGGCCAAATTTAAGAAAAACTCTAGTCAACACTCTTAAGGTCTCATTATTGACTCAAGAATAATGAAACTTTGTCAGAGTGTTTGTTTTGCTGATATTTAGGCTAAGTTAGCCGATTTAATTAGACTTTAATTATTCATTATATTTGAAAACATTATGGCAATAGAAGAAATTCTTCATTTTGAACAATTTTCCTTTTGCCACAATGTTTTAACATGTTGTCTGCTGCAGAGGGGTCAGAAAGTGTCTATATGTGGGAATGGGTTAAAAGCTGGATAATGAAGTAGAGGAGCATGTTGATATTTGAATAGGCAATTTTTGTGAGAACAGATTTCCTGTATACAATGTCATTTATATCCATAAGCTTGTGAACTTTATAATTCCAGATACCTATATACAGAAAGTTAGAAAGAACTATATGGACTCACGAGCGAGGAAAAACTTGACGTCAATAAATACAGAGTTACAGGATGTGCAAAGAATTATGGTTCAGAATATTGATGACGTATTACAGAGAGGAGATTCACTGTCAGGTAAGTTTAATTCATTCATCTGATGTTAACCTTTCCTTCATGTAGACGCGATTTTACACATCTGCAACGTTTGCTGACATGACGACACATCTACTGCAAACATAGGTAAAAACATTCTGGCAAATCAAAAAATTGCTCAAAATTTTATTCATCCACTACTCTTCCATGTTAAGTAAGAGATTTCAATCAGTTTTACACAGATGTTTTAAACCCTTCCCCAACAGACGACTTTTGAAAACATCTAGGCAAGAATATAGAAATGGTCTGTCAATAAAAGTATAAGCAGTGAATTAAGTTGAAAACATTGTGGCAAATTGAGAAATTGCTAAATCATGAGAAATTTCTCCTTTTGCCACCATATTTTCAAAAGTCATCTGATGCAGTTTTGCTGTACGTGGTTAAGAGTTAATGTAACATAAATAGTGTTTAATTTCATTAATACACATGAACCAGATTTCTGGCGATCTTTTATCAAGAACAAGTTTGCAATTTGATATGTTATTGCCATAATGCCATTACTAGCAAAACCTTTGGTCCAGTTTTCATATAACAGTTGTTCATGTTTTTAGCTCTACTGGCCAAAGGCCAGAAGGGCTTATGTCGTGGCGATTTGTCCGTCGTCCGTGTGTGCGTCCGTCCGTAAACAATTTCTTGTTAACACGATACAGTCTTATACAGTAGTTAGATATCCATGAGAGCTCGGTTCCTTTCGAAAACCAGCCAGATCCGCCCATGCATGACTGGATTATGGCCCTTGAAATGGTCAAAATTGCTATAAAAGAGCTTGTTAAAACGACACAGTCTTCACTTTTGATTGTATCTCAACCAAACTTATACAGTAGTTAGATATCCATGAGAGCTCGGTTCCTTTCGAAAACCAGCCACAGATCCGCCCATGCATGACTGGATTATGGCCCTTGAAATGGTCAAAATTGCTCTAAAAGAGCTTGTTAACACGATACAGTCTTCACTTTTGATTGTATCTCAACCAAACTTATACAGTAGTTAGATATCCATGAGAGTTTGGTTCATTTCTAAAAAACAGCCAGATCTACCCATGCATGGCTGGATTATGGCCCTTGAAATTGTCAAAATTGCTATAATACAGCTTGTGAACACAATAGAGCTTCCATTTACTATCTGATCTTCACCAAACTTAGATGGTATTTGAATATTGATGACATATTGGTTCCTTTTGAAACAAGCCAGATCAATGCCAGTAGAGCATAGGCCCTCATGGGCCTCTTGTTTCATAATGTGAGCCATTCCATAAGAAAACCAACATTATGGACTCTGCGAAATGTATTAATCCAGATCATTTGGGCTGACACATTCCATCTCAGGGGGTTAGAAGTATAGAGAAATGATTCCTGAAACAGAAAATTTACAGGAGGCGAAACGTGTCTGTCCGGGTTAGCCTGTGCGGCTTGCTTAGGTTTCTTGTGGGATGGCTGATGTTTTGTTTTCAATGACGTTGTTCATGTATTTTCATAATGTTTTGTTTTCAATGACATTGTTCATGTATTTTCATAATGTTTTATTTTCAATGACATTGTTCATGTATTTTCATAATGTTTTGTTTTCAATATTGGTTTTCTTGTCTTTCAGTGCTAGATACCAAAGCGAGCAATTTGTGGACGATGTCATCTAAATACAAGAAAGATGCCAAATACCTGAACTTGCGGTCCTCCTACGCTAAAATAGCGGCCATAGTCCTAGTCATCATAGTATTTCTGTTATTTATTCGATTCTGGATCTTGTGATTTGACCAACTATTTTGACGACCAGAGACTGACTCATTGTTCATACCAGAAAAGTGTGAAGGACAATCACTGATAATAGGATAAATATGTACAAAATACAATTCCTGTTCTTCAGGCAGAGCAATTTCCAACATACCTCCAATCTGCAGTAGACAACTTTGAAAACATCTAGACAAATATAAAGTTAAAAATATATAAAAGAAAGTTTTATTATTGCAAAGAGTTCGATTCTGGATCTTGTGATTTGACCAACTATTTTGACGACCAGAGACTGACTCATTGTTCATACCAGAAAAGTGTGAAGGACAATCACTGATAATAGGATAAATATGTACAAAATACAATTCCTGTTCTTCAGGCAGAGCAATTTCCAACATACCTCCAATCTGCAGTAGACAACTTTGAAAACATCTAGACAAATATAAAGTTAAAAATATATAAAAGAAAGTTTTATTATTGCAAAGACTTGAAAACATTGTGGCAAAAGAAGAAATCGTTCATTATGAGCAATTACCTTTCTCCTTTTGCCACACTGGTTTAAAAGTTGTCTGCTGTAGACGTATATTATTATATCTGCGGGTGGTCTAGGGTTAAGAGTCCCGCACCAGGATCCATTTAGGGATCACACTTCTGATGTCCGTCTGTCCATCTTTCCATGTGTCAGGCTTTCATTGTCTGACACTCAAGTCAAGCAGGTGACATTTCAGTTCCTTAGAACGGTCGTTTATATGATATAACATTGTTAACCAGGTTTTCAAAAATGTGGAAACCTTGTTATTAAAATGGTGAAAGTCTTGAAATGTTTTATTAAGATTATTAAGATTAAAAGTGTTCATTACAAATTACTTTGAGGCTTAGGTCATCATTTTGTCATTATGGATATGGGGTTTTACTCAAACAAGACCCTATGTACCATTTTAAGACTTTATTAACTTTACTATTAAATTATTTTGTAGTTATTTTCTCAGCTTGAACAGGTTCTTCTTTTCCCAAAATTCTTTCAAAGGATATGCTAGGAAATAGTAATATTATTTCATTTAACCCTTTCTCACATACAAAAATCTGCAGCAGAACACTTTGAAAACATCTAAACCAAAAATTGGAAAATCTCTATAAGAGAGTACAAATAATGAAAACACTGTGGCAAAAGGCGAAATTACTGTGTAAGCAATTTCTCCTTTTGTCACATTGTTTTCGAATATCGTCTGCTGCAGATGTGTAAAAAAACATCTAAAGGTTGGAGAGAATTAAAACCAGTTAGAAAAAAAAAATGAAATATCCATCATTTTTAGCAAAAAATGCTAGAGGCGAGTTATTGTGATGAATAATTGTCCAACATTCTTAGCTCACCTGAGCAAGAAGTGATCAAGTTGAGTTATTGTGATCGCCCTTAAATCTTCATGTGTTGTTTGTCTGTCAACATCTTCTCTACCCAGTGGGTCAATTGGGATGAAACTTTACAGAAAGCATCCTTTTTAATGTCCTCACCGAAATTCCTTCAATTTTTTTTTAAATCTTTTTCTCATCACAAACCAGTTGGCCTATTTTCAAATAATTTTGTAGACATGTTCCGTGGGTGACATTCTGAGTCATATCAATTTGACAAAAAACAGACAACATAAGGAGTGGGTTATTTTACTTTGAGGCAGTGCAGCCATACTGGTCCTCTTGTATTTGCTTACCTGACCGCATAATAAGTTTTTGTGGTAAGCATGACAAATCACATTGCATACCTCAGGTGAGCGATCCAGGTCCATCTTGTTTTCTTTTTACCACAATGTCAAGGAGTAGGAAAATGTTAAAAAATGTGTCATTACATACATGTACTTTACATTAGTTTGTTTTTATTACACAACTCAACTCTACCACATATGACAAATCTGCAGCTGATCATTTTGAACAAATCTAGGCAAAAACATGGGAAGTTTCTATGAATTAAAGTGATGTTATTTAACCCTTTCCCTCATACCACAATTCTGCAGCAGACGACTTTAACCTTATTTTGTCAAAACATATAATTGCATGGATAACCTATGACTAAAAGTGGAAAACATTGTGGCAAAAGGAGAAATTGCTTGTTTTGAGCAATTTCTTCTTTTGTCACTATGTTTTCTAAAAGCTGTCTGCTGCAGCGGCGTCAGAAAGCGTCTATATGAGGGAAAGGGTTAATAGAGTTGATATTAACATTGTGGCAAAAGGTTCGGAAATTTCTCATTATGAACAAATATCTCCTTTTGTCACAATATTTTCAAAAGGTGTCTGCTCAAATTGCGCCTGCATGTGGAAACGGGTTAAAACAGATATATTGCGCTCAACTGTATTGCATAAACAGTTTCTCAAATTCCTTCGCTTACTGGTGACAATGGCTCAAGTCATCTTAAACAGTATTTCTAAAACACGAATTTACCCTTTCCCACCTGCAGACGACTTTTGAAAACATTTTGGCCAAAGGTGAAATTGCTTATGATGAGCAATTTCTCCTTTCGCCACAATGTTTTCAACTTTATCTAACAATTAAGCTATCTTTTATGGATATTTTTTAGGTTTTTGTCACTATGTTTTCAAAGTCGTCTGCTGCAGATTTGTTGTATGTAGGAAAGGGTTAAATGTAGCAAATTAGTTTATAAGAGGGCTTTAGCCCCCGAGCCTTAATTCAAAGTTTATACATAAATAACAAATAAATTATGGAACTTTGCCGACTGCTGAATATTAAGACCAATGCACTCGAAATTAACCCTTTCCCTCATACGGCAATTCTGCAGCAGACGACTTTGAACATGTTTTGTCAAAAGATGGAAAATCTCTATAATTGAATGGATAACCTATGACAAAAAGTGGTAAACATTGTGGCAAAAGGAGAAATTGCACGTTTTGTGCAATTTCTTCTTTTGTCACTATGTTTTCAAAAAGCTGTCTGCTGCAGAGGCGTCAGACAGCGTCTTTATGAGGGAAAGGGTTACGTACTATATAGTTGTGTACATCGCACGTTTGCATTATAAGAACATTCAACAAGGCACTGTATTTTATCTATTTTCAACAGATTCAACCACTTTCTAAGTGCAATGGTTTTGTGGTCAATTTTGTAATGTACAAACCCTTAGTTTAAAGTTATTGATTTAACATGACAGGTTATTAAAGAGAAAACGAATGCAAGATGGTACATGGCCGTTTCTTTTTTCTTCTGAACTTAATTTTATCTATGAAATGTAGTTATTTAACAATAAATTTGCATAATTATATTTTCTGTGTGTTAAAATGATTCTAGTATTATATCTCGCCAAAAGTGAGGCTGTTTGACATATATCTAAAAATTGCGTCGGGGATTTGCAACTTGGCGGATCAAAAGTTTTGCCAGTTATGATGGAGTGCTCTTGTGCAAGGTATATTTCCTAGTCTAGTACTGGTTGAGCTTGCTTGCAGTGAGCTCGAAATAGCTGTAACAATGGCGGTTTGGTGTATGTACATGCGGTTGTCTGTCCGAACCTTGTCCGGCCTACATCGTAACCATGCATCATAGGATTTCCAAGAAACTTGGCACAAACTTTCACCATGATGAGGCACAAGACCTAGGCATGTACCTCAAATCTCAAGGTCACACTTAGATGTCAAAGATAAAAATAAGAACTGTTTGATAGGACTGCTGTACCTTGTCCGGGCTACATCTTATTGATGCATCACAAGATTTCCAAGAAACTTGGCATAAACGTTCACCATGATGAGGCAGCGTGTCGTGCACATGGCTGAGTTCCTTACCTCAAATTTCGAGGTCGCACTTAAAGGTCAAAGATCAAAATGAGTACTGTTTGATAGGACTGTACCATGTCCGGCCCACTTTCAACCATGCATCATTCATAGGATTCCCAAGTTACTGGCAACATGTGTACCATGAGGTGCATTGTCACGCACAATACCCAGGCCTAAACTTAAAAGGTCAAAGTAACACTTAAGAGGTCAAAATGAGAAACCATGCATCGTAGGATTCCCCAGCACACATGTTCACCATGATGAGGTGATAATGACAGAAGTGAAAACATTTTTTTTAAAAAAGGAGACTGTTCTCTTTTTACCCTTTTAAGTACATTTTGTTCGGTATGATAACATAAATATTGCATGGCTTCCAGTGTGACAGTACATATTGTCTACATGAGGAAAATACTGTTACCGGAGGCGAAGCCAAGGTTAACAGTATTTACCCGAATGTTGACAATTTGTACTTTCACACTGGAAGCCATGAAATATTTAATTATACCGAACAAAATTACAAGTTTATTCAATTTATTCTGTACCTTTGTAGGGGAGGTGAACATGGGTAGATCTACTACAATATAACACATACATATGAATATACCGTTTAACAGTATACTGTTACATAGCACGCGAGTCTAAACATTGATGTTATTGTTTTAAATAACGTCATGCACATGCATGACCAACATTTCAGATGCGCATGCCATGTAACAGTATACTGTTAACCAACCGGTCAAAAACGTACTGTTAGCATGTGACAGTAAGAAATTTCCCATGACGAGTATATGAGAATTTAACAAAGTCGCATGAGGTATAATAAAACTGAAATGCTGTTGTAAATGGCATGAAACACTACTCAAACAAAATGCATGTAACACACATTGATGCCTCGGGTAACAGTATTTTCCTCATGTACACAATATGTACTGTCACACTGGAAGCCTTGCAATATTTATATAATATCAGTGTTTCCTTGGTAAATGAACTGAACTATTGGAACTACTTATCTTAACACCGATACATCAGTCATAATGCTTTCCCCGCAACCCTGATTGATTGATTGATAGATTGGGGTTTAACGCTGTTTTTAACAATTTCTCAGTTATATCACGGCGGCCAGTTCACCTTCTCATGCATTTCCTGGTTTTCTCACATCAGTACTCCACACAACAATCTTCCCAAGCAACTGGCTGCTTTCCCACATAGACTTAGCCCATTGGTGGAAGACGAATCCGCAACCCTGAGTAACGAGGAGGGAAACTTTTACTATCATTTTTTAAGTCTTTGGTATGAGACAACCGGGAATGGAACCAATTCAGATTTTTAGCTCACCTATGCACGAAGTGCAAGGTAAGCTATTGTGATCACATTTTGTCCGGCGTACGTCCGTCGTCAACATTTCAGCTTGTTAACACTCTACAGGCTACATTTTGCATCCAATCTTCATGAAAGTGTATCAGAACATTCATCTTCATCAAATCTTGGACAAGTTCGAAACTGGGCAATATGAGGTCAAAAACGAGGTCACTAGGTTAAATTGAAGCGCATCTTGTTAACACTCTGGAGGCCACATTTTCATTTTGAGCATGTTGAAACTTTATCAGAATGTTTGTCTTGATGATATGTAGGTCAAGTTCGAACATGGGTCATGTCGCGTCAAAAAGTAGGTCACTAGGTCAAATTGAAGGAAAATCTTGTTAACACTCCAGAGGCCGCAATTTTTGCTTCAGCAGTTTGAAATTTTGTCAGAATGTTTGTCTTTAAAATATCTAGGTCAAGTTCGAATATGGGTCATGCCGGGTCAAAAACTAGGTCACTAGGCCAAATTGAAGGGAAATCTTGTTAACACTGTAGAAGCTGCATTTTTTGCTTCAGCAGCTTGAAATTTAGTCAGAATGTTGAGCTGAATGATATATAGGTCAAGTTTGAATACGGTCACTAGGCCAAACTGAAGGAAAATCTTGTAAACACTTTGGATGCAGCATTTTTTGCTTAAGCATCTTGAAATTTGGTCAGATGTTTGTCTAAATGATATCCAGTTCAAGTTCGAATATGGGTCATATGGGGGTCAGAAACAAGGTCAATAAAGGAAAATATTGTTCAAACTCCGGAGGCCGCATTTTTACTTTGAGCAAGTTGAAAATTTGTCAGAATGTTGTTTTGATGATATCTAGTCCATGTTGGAATATGGGTCATATCAGGAAAAAAAATTATAGATCACTAGGCCAAATGAAGGAAAATCTTGTTAACACTGGAGGTTGCATTCAGAATAATTGTCTTGATGTGTTTTGCATAACAGTACATTGTATAATTAAGGTGAGCGATCCAGGGCCATCATGGCCCTCTTGTTTAACCCTTTCCCTCATACGATACTTCTGCAGCAGACTACTTTGAACATATTTTGTTGAAAAATAGAAAATCTCGATAATTGAATGGATAACCTATGACCAAAAGTGGAAAACATTGTGGCAACAGGAGAAATTGCTCGTTTTGAGCAATTTCTTCTTTTTTCACTATGTTTTCAAAAAGCTGTCTGCTGCAGAGGCGTCATAAAGCGTCTATTTGAGGGAAAGTGTTAACCACTACACATACGAGACTGTGCAATATGTTGTGTAAAATTTTATGAATTTACGTCAAAGACTAAAGATACATATGAAGTCAAAATGCTTCAGTAACCCCAGTGTCTATATCCATTAACCCTTTCAGCTTTTATCATAAGTTTTTCAAAAGGAATCCGCCTCCAATGGGGAAGGGTTCAATTTTATATTGTACTATAAGATAAGATGGCAGGTGAAGTGAAAAGATGTCATTTCAGAGTAATGAAAACATCAAGTCGTAATTTTTTTATGTTTTTTTATTAAACTTTTAAGTAATGAATTTTAAAGCTATCAGTATCAAATGTTTTCTGTATCACATAGATTTGAAAATTAAAAAATGACTAATGTCTTATGACTGAAAATAAGTCAGGACAAGTATATCACACACACTAATGCCCTGCTTTGTGTACAAAATCATAGGCATTTAGTGGTATGTACGACTCCCCTCTGTGATCTCGACTATCCGCTGAGATGGGTCCTACAGATAAATCAGATATGAATATTGTTTAATACTTAATTTTTAATTTATAGAAAAAGAGTATTTTGTTTGATAGTTCTGAGGTGTTTGGTATTAAGCTCAAGCTATACTAGTCGGATCAAATTTTGCTGTCGGACCAATCAAAGCAGATAGTCGGAAGTCAAGGAGGGTAGTCTACATACCGCTAAGTGTGTGTGTACAATATGTGCAAAAAGGAAATTGAAGTTAACCTTTTCCCTCATATAGACGCTTTCTGACGCCTCTGCAGCAGACTGCTTTTTGAAAACATAGTGACAAAAGAAGAAATTGCACAGAACGTGCAATTTCTCCTTTTGCCACAATGTTTTCCACTTTTTGTCATAGGTTATCCATTCAATTATGGAGATTTACTATGTTTTGACAAAATACGTTCAAAGTCGTCTGCTGCAGAATTGTCGTATGAGGGAAAGAGTTAAATTAGTGTCTTGAGTATCAGACCGTATGGTACAGAGCTCTAGATGAGGTGAAGTTTTCATTTAATTATTTCCTTTTTTGATCTCCAAAACCTATCTGGTGTCTTCTCAAAAGTGTCGACTCGGTGAGATGATACCTTTGAGTACCTACAACATAGGTTTAAATGAGTAATGATAGAGGTATTCTGGAGCAAAGACCATCTTATCAAGCAGTATGGTGTTGGAACATTTTTGAAAGAGGTGTTACTGTCATAGTTTGTGTTATCGGATGCAGAGGTTCCAAACTACGGTTTGAAATTGGTGCAAAATCATGAATAAGCTAAATTGTCCTTTGTAACAGGTAAATTTTCAAGACATCTGAGAGTCTTCAAGTACATTTTCTCCTTTTTCTTGGTCAAATATGCTATAATTAACAAACAAATACATGTAATTTTAGTATGAAATATATAATAGATAATGTAAATATATAAATCTGAAATAATATTCAACTTTTGCTACAAAACCAAAATATATAAATAAAATTACAAAAAGAAATAATTTATTTAAATCATTAATGTTGCTTTCTTGATCACTTTAATGCTCCAGACGTCACAAGCATCTTTCCAAGGTCTCCTGAGGCATTTAGTCTGGTAACTTCCTTGAATCCACCAACATATTTACCGTCCAGAAACAACTGTGGTACCTGCAATGTAGAAATATAATTGTCAATTTACACTTTTCCACACCAGACATATAAATACAGAGATTCGAATCATCACGAAATCGGCATTCTGTCGCGGGTATGGGAAATCTCGCGGATCATAATTCTTGTAATGCACGCGCTCATAGCAAACGTCTACTCAATCGGAAAAAATCAGCAAACTTAGATGATAATAGAATGACAACTATTATATAAAATATAAGCAAAGTACTACATGTATTTGTCACATCTGTATTTGTATTTCTTAGATAGTGAAATAAATGAAATGCAGGGAAAAAAATATATTATTAAAGATTAACTTATACAAATATATTACAATTGCTTCCTTATTCATGTTGGCTGCATTCAAACATTGATCGCATTTTTAACCATCTTTGAGATGAATGTGTATTAATTAATAAGGGGATAAAATACCATGTTCAATAAACATAGCAAAGGCTGCTTGTGAATAATGCATAATTAAAGAGTAACTATAATTTTTTCAACATACATTACAGTTAAAAAATTACACCAACCATAAACAGAGAAAAGCTTAAAAAAAAGCATGAAGTAAGAATAAAGGGATATCGAAGTTACTCTACACAGAGACATATAAACATATGTTTATATGTCTCTGCTTTACACAACCCAAATCAGCGGGTGGTATTTCGCGCAGACACGACTAGTTGAAAAATTAGTAACATGACTAACACATCTTGCCATACCCGCAAGATTTGTTCTTTGTGAAGCCCGAATGTCCTATCTTTCGAGGCCTGTTGTTCACCTTGATTTTCATTATCTCCCGTTCTCCGTATTCTTAAATGAATCATTTGTGTTCTCCATTTTCTTAATTAAATAATCAACCCAGAATGCCAATGAGAAATGCCAGTTAACCCGACACCTAGTTATCCCGACACCTAGTTAACCCGTCACCTTTTCGGTTAACCCGACACCCGATATAAATTTCATGTGTGAAATTCGGTCAACCCGACACCTCCCTATATTTTACCGTATACATGAAGAATTATTGAAACTGTATTTCCTGATCTTTGACTCAAATAATTACACACGATGTTGGGCCAATATGGACAAGTGTTGTTGTTGTTGTTGTGGATACCATAATAAACATTTCGGGCCTAGAATATGTTGTACCCTATATGATGTTTTACTATAACAGAACAGAAAATTATGTATATAACACCTCATGGACAAACTTCGTTTAAAATGTAGTATTGTTATACCTTGATCAATTATAATAGTTTCCGACTTTGAAATTGACACAGATTAAGTGTAATTGGTTGTCTAATTAGTTGTTGATTATGTTGTTTGTATTCTCGTTTAAATATAATTAAAATGTGCTTTTTTACATTAATAAATTGTGTCCTTTAATAAACGGTGTTTGCTTGTTTATTTATCCCCTTAAAATATCTACCTTTGATATATTGACGACAAAGTGGATTTCCTGATAGATCTTAATAATTAGTTTGCATGTTGATTTTTGAGAAATAAGCAAGCTTGTATATATATCACTAACAAGAACTAGGCTACCATTCTGAAAGAGTTGTAGCCCGTTATATAAGTTATATCAATAGTTATATAAAATTAAATGTGCTTGTGAAATATTACTTATTGTTCATTTTAAAACTATTCGTGCAATGGCAGATCATTGTGTACATTGTGGTTTAGAGGTGCGTACACGTCAGCATGCAATATCTTGCGATGTCTGCAATAGCTGGCAACACAGAATTTGTGAAACGGGTAAGTACACTTTTTTTAAATAAATTGTCCTGCACTCTGTGCTAGTTATTTCATGTATCTTCAAAGACTCAAAGTTCTCAAAACAGTATGTTTTCCTAACCGATTTCAAATAATGGTAGAAATCGTTAAGGCTCCTTTTAGTTTTCAGAGAATCAGTATATCACATTTCATGTATCTTCAAAGACTTTTCAAAACAGTATGTTTTCCTAACCGATTTCAAATAATGATAGAAATCGTTAAGGCTTCTTTAGTTTTCAGAGAATCAGTATATCACATTTCATGTCACGGGAATCGGTATATCACATACAGTCAATTCTTAGAAGAAAGGTAGAAATCGTTAATAATTAACGAATGCTCCTTTTCTCCAAGAATTATATATTTTTCTCTAAGTTTTCAACTCATCAATATCACGGGAATCGGTATATCACATACAGTCAATTCTTAGAAGAAAGGTAGAAATCGTTAATAATTAACAAATGCTCCTTTTCTCCAAGAATTATACATTTTTCTCTAGGTTTTCAACTCATCAATATCACGGGAATCAGTATATCACATATAGGCAATTCTTAGAAGAAAGGTAGAAATCGTTAATAATTAACGAATGCTCCTTTTCTCCAAGAATTATACATTTTTCTCTAAGTTTTCAACTCATCAATATCACGGGAATCGGTATATCACATATAGGCAATTCTTAGAAGAAAGGTAGAAATCGTTAATAATTGGCACATAATTAAACCTAAATGTTTTATCTTTTCAGATACCGGGACGGAGAGATGTCCGCTACTTCGCTTCTGAAGCAAGTTTCAATCGTATACAAGATCCGTTTACCTAGGCAAGATTCTTCAGAAGAAACTGACAGCGAGTGATTTTATGATGTTCTGTTCTGTTCTGTTCTGTTCTGTAAATATGTAAACCTTGTTGGTAAACGTGTAAAAAAATGTGTGTATATTTGTATAATTTGTTTGTTTTATTCTTTCAATGTTTCTTGTAAATTATATATTTTATAAATTTTAAATATCGTGTTTTTTTCTCTTTAACTTGCCCTTAGACACCATTCAACCTGAAAAATAAAATTTATTATCTATGATATATCGTTCAGAAGAAACTGACAGCGAGTGATTTTATGATGTTCTGTTCTGTTCTGTTCTGTAAATATGTAAACCTTGTTGGTAAACGTGTAAAAAAAATTGTGTATATTTGTATAATTTGTTTGTTTTATTCTTTCAATGTTTCTTGTAAATTATATATTTTATAAATTTTAAATATCGTGTTTTTTTCTCTTTAACTTGCCCTTAGACACCATTCAACCTGAAAAATAAAATTTATTATCTATGATATATCGTACGAGATATTCTAGGCTCGAATTGTAAGTTATGGTAACAACAACAATAAAACGTGGTCAAATCGAAAACAGATGTGAATAAGCAATAAATAACGCCAGATACTTAAAGTAATAATTTTTAAATGAGGTGTCGGGTTAACCAAAAAAGGTGTCGGGTTGACTCCGAATTTTACCTATAGGTGTCGGGTTAACCAAAACAGGTGTCGGGTTAACCGAAAAGGTGACGGGTTGACTTGGTGTCGGGATAACTAGGTGTCGGGTTGACTGGATACCCCAATGAGGGAAGCCAGAAAGTCAACAATAAAACAGATGAGAGCTGTATCAGGAACAGGTTCAATAACTAAACTATACAGAGTAAAAAGCTCTTAACAGAAACCATGGAAACGATATGAAGGCTCTAATATCAGGGTAAAAACAACATATGCCACATGATGCAAGCAATTCTCCTCTTTCCTCATTGTTTTCACAAGTTTCGTTTTGAAGATCGGTCGAATATATTCATATGTGAGGTTAAAACATCAAAATAAGCCTTCTTACCTCCCGTCTATCTGTCAAACACAAAATCTGAAAATAGTTTTCGATCTGATTGCAGTCATGCCTTCTTTCTATTTCAACGACTTCGTAGTTAGGAAACTTCAGTTTGAAACCATCAAGAATTGTTTTAATGGATGTTGATTCTGGTGAATATGTTTTGGAAAAAAGTAGAACTTTTCTTTGTAAAAGCTTCTTGTCAACAAATGGTTTTGCTCCTGCACCCGCCATCTTGGCGTCCTTAGATATGATCTGTGTCACCTAGACGCTTTCAATAACCAACGTTGGGTTTTCTCCCTTCCATTATGAAAACAGGAATCACGTTGTTATCTCCCTTGTTTCCCATTTAATCCAAGGATTAACCCTTTTCCTCATATAGACGCCTCTGCATAAGACGGCTTTTTGCAAACATAGCAATTTCTCCTTTTGACACAATGTTTTCCACTTTTAGTCATAGGATATCCATTCAATTAAAGAGATTTTCTATTTTTTGACAAAATATGTTCAAAGTCGTCTGCTGCAGAATTGTCGTATGAGGGAAATCGACCCTTTCCCACATCTACAGCAGACAACTTGGAAAAACATTTAGGCAAAAATGTGAAAAAAATAATATCAATTAGTTTACAATATAGGTTTATTTTATGAATAATGCATTAATTATTATGCTGCAAAGGTTATCTGCTGCAAATGTGTCAAAATGAGTCTGCAAGATGGAATGGATTTACATGTGATTCCTGACTTTCTCCCGACATTCTTTCCAGACTGTTGGACAATTGGGTGGAAAGACGTACGGCGCTTGTCACAGTGACTTTTGTCAAATGAATGGGTAAAACATCCTTACAAATGTATAAGTTTTAGTTTTGACTCCCCATTGGCCAAGAGTGAAGCATATTCCCACTTACAGATGCATCGGCTAAAGCCTACTATTGAAAACAATGTTGCAAAAGTAGAAATTTCCCTTTTTTCCACAATGTTTTCAACTCTATTCAATATTCATGGAGATTTGGCACATTTTTGCCAAGGCGTTCCAATGTTGTCTGCTGCAGATTTGATGCAGATAATGAATGTATATTGTTTTACGGCGCATCGACAGCTAAGGTCATTTAGCGCGCATTTAAATTTAATTATTCATGATCCCTGGGTGAACAAACCAGTACTAGGCTAGAAAATGTGCCTTGCCCAAGAGCACTCCACCATGACCGAATTGCCACGACTGGGGATCGAACCCGGGACAATTGATGCAGATAAACGCACAAGATTCTCCTCTGTGAGCAAGTGCCAAATACTTACCGATACAAGAGGAACAAGTGGAAAGGTGACCTTCCCCGTCAACAATAAATCTGCAGCAGTCAACTTCTAAGACATCGAGGCATAAATATCACAAAAGCTCATTTTGAGCATTCCAGGCTCAGATTTTTGTTATAATTGGTTTAACCCTTTCCCTCATATAAACGCTTTCGGACGCCTCTGCAGCAGACAGCTTTTTGAAAACATAGTGACAAAAGAAGAAATTGCACAAAACGTGCAATTTCTCCTTTTGCCACAATGTTTTCCACATTTAGTCATAGGTTATCCATTCAATTATGGAGATTTTCTATGTTTTGACAAAATCTGTTCAAAGTCGTCTGCTGCAGAACTGTCGTATGAGGGAAAGGGTTAACGCCATTTCAATATTATTTCACATATATCATGTTGACAGTAAATCGAGGGCTTGGCGTGAAACGGTTGTAACTCAAATTGGTATTTTTTTACCAAGGTTAATCACCTTGCCATAAACCCTTTATAAGCGTTAAATCATTTTTCTTGGTAAACAATGGAAATTGAGGTGCCATTGCTCGTTCTGAGCAATGGCACCTAAATTTGCATTGTTTACAAAAGGGTCAAAATTGCCCCTAAACCAGGGTTTTCAAAATAGGTTTTTAGTTACAACTGTTTCACGCCAAGCCCCAGAGTTGGACTTATTCACGATTCTTGGGTAAACGAACAAGGCTAGGAAATGTACCTTGCCAAAAGGCATTGCCGTGAGTAGGGATCAGACAAGGAAAGCACAGTTCCAAATCCCAAATGCTAACCACTCAGGGATGGCGGTTCCCCAGGATCAGATGAGGTAATAAAATGCATGAGAACAAACTTGTCACTGTGTAGTAGTGTTTACTTGCCAACAAAGCCACAGTAACAAAAATAATGAACACATCCTATATGTTTATAAACCCTTCCCACATACAACAAATCTGCATTGAAAAGGCCTGGTTGAAAATATAGTTAACATATATGAACGAAAGTTAAAAAATTGAATAGAATTGAAGATATTGTGGCAAAAGGAGAAATTGCTCATTATGAGCAATTTCTTATTTTGCTACGATAATTTCAAGTCATCTATTGCAGGGGTAACAAAAAGCATCTGTATGTGGGAAAGGTCAAAGTAATTTCACAAGCTCTTTAAAAACATTAAGCCTACAAAATTGCAGTATTATAGGCATTTGTAGAATTTGAAACAATGGGAGAAGGAGGTAGGAAACATTGCGTGTTTAGAGCAATACCACCATTTCACAGTCGTCAACAGTATTCTAAAGAGGATAATTAGTATTTTAAGTATGATAACAGTTTAACAATTACATGTACATAGAATTAAAATTGAAGTAAAAAGTTGATTCATTAACGTAAAACCTTAACAAAAATAATTATTGAGGAAATTTTGGGATTCGCTTCGTTAAATATTAGCCCTTATTGTCAGGCTTTTCTGTCTGTCTGTTTGTTTGTAAAGCGACGCTCCACAGCCCAAACCGACGGGCCGATTCCGATGAAACTTGGTGAACAGGTGCCATACAGGCTCAGCTTGTACCCTTGTTTTTCAATTTCAACTATGAATTTTACTCTCTGGAAATTATCAATCCAAAAATATTGTACAACATGTTCTTTGATGAACGCTTTCCAACATTAAATGAATCTGCAGCAGACAACTTTGAAGCACATAGGCAAAAACATTGAAAATCTCCATAATTGAATGGATAACCTATGACTAAAAGTGGAAAACATTGTGGCAAAAGGAGAAATTACACGTTTTGTGCAATTTCTTCTTTTGTCACTATGTTTTCAAAAAGCTGTCTGCTGCAGAGGCGTCCGAAAGCATCTATATGAGGGAAAGGGTTAAAACCTCCCCAGAACAGGCCATGTACAAAATCTGGAAGTAAACATTTTAAGTAAACATTTTAAATTTGATCGAATAAAAATTACGTGAAAGTTACCAGTAATGTTTTAATACATATTTCATGAGCATAATAGAAATGCATTGGATGACTACAAACCTTATCAAACCATAAAACCTACATATTATTAGGAATTCAGATATAGAAGCTTAAATAAGCTTGACCCAAAAATGAACCCCTTCCTAATCTACAGCAGAAGACTTTGAAAACATGTAGTATAAATGATTGTAAATCTTTTTCTATGAAAGGAATAGAGTTGTAAAAGGGAGATCTTTTTCTAAACGCTGCAGATGCGTCCAAATGTGTTTGCAAGTAGGAAAAGGTTAACAGACGGACATTATTTAAAAAGGATTAAAGAGTATGAAACAGTGTATTCATATATGTTAATCTATTTCAATAGAAGAATGCTTAAATTTTCAGAAAATATCTTTGTCATTGTCATTAGGATCCTCATTCTGCAGTCCATTCAGGCTAATCCGGGCCGACGCATTCCATCTGAGGGGGATATAGGTATAGAGTTATGATTACTGAAATAGAAAATCCACAGGAGACGAAAAGTGTACGTCCGGGTTAGCCTGCATGGCATGCTTAGGCTGATCCGGGTTGATACTTTACGCAGAGTCCGTAATGTTGGTTTTCTCGTGGAACAGACAAATAAGTGTGATTCCCAAGTATCTCTCTACTTTACAGACAGGCAAAACAAAGTTGAGGGAGGAAATGAGATGGTCCTTCAAGAATCTATTTTGACCTTTGTAAAGTTCTCAACAATATTTATCATTACTTATGTATAATTCCAATTATTGGGCCTTGGAAAACAGGTCATTTTGATTTTGCACGATAAGCAATGCTGTGGTTTCTGTCCTTAACACTTTCCCACATACATCAAATCTGCAGAAAACATTGTGGCAAAAAGAGAATTTAAACATTATGAGCAATTTCTCCTTTTGCCACAATGTTTCCAAATGGTAACTGTTGAATACATGTATATGTCAAAATGCGTCAGTTAGAGAGACAGGGTTAAACTGTACTGTTAATTGTGTCAATATTCCTTTCCTTCCTACAAAAACACCCGACTTTCAATTAACCCTTTCCCTCATATGACAATTCTGCAGCAGACGACTTAGAACATATTTTGTCAAAAATAGAAAATCTCTTTAATTGAATGGATAACCTATGACTAAAAGTGGAAAACATTGTGACATAAGGAGAAATTGCTCGTTTTGAGCAATTTCTTCTTTTGTCGCTATGTTTTCAAAAAGCCGTCTGCTGCAGAGCTGTCAGAAAGCGTCTATATGAGGGAAAGGGTTAAGAAGAGTCCAATAATACTCATATCAGGTAAGGGGTATAAACAGCTCATGATTTCATGAATCTCCCTCCATAGCCACCTCTGCTTGCACTCTTACAAAGAAAGGTCCTTGTGTACAGTACACCTTTAATTGGACAACATATGGCTGTCCAAACGTCTCCACCACAGTTGGTGAATTCGCTAAAGTTGCGATAATCCTGTATTTTTCTTCCTTTCCTTCTTTAGTTTTCTCTGTTGATCTGTTTAACAAGTATTCCTTAAATCCTGGCTGTTCGTTCATTAATCTCTGAGCCCAGGGTTGTAATGCAAGGGCATGCAGCAACCCAAGAACTACAGAACGAAGTTCAGGAAAAGGTTGTTCTGCCAGTTGCATGATATAGTCAAAAGTGTGAGTACCAAGATGGGCAAACCAGTGTTCTGTAAGTTTTAAAAGTTCCGACGTTTGATCCGCCACCTGCAATGGGGAATCAACAATTCAGTTTAATTTGTTAACCTATCGAAAATAACTCTTTGAATACTTTGTAAAACAATTTCGCACAATAATGACTTCTCTTTCTGAAATATTTGAATACTCCTTTTGATTTAATAGCTGTTTTCAAATGGAATTCCAAAAAGTCTAAGATAATTATGTAATTACTTGACTCTTTCCCTAAAATTAAAACTATGAGTTCAACAATTGCATGAGAAAAAGTTCCAAAAAACATCATGGAACCATAGTGCAGAAATTTCCCAATATATCTAATACTTCTACAGACATAATTATGAGAACAAGATTTGATTAACCCTTTCCCACATACATCACATCTGCAGGAGACAACTTTGAAAATATATTGACTAAAAAGTGAAAAATCATCATAAATAAGGGTTTTATCATTCAAAAGAGTTGTAAACATTGTGGCTAAAGGAGAAATTGCTCATTTTGAGCAGTTTCTTCTTTTGTCACAATGTTTTCAAAAGTCGCTCTGCTAAAAGGCGTCAGAATGCATATGTATGTGGGAAAATGTTAAGATAATAAGATGTGTTTATAGTCGTTTGAAACATACCTTTGAACACAATGATCTCAACCCTCGATCACATATATCAGATATTACATTTTGTCCTTAGAGGTGAATGAGAGTATTAAGTTTCATATAAGACAAACAGTCAATACTCTTCTTCATGTAGTATTTGCCTCATCAAGTGGGGAAGGGCTGTCTGATGCACGGCCTGGTCATACTAAAGACTTTAAAAATAGTGGTGATGGCTGCCCTCGTTGGCGCTCGAGGTTGTGGTGTTAGCATTATTACTGACAGGCTGGTATCAGAATAAATGGACCAGTAGTAGTGATATAAACTTACCCAGGAAATGCTTTGATATAAATGAAAAATTGTTGAAGGCGGCAAAAAACACCAAAGCGGCATAAAACACCAAACAAACAATCAATCAACCTGGGACAACTAAAACATATTAGTGGCCCAGAATCAACCAAATCGTATTTGCATTTACATTGTACTTCAGTAACATCCCACCTATTCATGATCCCGCAGTCTCTTGGATAACCAGCACTAGGCTTGGAAACATGCCTTGAACACGTTAACTCCACCATGATCTTTTCTCAAAATATTCCATAAATTCAGTGTTACAAATACTACTAGTTTAAACTTATTTGTTTTACATCGATTGCGAAACAAGCTTTAAGCTTATATTAATCACTCTTGATGTCTGCTTCCTGGAGGCTTAACCAGTACTCGTCCAGTTTGTATGGAAAAGTCCAAGAGGTCGAATCTGCTCATGACGGGATTCGAACCCTTGACCTTTGGTACGAGAGGTAGACGTTCTACTACTGCACCACTGTCTCTAAATATACTATTACAATGTACCTGTAATTTTAAAAGACTTTCTAACGCTTGTAGAACTAAAACTTTGGTTCCTTGTTGACTTTCTCTCAAAGCTTTCCCAAGATTTCTTACTCCATTATCTATTTTTGTGCCTGAAATAAAGCAATACAAAGGTATTAATTAACCCTTTTGCACGTATACAGATGCTTTCTGACACATGTGCAGCAGACGACTTTTAAAAACATGGCAAAAGAAGAAATTTCTCATAATGACCATTATCTCCTTTTGCCACATTTTCAGCTTTTGCAATAATGAAACTTTCATATTTGGAGACTGTTCATGCTGTTATGAAAATATTTTCAAAATCGCATAATGCAGATTTGTTGTTTGTGAGAAAAAGATAATGCCTCTGATCGACGAAGTTTTTGAAAACATTGTGAAAAATGAAGAATCTCCTTTCGCGACAATGTTTTCAACTTATTTCAGAAATTATACTTTCATTTATTGAGATTTTCCATGTTTTTGATTAGATGTTTTTTTTAAAGTTGTCTGCTGCAGATTTGCTTTATGTGGGAAAGGGTTAAAGGAAAACATTTTCAGAATGAGGTCACCTTTTGCCACCATGTCTTTGACTCAATGACTTGATTCAATGATTATAATTTGTGAGATTGTTTTATCTTAATTTTCTTTTATAATATTTTCTTACAATGTTAATTTTTTTATATTTTCTTACAATGTTACTTTTTTAAAGCTCTTTGATATAGTTTACAAACAGGTCTTTGTCAAGGAAAGGGTTTAATCTTTTTTTACATAATTATAGGAAAATACTTACCTAGCTTTTCTAATGCCAATTTCCCTTCCAGCGTGTGACCAATAAGCCCCATTGTTTGTATGACGAGGCTGTGTAACGTGATTGTCTCCGGGTTCTCGAGGTTATTCAACAACGTGGTCACAAATACTGCATTATTGCCCAAAACTTCTTTCGGGTGTAACCGTGCAACACTTCCAAAAAATTTCATTAAGCCTGAAAAATATTTTTTTCTATAAATTCCTCCTGTACTTGTATAACATGGATTTAACGCTTTTCCTGATGCACACAACTTTTGAGATTCATGCAGCAGACGATTTCTGAAAATATTGTGGAAAAAGGAGTAATTTGCTTTGAATTTACCCGATTTTTACAATTTGATTGATCACCAAGACAATTATTCAGAATATGTTTCATGATTGATTGATTGCGTGCTTGGTGTTTTACACCATTTTCAACTATTTTTTAGTTATATCATGGTATTTCCTGGGTAAGATACAAGTATTACTGGTCTGTTTAGCCTGACAACAGTCAGTCAGTCAGCCAGTCGTAATGCCAACCCCGCAACCCTGAGCGCCAAGGATGGCAGCCATTACTACCATTTTTAAAGTATTTTGTATGACCCGGCCGGGGATCGAACCTGCACCATCCTGAGAGGGAGGCTCTACCACTACACCATCGGATTGGTGAATATGTTTCACGAACATTTTGAGAACTTAAGAGTCGACACAACCAAATTGTTGATAACGGAAAAAATGGTGATTACGAAAGCTCAGCTTAAGCACTTTGTACTCAGCTGAGCTAGACTTTCGAGATATTCTCAAAGCACATTGTGACATACAGAGTTCCGTGAACTTTTTCTCTGATATTTTCTGAGTCATTGTAAAATCCAGTTTTTCATGCAGACCGTTTCTGATGCCTCTGCAGCAGACTTAATTTGAAAACATTGTGACAAAAGGAGAAATTTCACAAAACGAGCAACTTCTCCTTTTGTCATATCATGTAAAGTATTATCTCTATTGAGTCGTGGTTAGATCTACCCCCTTTGGAGTTGGAGACCAGCATTTAAATCCATACCAAAGACTAGTCTGCGAAATGAGCAGTGGTCCTTTGGTCTCTGGCCAGTAGCTTTTGGATCCAACCAGTGAACAATTTCATTTGACCAGTGTAAATTTACATTTAAGATTTTCGGACCAGTGAAAAGTAAATTTCATTGACTTAAAGAATTTAAGAATGGCAGTAATAAACTAGAGATTGCTTTTTTGAAAAAGCGCTTGTCTCCCCATTTGTGTGGTCGTAGGGGAGGAAAAGAAATGATGGAGATGAATTTTTTAGTTTTGGACTGGAGATGAAGCAACAGTGACAATCCTCAGTTATTGAGCGGAAACCATTTTTCAGCTGAGGGTTACCATGACCTTGGTCTTTGACCTAGTGACCTCAAAATCAATAGGGGCCATTTGCTGCTGGTGACCAACCTGCAAACCAAGTATGAAGTTCCTGGGCCCAAGCAATCTTCAGTTATTGAGCGGAAACCATTTTTCAGCCAAAGGTCACCGTGACCTTGACCTTTGACCTACTGACATCAAAATCAATAGGGGTCATTTACAGGTTATGACCAAGCTGCACACCAAATATGAAGTTCTTGGGTATAAGCGTTCTTGATTTATTGAGTAAAACACATTTTTCAGCTGAAGGTTACCGTGACCTTCGACATTTGACCTTGTGACTCAAAATCAAACAAATTCAATAAAGGTCATTTACTGGTTAGGACCAACCTGCACACCAGGTATGAAGTTCCTCAACATAAGCATTCTTTAGTTATTAAGAGGAAACCATTTTTCAGCTGAAGGTTACCATGACCTTGACCTTTAAGCTAGTGACCTCAAAATCAATAGGGGTCATCTACTGGTGGTGACCAACCTGCACACCAAGTATTAACTTCCATGGCCAAAGCATTCTACAGTTATTAAGCAAAAACAATGTTTCAGCTCATTGTCACTGTGACCTTTCAGCTCAAGGTCACTGTGACCTTGACTTTGACCTCAAAATTAATAGGGTCTTCTACTGGGATTGGCAAACCTGCATACCATGTATGGAGTTCCTCGGCCCAAGCGTTCTTCAGTTATTGAGCGGAAACCATTTTTTACCTCACAAGGTCACCATGACCTTGACCTTTGACCTTCTGATATCAAAATCAATAGAAGTCATCTACTGGTCATGACCAACCTGCATACCAAGTATGAAGATCCTATGCCTAAGCGTTCTTCAGTTATTGAGCGGAAACAAGTGTGACGGATGTGACCTTGACCACTGTGACCTTGACCTTTGACCTAGTGACCTTAAAATTAATAGGGGTCATTTGCTGGTGGTGACCAACCTGCACATCAAGTTTGAAGTTCCTTGGCCCAAGCAAAAACTATGTATGGAGTTTCTCAGCCAAAGTGTTCTTCAGTTATTGAGCGGAAACCATTTTTTACCTCACAAGGTCACCATGACCTTGACCTTTGACCTTATGTTATCAAAATCAATAGGGGTCAGCTACTGGTCATGACCAACCTGCATACCAAGTATGAAGTTCCTACGCCCAAGCGTTCTTCAGTTATTGAGCGGAAACAAGTGTGACAGACAGACGGACAACGCCATTTCAATATCCCCCTCCCTATTTCATAGGCGGGGGATAATAAGGGAAATTATGAATGTTAAAATGATGCAGTATTTAAGGTATCCGAAAGATGCATTCTTGGAGAGAGATAGGAAGGTTAAGAGAGAGGATGGGGAACTACATCGTGTAGAGGTGATGCCAAGATCAGACTCTTGTGCAAGAGCCAAGAGAAGACAGATAGATCCGGGTGGGTCCATAGTTGGAGATATGGTAGTGAATGGTGCCGCATGGAGATTATGGCCACTTTGGGCTAATGGGACCCTTACATTTACTTGAATATCTTGGTAAAAGAAAGGCGCGACTAAAATAACTTATACACCTATATTTAAATATTTAGATGTTCGATGTGTCAGTGTGGCATCAAGTAGTAAATATTAAATATTATGTTAGTCACATAGACTTGTTGAACTTTATTAACCCTTTCCCACCCGCAGACGCATTTGGACGCAATGGCAGCAGACGACGTTTGAAAACATTGTGGCCAAAGTTGAAATTGCTCATCATGAGCAATTTCCCTTTTGACCAGAATGTTTTCAATTTTATTTAACAATTAAGCTATCTTTTATGGAGAATTTTCAGGATTTTTGTCACCATGTTTTCAAAGTCGTCTGCTGCAGAAATGCTGTTTGTGGAAAAGGGTTAAATAATTAGTTTTACAAAGCAACGGGAAGCACTAAGAAAGGAAAAAGAGAACATCACACAGTTGAAAACACCATTCAAACAAACAAAACTTGTAAAAATGAATCATGTAAGGCCTTACCTGGAATAAGAAAGCCAGCCAAAGGATCAGATTGAGAACCCTGCATCATTGTTTCTAACTTAGCCACGACTCCTTGCTGGTCCAAAAATGCTAGTCCATGCTCCACAACAGCAAGATCTGACAGAAGTTCCAAACAGTTTAATTGCAGTAAAATATCATCCTTGTAAAGTTCATTTATAAACTGCTGAAGGATGCCTGTCTCCGCACTCTTCTGTAAGCTAAGTAATGACTTCTGACTGATTTTCACCACCGTCTGGAAATGTATAGAATAAAGAAAGAAATACCTAATAAGTCATTTGATACAACCCTTAAAGGGCAAATTAAAGTTTGCTTAGTACTTGATGCTGTATAACAGTATTGGACATTATTTCTGTAAAATGTTGACTTATTTGCACGATAATTACCTAAATTAAATATATTCTTACCAAAGCATAACATTTTCCTGGTAAATTACCAGGTATAATTAATATAGGTCAGTTCTATCTTTACATTGTTTACCAACTGTACAAAAACGAACAATTTCACCTTTTGCCACTATGTTTTTCAGCTTTTTTCAATAATTATACATTCATTTATATATATATAGAGATTTTCCATGTTTTTGCATGGTTGTTTTCAAAGTCGTCTGCTGCATATTTGCAGTATGTGGGAAAGGGGATAATCCATTGGTGGAATACAAATTTTTTTGGTAATTATACAAGACTTTGACACATCAGTGGCAGACAACTCTTCAAAAACATTGTGTAATGAGGAGAAATTACTTAAAAGAAGCAAAATCTAAATTTCCAACTATGTATTAACTCTTTCCCTCATATGACAATTCTGCAGCAGACGACTTTGAACACATTTTGTCAAAAATTAGAAAATCTCTATAATTGAATGGATAACCTTTGACTAAAAGTGGAAAACATTGTGGCAAAAGGAGAAATTGCTCGTTTTGAGCAATTTCTTCTTTTGTCACTATGTTTTCAAAAAGCCGTCTGCTGCAGAGGCGTCAGAAAGCGTCTATATGAGGGAAAGGGTTTAACCCTTTCAATGCCAAATTTTACAGAGTCGACTCTTCCATGTTGAAAAATTGGGCCACTCCATTTTTCGTCCAATAGGAAATTACTGTCTTAGAGGCAAACAATGCAGAATTCAGGAGAGAAAGCTGGTTATGGGATGTTCTCACCCGAATCTGCAGTGTTTTCAAAAGCCTTTAATTGCCTTTGGCAGCGAAAGTTTAAAAGTATTAATAATGCTTTTCCATTGTCCCAAACATTGAATCATTTTTTATTTCTCTCTTCAGTAATTTCTGATAATTGCAAAGCAGGCCACCTTTAAAGTGACACATCATCATATAAAACATTAACACTTAACCCATTCCTTCATATAGACGCTTTCTGATGCCTCTGCAGCAGACGGCTTTTTGAAAACATAGTGACAGAAGAAATAATTGCTCAAAACGAGCAATTTCTTCATTTGCCACAATGTTTTCCACTTTTAGTCATAGGTTATCCATTCAATTAAAGAGATTTTCCATTATTTGACAAAATATGTTCAAAGTCGTCTGCTGCGGAATTATCGTATAAGGGAAGAGTGAACCACATGTAGACCGTTTTTAATGATCTGCAGCGGACGACTCTTAAAAACATTATGACAAAAGGAGAAATTGTTCATAAATAAGCAATGTTCCCATTTGCTAAAATGTCTTCAACTCTAATCAATAATTATACTTCACTTACAGAGACTTTCTATTGTTTTTTTTTTAAAATGTTTTTAGAAGTCATTTGCTGCAGACTTGATGTAAGTGGGTTAAACTAATAACAAGGGCACCACAAAGCGGATGCATCCCCTCGGTATTCAATCATCACATCCAGTTCTCTTGTCATCGAAAATAATAGAACTATTATTTTGCCTTAAAAATAGTTGTTTCCTTGATCAAAACAAAATTTGTCAAGATCGGTCAAAGGATGTTCAGTGTAGAGTGGTCACAAGGTTGTTGATATGGGAAAATAATCAAAGTCCAATTTTGACCTTGACCTTAAACCTATGACCTTGAAAATAAATAGGCTTCTAGACCTTGCCATAAACTAACTGTATACCAAGTTTGGTTAAGATCGGTCGAAGGATGTTCAGTGTAGAGTGGTCACAAGGTTGTTGATATGGGAAAATAGTCAAAAGTCCAATTTTTACCTTGACCTTTAACCTATGACCTTAAAAATAAATAGGCTTCTAGAACTTGCCATATACCAACTGTAAACCAAGTTTGGTTAAGATCGGTTGAAGGATATTCAGTGTAGAGTGGTCACAAGGTTGTTACGGAAGGACGCACAGACGAACGAACAAACAAACAAACAGACAGCCCCGTTACTATATCCCCTCTCTAACTCTGTTAGACAAGGGGATAATAAAAAACTCTTGGTAATATTTATTAACAAGGCTGGCATGGCATATCAAGGTTTTTATCCCTTTCCCACATACAACAAATCTGCTGCAAAAGACTTTGAAAACATTGAGTTAAAGATATGGGAACTGTCTATAAATGAAAGAACAATTATTGAATAAAGTTTAAACATTGTGGGTCATTACGAGCAATTTCTCCTTTTGCCACAATGCTTTCAAAAGTCGTCTGCTAAAGAGGCTTCGTAAAGGCTCTGTTTGTGGTAAAAAGGATAAGACAGAATAGCTTACATCATACACTCTCACTCTCACAATATCATTTGCAGTGAGAACTTCTTGGATGGCTCCCATACATCTTCCCGTATATAATATATCTAAGCCTTCATGTACATCGCCTGTAGAATATACACCATAAGACATATTTCTTAACCCTATCAAAAAAACAAAAAAACGACAGCAGGCAACTTTGAAAAGCCATTCCCAAAAATATGAAAAAATTTCGTAAATGAAAGTATAATAATTAAATAACGTTAAAAAAATTGCCAAAAGGAGAAATTGCTCATCATGAGCAATTTCTCTTTTTGTAACAATTTTTTTGGAAAAGGCGTCTGCTGCTTAGCCGTCAAAACGCATCTGTATTTGTTTTTAGAGTTAAGACAAAAAATTATCATTTCCCCACAATAAGGTTTACTAATTTTCATCTTTTTTTTTATTTCTACTCGCTTAGAAGATAACTAGTGTTTATTTGTCAACATTTGGCAAGATATTTTCTGCGGAGGCATAGAAAATGTCAGTTCCTTTAGTTTGCATAATTGTGCTATGCTCTACAAAGAAGAGTGTTTGAAGGAACACATGTGTTACCCGCAATATGTCAGTAAGTAACAGTGTGATGGACAGTCAGATGATGGAGAAGTATCTTCCTGCCAAGGGAATTGATTGATTGGTATTTAATGCCATTTTCAAACAAAAATCAGTCATATCAAGGCCTTCACCTTCCAATGTATTTCCTGGCTTTCTCACACCAGTACTCCACACAACATTCTTTCCAAGCCACTGGCTGCTTTTCCACATAGGTGGAAGACAATTATTTGCGCTTGTTACATTGACTTCCCTGGGCAGGGAAGTGACAACAATCAACCTTTCTGTTTGTGTGACAAATTTAGATAAATGTCTCCCTGCTCATACAATGTCTTATGAACTGATCCAAATGTAAATAGTTTGCAAGAAGTTTGGTGAATCCTTACTTTGAGGGCTTGGCATGAAATGGTTGTAACTAAAAACCTATTTTGAAAACCCTGGTTTAGGGGCAATTTTGCAAACTCAGAACGAGCAATGGCGCTTAAATTTCCATTGTTTACCAAGAAAAATGATTTAACGCTTTTAAAGACTTTATGGGCGAGGTGATTAACCTTAGTAAAAGAATACCAATTTTAGTTACAACCGTTTCAAGCCAAGCCTTCGACTTGTTTGTTTGTTTGTTTGAATGGCGTTTTATGGTGTTTTCAACAATATTTGAGCTATATCACAGCATTTTTCTGGTACTTCTGGTATAACCTGACACCAATTTATCAGTTGTTGAATCCTTCTTTTGACTTATTGGTGAGAAGTATAAGCAGGTCATTGAAGCAGGTTCCGAAACTATACAACTCTGAAAACATTCTCTGTGCTAAGAAATAAACTCTATGCTCTAAATAAGAGTTCTGATTGGTCAATTTAGAAAATGAATTTGCTTCTGACCAATCATATACTTGAGCACAAATTAAACTTTCATAGTTTTGGAGCTGGGTTGATCTTGATCATTACTGTGTGCAAATGCCCTAAGGATAGATTTTCAATTGTACTTACCAATATTTATAATAACTTGACCCGCAATTTGAGCTATATCTGTACTGCTGTCAGCCAGGGATTTGATGACACAGACAATTAAACTGTCATACTGGGCCAGTTCTATAGGGGACTCAATAGCTATTCTCTTGATCTGAAGAAAAGATTTTCAAACGGACATTCTGAGAGGTTTGATACCAAGTTTACTTAATTAAAGCATCTTATATATTGAAGAAGTAGTTTACCCAACAATGTTCATAATCAAATAAAAAAATAGACAAATATCAAGCATAAATAACTCAAGAATGTATGTACAGATATGATCAGATCCAAAATTATGTCTTGTACATCTACAATTATTTATGTTAAACTTACATAGTTTTGTTAAATTATTGTTAAATTATCTTAAAATTAAAACATACTTTGACTCCAATAAATTCAATATAGCTCTTAGCTGATTTAACAGTTTCAAAAGTGTTTCCACTCTATACGTATACGAAAAACAGGCCCCCATTCCCTGGCGGCCATGTTTTCAAAAGATCAGAATAATTTGAACAATCTTGGAAGACGGTCACCCAAACTCACTGAAAGAATATTTTTCAAAATTATTTTCAAATTGGGTCAAAACATTCGGTCAACATTCTTAAAGCTTTTACCATGAATACCATATAAAACGAGAGCTGCCCGTAAGACAGCACATGACTATTGCACCGCTTAATCAGAATTTCCAAGTCAAATAAAACAAGAACACCAAGTACGGCACAGACGCTTTACTGATAGAAAACAGAAAAAAAGCTGAGCTGAACCAAAAACCTTAACCGGACGACCACGCCGCCGCTGCCACCAGACGACAATGCCGGACGACGCCAGGGTCATGACAATAGCTCTCGTTTTTTCAAAAGTCCAGCTAAAAAGGTCATAATTTTCATTATTTGCAAGAAAGAGTAATGGCCTGAATGGGATTTATAATAAAAAGCTTCTTGAGAATGCAAATAAATTTGAGGATATTAATTGTTAAGTTAGCATTTTCCTAATGCAGTCAACTTTAAAAAGGCTTCACTGCTGAAAACTTCTGAAAACACTACCAATTTTTTCTTTCTCAATTTCCTTGTATAAGACATCATTTTCCTCAGTCTTGACACATCATATCTGGTAAACCCTAAATAGGTGACATCACCGATCAATATTAACCCTTTCCCTCATATAGACGCTTTCTGACGCCTCTGCAGCAGACGGCTTTTTGAAAACATAGTAACAAAAGAAGAAATCACACAAAACGTGCAATTTCTCCTTTTGTCACAATGTTTTCCACTTTTAGTCATAGGTTATCCATTCAATTATAGAGATTTTCCATTATTTGACAAAATATGTTCAGTCGTCTGCTGCAGAATTGTCGTATGAAGGGAAGGGTTAATGATGTCTTGGGTCATGTTTCAACACTTACCTGGGAAATACATAGTCTTCTAACAATTACTTCATTGCTAGTTAGCCCAGTCAGTAAGTCATTGGTAAAGTGAGTCAATATAACACCTGTGGGCAGCGGTGTCAACAACTTCTGTATTACATCACATGCAAGTTCACGCTGTTCTCTGCAAAAATATAAAAGGGTGTACTGTAGATCCCTAGATGAGGGGCCATGTTTCATGATCTAAAATCCTTATTTGAGACTTAACCCTTTCCCTCATACGACAATTCTGCAGCAGACGACTTTGAACGTATTTTGTCAAAACATTGAAAATCTCGTTAATTGAATGGATAACCTATGAAGAAAAGTGGAAAACATTGTGGCAAAAGGAGAAATTGCACGTTTTGTGCAATTTCTTCTTTTGTATGTTTTCAAAAAGCCGTCCGCTGCAGAGGTGTCAGAAAGCGTCTATATGAGGGAAAGGGTTAAACCCTTTGTTGTGGGTTCTCTAAAAATTCTTTCAAGGATCAACAATATGTTGTGGATGGTTCTCAAAAGAATCATCTTACGGCTATTTAGGCTACAACTTCTTTAATTTAGCTCCTTTTTTTTCAATTTTGTCCAGGGGAGGCCCTGTTTAGGCCTCTGTACAGACTGAAAGTTGAATTCATGGGTGAGTGGAAGAGCCCTAGTCCTTCTATAGCCTAATTACCATTATGAGCAATTTCTCGTTTTATCACAATGTTTTTAAAAAGTTGTGTGTTCAGCGATTTTTTTCCTTCTTTAGCTGGTACCGTTTATCGGACCCATTCACAATTACAAACGGCTCTTCACAATTTTCCAAAAGGGTCCGACGGACCCATTCACAATTCTGGCCAAAAGGGTCCGTCAATTCACAATTCTGGCCGACTAGCCTAATTTTAACTTTGTAACTAGCTTTTCTGACAAAATTAAAAACATTCTCGGCCCGTCGCTGTTGTTTACATTTTAAAACAAATCGCAACATTTTTCATTGCCGTATATCCATTCAGGTGTCGCAATTATTTATCGGAAACAAATATTTAATGAAATAATTATATTTCTTATTCGTACAATAAGTATTGGGAGTTGGGTAATATTTCGTTTATTTATTTTTTACCCATTTCATCTTGTCGACTTAACCACGTGTTTTTAAGAAAAAACATGGCGTCCGACGAAATTGTTCGCTGATGTGAATTGGATTTTCATGTATTTAAATGGTAACTGCATATTTTCTAGACTCAATTTAATGTTAAATATGATTTATTTAATCGTTGCAATAGCTGCCTATGATGTTAACAGCGGATAAATGAGAACAAAATTACTTATTGAAGACGCATGCATTTATAACTAAAGCGTCTAGATGATTACGATAAAAAACGATTTGACAATGTCGAGATATAATAAATATTATCAGAAAAAACTACCATCAGCGCCTGAAAAGGGTATAAAATGATCAATTATTTGGTAAGGCACAATTGAACACTAGCCATGATACTGAGCAGCGTACAGAACATTCACCAGGGCCATGCATGGAAACAGTTTTAACTGTCTAAACCCAACTAGAATTAGGGTCCGTATCGCCTACATCTGAATCTCAAACCGACGATTTAGTGATCGTAGCTAGTAATGCAAGCCTTAACACAGACAGCGGCTTATTATTAAGTTACATAGCTGTAATATTTAAATTCACAATTTTATGGAAACAACAACACTATTTTTCACAATTTCCCTGGTACCGGACCCATTCACAATTTAGGTAAAAAAATCGCTGAGTGTTGCAGAAAACTCATTAATGTGGGAAAGGGTTTAACAAAAAATCGAATTTTGCCTGAGCAATGCAACCCAGTATTGAAAGGGAAAAATGCACCAACCCCTTAAATATTTTTTCAGTAGGAATGAGATTTTCATGGATTTTTAAAAGTGATAAACTGCTCATTTGTTAGGCTCAATTCACTGTTAAAAATGCTTTATTTAATGGATGAAATAGATTGATTGATTGATGTTTAACGCCGTTTTCAACAATTTTTCAGTCATATCACGGCGACCAGTTTACCTACTCATGCGTTTCCTGGTTTTCCCACACCAGTACACCACACAGCATACCTTCCAAGCAACTGGCTGCTTTTCCAGATAGACTGTTAAACAGCCCATTGGTGAAAGACAAATGACGCAGGTCACAATGACTTGTCAAACGTCGGAAAGAATGTTGAGATGAAATAGATGTAAATGATGTAATCATCATGATAACGTCTAATCCGAGACTTCTCAGAAGTTCTCTGACCCTAAACTAAGCCGTCAGAGAAGTCTCGGATTAGATAACGTCGATCACGCAAGTTGGATAAATGCGAAATTGCGGCAGAGAAGTTATATTTTTGCTTGCCAAATAAATAGCAGATGATAATAATTTTTAAGTTAAAGTCTAAATGACTTAGCATGGAAACACCGGTTCTCGAACCTCTTAACATTTATCAGGGCTCATGGGAATACTTATAAATTCATGTTAAAAACCTTGACAATAATGACAAATAAATTCAAGAATGTATGTGTAAGTAAACAAAGCACCGGTTCCCATACAATTTAGTACGTACAATGCGTTTTTGAAAAATATTTAAAAAGTCCTTGAACTAAAGGTTCGAGAACAGGGACCTGTACGATACATAAGAACATTTGAAAACTCAAAACAGGAAATCAGCTAATTTTGTTCACTGAATAAACAATACTTTAGTGTAATGGTATATTTGAGTACAGTCAAACTTGTGTGAGCGGTCACATGCGATCAGCGGTCACCAGCGTTAAACGGTCACTTTAAATCCCTCCCAACAAATTATACTCTATAAACTGCCTTGATCAGCGGTCCCCTTTGAAACGCGGCCAGCGGCCACACTAATTGGTCGAGATTAACTGTAATCTTATTGTGTTCAACGGTCAATCAACACACGACTTGGATTCGCAAGGTGTTAAATTATCGGTGTTTAATACATACAGGTAATAATGCATACTGTGACAATCACATTATCAGGTTTTTTCATACGCGTAGTCTGTTTACATGTTAGATCTAGGGTACCGAAAACAGCCGACGTGTACCGAATGATAGTTGCATGATTCATCAACAAGAAGTTGCGATTTTGGTTTCTTTTGTTTACGATGTCGGGCAAAATTGATGAATTGAAAAATATATTTATGAGCGTTTTAGACCGAAAGACAGTACATTTATGTGTTAAAATGAAAGTTAATGTCCACTTCGAAGCCCCAAGTCAATTTATATTCCCATTTCCATTTTAAATGATTAATCTAAAGATTATCGAGTAAAATTGTGTGCAAGCAGAGGTAGATTCGGATGCTATTTTTTCCGGATACGTTATTCGGCGATTTTCAAAGTAAAAAAATATTTGATAGTCAAGTTAGTTGTAAAAGTCGGTTTAAACTAAAGAATAGATAGCACAATGAAATATTTGATAGATAAAAGCTACAAATCTTCATAACAATGTTTAAATACAAGTTTATAAAGACAAATTACTATTTGTAATGTAATGACTATTCCTAACAGTTACGTGTTATATTATGTGAACTGACAAAACTTGAACAAATCCGACCAAGTCATGAAATTTGTGATCAGCAGCCACCTGTCTTAAGCAGCCAGTTTTATCATGTCCCTTGGGTGGCTGCTGATCGCAAGTTTGACTGTAGTTCATTTCTCAAGTTTGCCACAGATTTACGCATGAAAACAATTCTGAGCAGCAATTTTGCATTGACACATTCGATGTGGGTGGGGTAAAACATAAATGACACAGCACATTACAACTTATGCTTACCGGTTATCTGTGGACAGACAGTCAAAGACGTTGTTAAAGGATGTATTTGCCACAATATCTGCTACTGTTGACGGTGGTAAGTTACCAAGAGCTGTCTTCAAATTATCCAAAATATCAATTTTGTTTCCCTCATTCGGCAAGTTATCCAATAATGCCGCAACGGAGGCTGCCATATTTGTTGTTGTTGTCTGATAGATTGTTGTTGTACTTTAACAGTCCGCGTTCCATTCCTCAGTTCAAATAGTGGTAGATCAATGATAGTGGTAGATCATTAGTGGTAGATCATTGATCTAGATCTACACTATTTTTCTTGAAATTATATCCGTTTTCAAATATTTCACGTAGGTCTAGACCTTGCTTTTGAATCAATTGTAGCAGGTAACTTTTGATAATATTAAAGGGAAAGGAGTAGACTAATATGCACAGGATGATCAACTCTTAAAAATAATAATTTTCTTCTTTTGCCACAATGCCATCAACTCTTTGTCAGGTGCTATAAAAAAAAAAGTTCCTGCATGTACAATAAAAACTGAGTTTCAGAATGTCTTTGGACGTTTTTAAAAGCAGCTGATTCTATGAAGCATTACCCTGTTCATCATACAAGTAAATCTGCAGCAGACGACTTTTAAAACAGCTATTAAAGATGAGAGAAAAGGTGAGACTAAACCTGTGAGAAATGGTGAGACTAAAGCTGAGAGAAATGGTGAGACTAAAGCTGGGAGAAAAGGTGAGACTAAAGCTGAAAGAAGTGGTGAGACTAAAGCTGGGAGAAAATGTGAGACTAAAGCTGAGAGAAAATGTGAGACTAAAGCTGAGAGAAGTGGTGAGACTAAAGCTGTGAGAAAATGTGAGACTAAAGCTGAGAGAAAATGTGAGACTAAAGCTGGGAGAAAAAGTGAGACTAAAGCTGAGAGAAGTGGTGAGACTAAAGCTGAGAGAAATGGTGAGACTAAAGCTGAGAGAAAAGGTGAGACTAAAGTTGAGAGAAATGGTGAGACTGAAGCTAAGAGAAATTGTGAGACTAAAGCTGAGAGAAATGGTGAGACTAAAGCTAGGAGAAATGGTGAGACTAAAGCTGAATGGTGAGCCTAAAGCTAAGAAAAATGGTGAGACTAAAGCTGAGAGAAATGGTGAGACTAAAGCTAGGAGAAATGGTGAGACTAAAGCTCAGAGAAATGGTGAGACTAAAGCTAAGGGAAATGGTGAGACTAAAGCTGAGAGAAATGGTGAGACTAAAGCTAAGAGAAATGGTGAGACTAAAGCTGAGATAAATGGTGAGACTAAAGCTGAGAGAAGTGGTGAGACTAAAGCTGTGAGAAATGGTGAGACTAAAGCTAAGAGAACTGGTGAGACTAAAGCTGAGAGAAATGGTGAGACTAAAGCTGAGAGAAATGGTGAGACTAAAGCTGAGAGAAATGGCGAGACAAAAGCTGAGAGAAGTGGTGAGACTAAAGCTGAGAGAAATGGCGAGACTAAAGCTGAGAGAAATAGTGAGACTAAAGCTGAGAGAAGTGGTGAGACTAAAGCTGAGAGAAATAGTGAGACTAAAGCTGAGAGAAATGGTGAGACTTAAGCTGAGAGAAATGGTGAGACTAAAGGTGAGAGTATATTGATATATATTTAGTAATTTAATTTTGCCTAATAGCAGTTTAGTGATACTGGCTCTCTTGGGCATCTTGTTCCTTTTGCGACAAAATGTTCAGACGTTGTCTGCTGCAGATGCGGCAAAAGTATTCGAATATATTTGTAAAGTAGGTCTTCCAAAGGGAAGAAAGTCAGTAAACACTTTATATCTTCATACTCTTAAATTATCAAAATATTCGAATATCGGTCAGATAATTCAGGGACGTAGATAAGAGGGATAAGTAACTAAATTATATACTAAAATATCACCCGTGCCGACATTTGTAGCAAGTAAAACTCAAAAACTATTCAAGATATGAAAATAATAATAAAAGAAATATTTTCTGAAAGTTTTAACATTCTTCTGTTGCAGAAGATAAAAATATTTTAATTTATTATATGCCTGTACATTTTCCGGTGGAAATACATGCAGATTGACATGCGCAAATACACCACGACAGATTAAAATTCCGTATCTACATGCGGTGTAAATACAAGATTATGACGTCAGACAGTGCGCGGAATACTTTCAGCGAGGTATCCCCAATAAACAATGTATTGAATCTGTATATTTAATAGTTTTTTCGCTCTTCATAGATCGTAGGTATATAATAAAAGGAATATTACGTTGCGGGAGCGATAAATGGGTACGTATTGCACGACTCGTAGCGTGGGAAAATCCATATCTTACTCGACCTTCGGTCTCGTAAGATATCGATTTTTCCACGCTACTTGTCGTGCAATACAAACCCTTTTATCGCTCCCGCACCGTAATATATACGGAATATTACGGAATATTACGTTGCGGGAGCGATAAAAGGGTTTGTATTGCACGACAAGTAGCATGGAAAAATCGATATCTTACGAGACCGAAGGTCGAGTAAGATATGGATTTTCCCACGCTACGAGTCGTGCAATACGTACCCATTTATCGCTCCCGCAACGTAATATTCCTTTTATTATATACCTACGATCTATGAAGAGCGAAAAAACTATTAAATATACAGATTCAATACATTGTTTATTGGGGATACCTCGCTGAAAGTATTCCGCGCACTGTCTGACGTCACAATCTTGTATTTACACGCATGTAGATACGGAATTTTAATCTGTCGTGGTGTATTTGCGCATGTCAATCTGCATGTATTTCCACCGGAAAATGTACAGGCATATAATAATCCGTATATATTACAAGTTTTGATAATATGTTATCCGTATGAAAAATGTCAGTCTATTAATTTTTTGAAAAAAATTATATAATTCAGAAATCCCAATATCGGTGTCTTTTAAAACAGTCAATCTTCAAAACACAAAGAAATTCAAGTTATTCATTGTATCTCTAACTTAAGTTAAATTGTTAAGCTTTCAGAATATGTATTTTTTGTTTATGTGTTAAATGTGACTTCAAAGTCTTATTTGCTACAAAATGTGAAAATGTGGACAATTTTATTTCTATGTGTGATATTTTAACCAGATAACAGGTGTACAGGTGGAGTTGCCTATCCCTCTTATCTACGTCCCTGGATAATTGTACTATAGCCATATCAGGCAAAACAGCCCCCTTAGACCATTGCAGAATATCCTTCCTAAGACGGTCGTTCTTGAATAATAATGATTTTATGGTCTAGGGGAAATAACTCGTGCTTTTGATATATTTTTTAATTTCTAGAGTTGCTTCCCCTAGGCCATGCAATTAATTACATTTTTCAAAAGTTGTCTCCCTTAGACCATTGCAAGATAGGTTAGCTAATTAAGACACTTGTTTTGGGTCTTTGTATTTTATGTTAGGATCTTATATTCTATGGTCTAGGGGAAATAACTCGTGTTTCTTATATATATTTCATTTTCTGAAGTTGTTTCCCCTAGACCATAAAAACATAAAACATTTGTCAAAAATTGTCTCCCATAGACCTTTGCAGGGCAGCTGAGCTAAGACGGCGCTTAAGTGATCAGATTTTAGTTAATGTTGTTTCCCCATGACACTAAAATTACATTTGAAAAATGATGTCTCCCTTAGACCATTGCAGGATAGGTTAGCTAAGACGCTTGTTTTAAGTTGTTTCTCCTAGAACATAACAAATAACATTTGTCAAAAGTTATCTCCCTTAGACTATTGCGGGACAGCTGAGCTAAGACGGCGCTTAAATGATCCGATTTCAGAAATTGAATGGTCTAGGGGAAATAACTCGTACTTCAGATATATTTCATTTTCTATAGTTGTTTCCCTCAGACCATAAAATTTATATCATATTTCAACAAATATCTCCTTTAGACAATTGCAGAACTTCTAAGACAGTCGTTCTTGTATTTTAATGATTTTATGGTCTAGGGGAAATAATTCGTGCTTCTGATATATTTCATTTGCTAGAGTTGTTTCCCCTAGACCATAGAATTAATTACATTTTTCAAAAGTTGTCTCCATTAGACCATTGCAGGATAGGTTAACTAAGACGCTTGTTTTGGGTCTTTGTATTTTATTTTAGCGCTTATATCCGACTTCAAAAATGTAATTGGCAATGTGTTTTCCCCGGACATATCGATGAAAATACACCTTAAAACCCGGCCATTTTAATGATTTTATGGTCTAGGGGAAATAACTCGTGCTTCTGACATATTTAATTGTTTAGAGTTGTTTCCCCTAGACCATAAAATGAATTACATTTTTCAAAAGTTGTCTCCTTTAGACCTCAAGATAGGTTAGCTAAGACGCATGTTTTGGGTCTTCGTACTTATACGTTCCGACTTCGGAAATGTAATGGGCAATGTGTATTCCCCGGAATTATGAAATTACACCTTAAAACCCGGCGCAAACTACTCGTAAGGTAATTGTGACTTGGGTTTAAGTGATACTAGATAAGCTACATTTTTTATTCATAAATATGCTTTTGAAAACAATATAAATCTGCAGCAGAAGACTTTTGAAAACATTGATATCCATATCTCTATGTGCAGAGATAAGGCAAATTCCTGTAAGTATTTTCTTCGCCATTGATGATCTTCAGTCGGACTTCACGAGGCCAATAGTTGAAAAGTTTTCTTCGAACTCGCAACTTGTCACAAAAATGTTATAGCTATTCAACGAATAGTGTGGACATTCGAATCACATTCCTTAATCAAGTCGTCAATGGTTGACTGGCCGGTAAGAAAAGGGTAATACACCACCCTATTTATTCATCCAGCACTCGATTAACACCTGCAGTGTATCGTCCGATGGCAGGTTTCCCCTGATAAAGTTTACCGACTCGTCGTTAAGTGCTATATCAACTGGCTGGAACTGTAAGAATGGCGTAGGGGCCCGATGCTGAAGCGAGGTAAGTCGTTTGATGAATTCTAGGAGCAGATGACCCGATAATGGGATAGTTAAACTAGGCTTATTATATTCCCTGTCGGCCACATACACCGGTATAGATGGTACTATGCCGACGAATTCACCAGTAGCAGCAGTTCCTGAAACGCCTTCTGTTTCAGTACTGGTGACATGACCAGGACTGGAAACGGACTCGAGATCAGTCAGCGTATTAAGGGGGCTTACGGACCCCCGGTAAATCTGCCACTGCATTTGTCACGCGACTTCGTTGTTTACAATTTATTTTTCGTCGCAATTTTCCGGGAATATTCGCAAACTAATTTTTTTGTTTGTAAAAAACATTAGTGAATATGAAATTGCAGAATATTAAGAACATGTAAAATACGAAACCATATTGGTAAAATCAGGTATAATGATTTGTTTCAGAATGGCAAATCACTCTATTGGACAATCTCCGTCAATACTCGAACATAGTCGTACTTTTTCCGATCCACTTCGCGAAGAGGATAATAAGCTTCCGTATTTGACCTCTCTGCTCATTAATTTCTAAGCATTTGTTTAACTTATATTGGAGTACTGACGCCTTAAGATTTTCACTGATGTTCCAACAACATTATAATAATCTTTTTTGGGGTGATCTTAACCTTTTAAATGCAGTTTTGTTGAATCCACGATGAACTATTTTTCTCGCGCAGTCTCACCCTAAAATGCGTTGTAGGGTGTTAACGGCAATTGGCAGGCTGACAACTCTGAAAAAGTGGTATTACCACTATAACCAGGTGCTAACGCCCCAGGCCAAAAGCTGTTTTTCGGATTTACTACGTTCCTAATAACACAGGCAACTCCGCCAAAACAAATAGTTACAAAGCGGAACAAATACTTCAAAACGGAGTAATTATTTTGTGCTGAAATTTCCTCGGGTACATTTGCCACGTTAAATGAAAACCAACCTCCTAAAATCAAAGACAGTCATATTCAAATATAATACTTTCACTGTCCTATTTTGTTGTTAATAAAGCTCCGCCAAAAACAAATAGATCCAAAGCGGAGCAAATAGTTAAAAACGTTGTAATTTTTTTGTGCTAATTTCCTCGGGTACATTTGCCACATTAAATGAAAACCAACCTCCTTAAATCAAAGACAGTCATATTCAAATATAATACTTTCACTGTCCTATTTTTTTGTTAATAAAGTCATTGTTTTTCTCCAGTGGAATCACATATGCTTATGTGACTAGATGGCGAACAAGGAATATCCTGATCAGGCTGCGTAGGCATATATAAATCTTAGCTGGTTGAAGGGACTTGAAAGTCGTTTTTGTATGACGTGGTTTATTTCTGGGGGAAAACACACTTGCTGCAAGGAATTGCCGGGTGCAACAATTAATGTTCACAACGCATGTTCACGCACCTGTAGCAAACGGCTTTCGAAAACATTGAGACAAAAGTAGAAATTTCTTCAACTTATCCTACACTTTCATGTAGACACACAAACCGGATACTACCAGACTTTGTTTAGTGACACCGCACATTTTCGTTGAAATTGGATAATTTAATTCTGGATTAAATGGGATTAAACAAGAGGACCATGATGGCCCTGGATCGCTCACCTGATTTTTTTTCTTCACTATAGCTATATAAGCCCCGCCCTTTGGCAGTCATAGTTTCCGACCAATCAATTTGGCTTGAAGGAATCTGATAGAGGGTCACCCTAGGAACATTTCTACAAAATTATTTGAAAATCGGCCTGACACTTTTGGAGGAGAAGATTTCTTAATTTTTCATTATAGCCATATAATGCAAAATAGCCCTGCCCACTGGGCGGTCATGTTTTTCATCCAATCAACATGGCTTGAAGGCATCTGATAGTGGGTCACTTAAAGAACATTTCTACAAATTATTTGAAAATCGGCCTAACACTTTCGGAGAAGAAGATTTTTCACTATAGCCATATAAGGCAAAATAGCCCCGCCCCCCTGGCGGCCATGTTTTTCGACCAATCACCATGGCTTGAAGGAATCTGATAGATGGTCATCCAAGGACCATTTCTACAAAATTATTTGAAAATCTGCCACCCAGTTTGGGAGGAGAAGAATTTTGAAGTGTTTTTTTCATTTCGTTGCCATGGAAACCAGAATTCTGCATGGATCCCAAAAATTTGACGGAAATCTGGTGAGGTTATTGAGAGGATGCTTTCTGTGAAGTTTCATCCCAATTGACCCACTGTTTACTGAGGAGAAAAAATTGACGCACGACGGCCGACGGACGCCGGACAAAAGACGATCACAATAACTCACCTTGAGCTTAAAAGAGTTTGAACATTTAATTCCAGTGTTTCATAACAAACTATTCCACAAAACCCCCTCTTTGGAATTTTAACCAAAGAAAAAAATATTTATGTAGATTTTGCATGTTTTGGGACGGCAAACAACATTTCAATTAAGCCTTTCCCACATACAGAAGCTTTCTGACGCTTCTGCAGCTGACTGCATTGAAAGCATTTTGCAATAGGATAAACTGCTCATCATGAGCAATTTCGCCTTTGGTACAAAGTTTGAACTCTATTCAATCATTAAACTTTTATTTATAGAGGTTTACCAACAGTTTTAACCAGACTAAAAACTCATCTGCTGTAGTTGTGGAAAAAGGTTTAGCTAAATAATAATGGATGAATCTTTGTCAAAGTCAAGTTTGTTTCAGAATACCTTGGCCTTATTAGCAGAACTGTGTTTCACAGGCTCATATCGAGGGCTTGGCGTGAAACGGTTGTAACTAAAAACCTATTTTGAAATCCCTGGTTTAGGGGCAATTTTTGACCCCTTTGTAAACAATGCAAATTGAACGAGCAATGGCACCTAAATTTCCATTGTTTACCAAGAAAAATGATTTAACGCTTATAAAGACTTATGGCAAGGGGATTAACCTTGGTAAATAAATATCAATTTTAGTTTCAACCGTTTCACACCAAGCCCTCGATATGCATATTCCTCTGCAATAGTAATTGTTTATTTTGATATTGTGCATTTACAAGTAGTATTTTGTTTCCATTATTACCTATAAGAAAGTATATCCTTGGACATTTCTCGGAAATATGTACATGCTATTACCATGTGTCTGATTCCAAGATCAGTTGGTATACGTGTTCGTTGGGAGAAACCCTCTTCAAAAGTCATATTGATTGGTTTGATAAACCACAGGCGTCAGAATTTTCATTTGAGAAACAAATCCACAATACCTTATGAAGATACTACAAATAGTTTCTCTATATTATCCTATGCTGAATTAATAATGACCGTAATGTAATCGTATGAGAAAATTCGGGGAATCCCATATAGAACCATATAGAGGCTATTTATAGTAACACGGTCGTGGGTTAGATCCACAAATTGTCTCATATATGAAATCTCAAAATATGCTCATTATTATTATTATACCATACGGACAAAATAGAGTAGTATCTTAACGATGTATTAAGGTTTTTTTCCATTTTTATATCAAATTAAAAATCAAGACACCTGTGGATCAACATTGCTCCAAAGTGGCATCTGTTTTACTTGTATGTATAGAGTAAGTCATAGAAAACAATTTAATTTCTATTAAATCAGGTAAGTGATTTAAGACCATAAATGTACCCTTGAATCTGTATATATTGAACAATTTAAAAAACTTCTTGTCCAAAAGTTGTCCAAGGTCCGATTTGATCATTTTTGGCACAAATGTTTCTTGGTGACCTTATAACACATTAGTAAATTATTTATTTTTCTTCCTTCAATAACCATCCATTCGGTTATATCGTGCAGATTTAACACACTTGAATTACCAAGCTGGTTTCGTCCCTGGTATGATTATCAATCACACCCCGCACACGAGTATTGCAACATAATCAACGTTGGCAGTGGGTATAAAGGAATCTGGTCTTGACGTTGGAAACTGGATTAACTAAGTGAATTACCTCATTGTTGAGTGAAAGTATTCGTATATACAGGGACACTATGTGTAATATAGTGTCCCTGGTATATATAACAAACATATCTTGTGTACATACATATACAACTGCCTGCCTGACCTTAAGAAACGAATTCCAACAAAAGTGTCCTACTAGAACTTCCAGTGTTTTGATTTCTCCATGCCATAATGTTTTCAACTCCATTCAATAATAATAATTTTTTCCTTGATAATTTCAGTTCTCTGCTGCAGATTTATTGTAAGTAGGAAAGGGATAAAAGTGAAATCAATACTCATATTTAGTATTCAAATTACCATATAGCTATAAGTATATACATATTTATCACATGGCAATGCTTGTATCCAATGTTATATACCCATTACGTATTTCTTTATATGTGACACCTGTAATATAACATGACCAAAGCATTATATATTTGTGTATTCATCCGCGAATGCTTAAAAAATGGCTGAGAACGTGTATCCGGTAAACACAAACGTCCCGATAAATGGACGAGGTAAAGGGACTATTATCGGCAAAAGGCTCGCTTAATAACAAATTTCTTGAACTCGTTTATTAAAACTTTATATAAATTGACAACGAATGTCAGATCCTATATATATAAAAGGAAAAAAGTAAGTCAAATGAAAGTTATTTATATCCTTTATTTCATCAAAATATTATCACAGTCCTCAAGATTTTAAAAACCAGACCCTATGAATTGGCAAAAAAAGGCAAAATTCAACGGAAGATAACTTCTAAAACACCAATATGGATTTTATTACAAGCTCTACCTTGAACATTTAAAATTTATCATGAGGATGATTGCAAACTTCTACGGAAATATTTTGCTAATTGAAAAGGAAGCTCAATCCACATATCAAACTATAACCCTTTCCCTCATGCAACAAATCTGCTGCAGACGACTTTGAAACATCTAGGCATTAACATGGAAAATCCCCATAAATGAAGGTATAATTACTGAAAAAAGTTGAAAACATTGGGTCAAAAGGGGAAATTGCTCGTTTTGAGCAATTTCTTTTTTTGTCACATTATTTAAAAGTCGTCTGCTGCAGAGACGTCGGAAAGCATCTATATGAGGGAAAGGGATAACTAGGCCATACAAATCAAGGGGAGATAACTCCTGAATGGATTTTATCCTCAGTTATGTATGTCATGGTTTCTCTTCATGAATTAAATATTTCCCAGGTTCCATTGACCTTTTCCCACCTCTGCAGCAGCCGACTTTAGAAAACATTGTAGCATAAGAAGAAATTGCTCATTTTGCCACAATGTTTTCAACTCATATTTAACCCTTTCCCTCATATAGACGGTTTCTGACAAGCAATTTCTCCTATTGCCACAATGTTTTCCACTTTTAATCATAGGTTATCCATTCAATTATAGAAATTTTCTATTTTTTGACAAAATATGTTCAAAGTCGTCTGCTGCAGAATTGTCGTATGTGGGAAAAGGTTAAGGAAACTTTGCATAGTTTTGCCAAGATTATTTCCAAGTCGTCTGCTGCAGATTTAAATATCTTGAAAATTGAAGAGGTAGCTTGTTATCTCTACAAAGATCATGTGTTAGAAGTCGGTTTCAAAGTGGAAAACATTGTGGCAAAAGGTGATATTGCTCGTTTTGAGCAATTTCTCCTTATGTCACAATATTTTTAAAGGCCGTCTGCTGCAAAGGCATCAGAAAGTGTCTATATGAGGGAAAGGGTTAAAAGAAGGCAATGTAGACATAATCATATAGGAAACCTTTTCCTACAATGTTTTCATATCTGTATCTAAACCAGACTTCAAACTTTTACAAATATCACCGTTTCTTCTCAGTTGTTTTAAGAGTAGAAATTTAATGTCAGTTAATTGGCTTAACCCTTTCCCACATATAGACGCTTTCTGACGCCTCTGCAGCAGACAGCTTTTTAAAAGCATAGTGACAAAAGAAGAAATTGCTCAAAACGAGCAATTTCTCCTTTTGCCACAATGTTTTCCATTTTTAGTCACAGGTTATCCATTCAATTATAGAGATTTTCTATTGTTTGACAAATTATGTTCAAAGTCGTCTGCTGCAGAATTGTCGTATGAGGGAAAGGGTTAATTAAAGTTACAGAAATATGGATCATTGAACAAAAACACGAGTTTTTTAACAATAAAATTATGCTCATTAAGTAGCTGCAGTTATAAGTGAAGTTAACACATACAAGAAATGAAATTATAATTAATGAATAGAACTGAAAACATTTTGGCACTAGGAGAAAATTGTTCAATATGAGTAATTTTTCCTTTTGCCACAATGTTTTTAAACTTTGTCTGCATGCTACTGATGAGTGAAATCTGTGTGTTTCTTGGAAAGGGGTGGAAAAGCAGCCAGTTGCTTGGGAAGATTGTTGTGTGGACTACTGGTGTGAGAAAACCAGGAAATGCATGAGTAGGTGAACTGGCCGTCGTGATATAACTGAGAAATTGTTAAAAACGGCTTTAAAACCCAATCAATCAATCTTGGAAAGGGATCACGAAACTGGTGTAGTATTGAATAGTAAATGTTCAAGCAATTAACTGATATGTTATTCTTAGCCATTTGCTTTCAAAACATCCACTAATTCTGTTACTACATTCTCTAAAATAGAATGACATTGTACGGAAAAGAGAAATTGATAGTTCTCATTTTCTTACAATGTTTTAAAAGCGTCAAATGCCACCAGACGAATTTGATCCTATGTAACTGATTATATTACTTATCTTTAATTCAGCGTAGTTTCCAATGAACAATGAACAGTGAACTCACGATAAATAATTTGCGCAACAGGTGAAAGATGTAGTGATATGTACATTGTTGTTATCGTCATTCACCCGTTCCCTCATATAGGCGCTTTTTGACGCCACTGCAGCAGACAGCTTTTTGAAAACGTAGTGACAAAAGAAGAAATTGCTCAAAATGAGCAATTACTCCTTTTGTCACAAAGTTTTCCGCTTTTAGTCATAGGTTATCGATTCAATTATAGAGATTTCCTATTTTTTGACAAAATATGTTCAAAGTCGTCTGCTGCAGAATTGTCGTATGACACCTTTTTGAGGCATCTGCCAAAACCAGCTTTGAATCATGAGCAATAATATATTACTTTTGGTTATAAAATGTTTCCAAGGTTATCAACTGCTGATTTTGGTGTTGGATAACAAAATGGAGAATTTCTTAAATTAACCCTTTCCCTCATACGACAATTCTGCAGCAGACGAATTTAAACATAATCTCTATAATTGAATGGTTAACCTATGACAAAAGGTTGCAAACATTGTGGCAAAAGGAGAAATTGCTTGTTTTGAGCAATTTCTTCTTTTGTAACTATGTTTTCAAAAAGCCGTCTGCTGCAGAGGCGGCAGAAAGTGTCTATATGAGGTAAAGGGTTAAAATTAGTGAAAATAGTTATAACCATTGAGATAAAAGGGGATTGGCTCATTATGAGCAATAATTTCTCTATTTTGCCAAAATGTTTTCAATCGTCGTTTTCCACTGATGGATCAAAATGAGTTAAAAACATTACTTTGTTGATTATTGAACAGCATGCATTACTCATGGCAATAGGATAATCTACGATCTCTGTCCATAGTCTACGATCTCTGTCCAGTCTACAATCTCTGTCCATAGTCTACGATCTCTGTCTGTAGTCTACGATCTCTGTCCGTAGTCTACAATCTCTGTCAATAGTCTACAATGTCTGTCCATAGTCTACGATCTTTGTCCATAGTCTATGATCTCTGTCCATAGTCTACGATCTATGTCCATAGTCTACGATCTCTGTCCATAGTCTACGATCTCTGTCCATAGTCTATGATCTCTGTCCGTAGTCTACAATCTCTGTCCGTAATCTACGATCCCTGTCCATAGTCTACAATCTCTGTTCATAGTCTACGATCTCTGTCCATAGTCTACAATCTCTGTTCATAGTCTACGATCTCTGTCCATAGTCTACAATCTCTGTCCATAGTCTACGATCTCTGTCCATTTTGCATATCAAACAGATATGACGACGACGACACTTTCGATGGATCAGTGATACCATATTTCGAGAATCTTTTTTCATGTCCACCATGACATTCTGCACAATCACTGTTTATTTGAGAAGAATCACCTGCCTGTATTCTTAATTTCCCCGTACCCCAATCGATACCCCGGGCTCTCGTTTGGGCCTCATGCACCCAGTCATATTGTTTCCCACTTTTAACAACACGAGCTTGCTCCAGTAAATGTTTAATACGTCTTTGTTCGTAGATTTGTTCTTCCTCAGGAGACCATATTTTATCGTCTTGTTCTTGGGTCACATACTTCAATTTGGGCTTCTTGGGTTTGGGTTTCACAGGACGTTTATTGACCGCCCGTAAAATTTCCAGTTTCTCTGCCCAGGTTAGACCATCTAACTGTGGATCCTGTCGAATTAAGATCTGAAACACATTTAAAATACAAAAGATTGCATTACTCAAAAAAAGAGACCTGATCAAGATTTTTGTTTTCCACATGCTACAAATCTGCAGTAGACAACTTTGAAAACATCTAGGCAAAAATGTTGAAAATTTCTTTTAGTGAGAGTAGAATAATTGAAGAGTTGAAAACATTTGGGCAAAAGGAGAAATTGTTCATTATAGGCAATTTTTCCATTGCCAATATATTTTTTCAAAAGTTTTCTGCTGCAGTCTGTATCAAAAGTTGTCTACTGCAGAAGAAAAGGGAAATGCTTAAAGATGTATTTTTATGATGAACCTGATTTTAACACTTTCCCACTTATTTACACATTTTTTATGCATCTACAGCAGAAGGCTTTTGAAAACATTGTTACAAAAGGAGAAAGTTGATCAAAAATGGGCAAATTCTCCTCTTGTCACAATGTTTTCAACTGTATTCCTGATGTTTTGCTGCAGATTAAATGCACGTGGGAAAGGGTTTAAATGGATTCAAGTACCTGTAAGTTATAACAATAAAAGGGACAGGGTTTTCTAAAGTCAGCAAGTTTTTGTTTGGTTTCTTACTCATTAAAAGATGTAATATTAACATGAAAGCAACGCTATTCAAAGAATTTAATTAAGCATAAATTATGTAACAAAATCAAACAGCACACATTTAACATGAATTAAGGTTTTGAACTACAATCAATAACAAATTATCCAAAAATAACCTTTCCAAATCCAAGTCAATGATTCATTAACCCTTTCACTCATATAGACGCTATCTGACGCCTCTGCAGCAGACGGCTTTTTGAAAACATGGCGACAAAAGAAGAAATTGCACAAAACGTGCAATTTCTCCTTTTGCCACAATGTTTTCCACTTTTAGTCATATATAAGGTTATCCATTCAATTATAGAGATTTTCTATATTTTGACAAAATACGTTCAAAGTCATCTGCTGCAGAATTGTCGTATGAGGGAATTTTTTGGGTTAATCCTGTGACTGCTTGCACTGATCGATCTGCTGCTACCAGTCTAGAGCCAGGCCAGCCAGCGCATCTGCGAATTCTGACCAGGGCCTCTATTGTTGGCTGCCTGAACTCTGCATCTAATCTTGATATTCCTAAAATTGACAGTGGCCTTTTCCAAATTCAAAGCTAGACAATTCCATTTTTAAAATGCAGCATTGAAAATTCTAAACAGTAGAATCTTAATGAAATTGAAGTACATATACCTTTTATACAGAGTAGAAAACATTCTGGGGAATGGAGAAAACTGTTCATCATGAATCATTCTCTTTTTCCCACAATGTTACAGAGATCAGCTTCTTATATATAAGCATCTTCATCTTTATCAGATAAAAATTCTAAATTTTTCACTTACAAGATGTCAGATTGTGGTATGCTTGAATTATCAATGTTTGATATGACATGAGAATAAAATATAATAAAAAGAAACTAATGAACCTGATGTTTTGGTTCTTTGACTTAAGTTGGAAAGCTTAGAAACTCAAGGCAAAATTAAGATATATTAAAAACATGCAGTTACTGAAGAAAAAGATTGATTCATGCACTGTTCTAGGAAAGTAAAGCGAAAAACTAAACAAAGATTTGATAAATGATGTCTCACCCTGTCTCCGAAACCCCACAACCCTAGGGAAGAAACTCAAATGGGCTTCAGTAAAATTATTAAACCTTAAAAACGCTTCTTTAAATGCTGAAAAATTCACCTGTTAAGTTTCATTACAGAAACTAAAATACTTTTGAAGAGCACAAAATTTGTTACGAGACAGACAGTTTTGATTGATTGATTTGGGTTTAACAATTTTTCAGTCCTATCATGGCGGTCAGTTCACCTATCCATGTGTTTCCTCTCTTTCTCATAGCAGTAAATCACACAACAGTCTTTCCAAGCAACTACCTGCTTTTTCACACAAACTGTTAGACCGTTGGTGGAAGACAAATGATGCCTGTTACAACGTCAGAAAGAGTATTGGCTGAGCTGGGGTTCGAACTCGCAATTAACCCCTGGATTGACAGCCTGCGCCACACTGACAACTATGTCTCTCCCCCATTTAGCGAGCATAGGAAAGTGTGGGAGAGGGGGACATCATGCAGAAAAAAGTACACTAATATAATTATGTATATACTGAATTTTATCAATGATGTCAAAATGATTTCAAATTTTTGTTAACCTTTTCTCACATACAACAAATCTGCAGTAGACGACTTTGACAACAGTTCTTTGTGAAAAATCTTTGTAAGTAGAAGTTAGAATGTTGAATAAAGTTAAACAAGCAAATTCATGAAATTTATATCCCCCGATTGCAGGAAATATTGTAGAATAAAGTCCGCCGAAAATGACGATCGAACTTGGCCTAGGTTGTTACCAAATTTGAAAATAAATGGTTCACATTTGTGGCAGTTATTGCACGGAAACAGCAACAAACGACATTTTTTGTTAATTAAGGGGCCATAACTCCACCAAATAAAGTCCGCCGAAAGTGACGATCGAACTTGGCCTAGCCCGTTAGGCATTTAACCTTGTTACCAAGTTTGAAAAAAAAAGGTTCACATTTGTGGTAGTTATTGCACGGAAACGGACATTTTTTGTTAATTAAGGGGCCATAACTCCACCAAATAAAGTCCGCCAAAAGTGACGATCGAAGTTGGCCAAGCCCTTAAGGCATTTAACCTTGTTACAAAGTTCGAAAAAAAAGGTCACATTTGTGGTAGTTATTGCATGGAAACAGCAACAAACGACATTTTTTGTTAATTAAGGGGCCATAACTCCACCGAATAAAGTCCGCCGAAAGTGACGATCAAACTTGGCCTAGACCTTAAGGCATTTAACCTTGTTACGAAGTTTGAAAAAAAACGGTTTACATTTGTGACAGTTATTGCACGAAAACAGCAACAAACGACATTTTGTGTTAAATAAGGGGCCATAACTCCACCGAATAAAGTCTGCCGAAAATGATGATCGAACTTTGCCTAGCCCTTAAGGTATTTAACCTTGTTACCAAGTTTGAAAAAAAAAAAGTTCACATTTGTGGCAGTTATTGCACGGAATCGGCAACAAACAACATTTTTTGTTAAATAAGGGGCCATAACTCCACCGAATAAAGTCCGGCGAAAGTGACGATCGAACTTGGCCTAGCCCTTAAGGCATTTAACCTTGTTACCAAGTTTGAACAAAAACGGTTCACATTTGTGACAGTTATTGCACGAAAACAGCAACAAACAACATTTTGTGTTAAATAAGGGGCCAAAACTCCACCGAATAAAGTCTGCCGAAAATGATGATCGAACTTGGCCTAGCCCTTAAGGTATTTAACCTTGTTACAAGTTTGAAAAAAAAACGGTTCACATTTGTGGCAGTTATTGCACAGAAACGGCAACAAACGTCATTTTTTGTTAAATAAGGGGCCATAACTCCACTGAATAAAGTCTGGCGAAAGTGACGATCAAACTTGGCCTAGCCCTTAAGGCATTTAACCTTGTTACCAAGTTTGAACAAAAACGGTTCACATTTGTGGCAGTTATTGTACGGAAACGAAGTGTGACAGACAGACAGACAGACAGACAGACGGACAGATGGACAAACCCAAATTAATAACCCCCCTGGGATAAAAATATTGTGAAGAAAGGAAAAATTGCTTTTTTTTAATAGTCGTCTGCTGCAAGGGCGTCAAAATGTGTCTATATGTGGGAGGAGGTTAAATACATTTTCAAAATTTAGATCTCATTTTACATTTATATTTGAAATCAAATTTACAAATTAAGAAAATTAGGAACACAGTTAATCATTAGTGATCGAGACATGCAAATATAAGAAATTTTGGTTTAGTAAAACAAAGCAAGAGATGTTAGAATGTTAGATTATGACACATAGATGCAAGCAATGAGAAGTTATTGATCTGAAATAGTTGAACCAAATAAGGTCAGTGGCCTTGACCTTTGATCTATAGACCTAAACACCAATAGGGGACACTTTTTTATATTTATTGAACTGTCTCCCAGTTTATTGATTGATTGATTTCAGTTAACCACATGATAAGGGCAATATATGGAAAATACTTTGATGAAAAACCAAGACCCATTTGTATTTGTTTGTTTTAGGTTTTACTTCGCTTTCAACAGTAATCGAGGGGCTTGGCGTGAAACGGTTGTAACTAAAAACCTATTTTGAAAACCCTGGTTTAGGGGCAATTTTGACCCCTTTGTAAACAATGCAAATTTAGGTGCCATTGCTCAGAACGAGCAATGGCACCTAAATTTCCATTGTTTACCAAGAAAAATGATTTAACGCTTATTATAAAAGTACCAATTTTAGTTACAACCGTTTCACACCAAGCCCTCAAGTTAAGGTAATATCGCGACAGACAAGAAAGATGATATTGGTCCCACACCCCATATTTACATTGAGATACAAATATTTGGACATATATGAAACCAATACCACCCCATCTGCTGGAGCTCAAGAGTTGCATTGACTTCAATATTTCAGATCCATAGAGCCACCTCTTACAGGTCAAGCAAGGATCAAACAGTGGTTGCCATTCTTAATGAATCTCTCCCAACAACAGGGGTATCTGTTTGATGAACACCCTGTATGGCAAGAACGTTTTCTAGAATGAATTTCGTAGGCCAATGTCAAGGTCATATTATATACAACTTTGGTATCACTAGAAAGATTTTGTCAGAAGGAATGAATTTCTTATTTATAAGTATTATCCACAACAGGTAAAACATTACAGCAAATGTAAAAGTTTTGAAAAGATGGTTGATTAATTGATTGTTTGGTCCTTAATGCCGCTTTCAACAATTTTTCAATTATATCATGGCACTTTCTTGGTAAACCCTTTTCCACATACAACAAATCTGCAGCAGACGACTTTGAACATATTTTGTCAAAAAAGGGAAAATCTTTTTAATTGAATGGATATATCCTATGACTAAAAGTGGAAAACATTGTGACAAAAGGAGAAATTACTCGTTTTGAGCAATTTCTTCTTTTGCCACTATGTATTCAAAAAGCCATCTGCTGCAGAGGCATCAGAAAGCGTTTATATGAGGGAAAGGGTTAAGTACCAGTACTACTGGTCTATCTATCCTGACACTAGCGAGTTAAGTCCTAATGCTAACCCCACAATCCTGAGTGCCAAGTCAGGGCAGATATTAATACCATTTTTAAAGTATTTGGTATGACCTGGCCCAGGATCAAACCTGTGACCTCCCATGTCCTACGCAAATCGAGGGCTTGGCGTGAAACGGTTGTAACTAAAATTGGTATTTTTTTACCAAGGTTAATCACCTCGCCATGAAGTCTTTATAAGCGTTAAATCACGTTTCTTGGTAAACAATGTAAATTTAGGTGCCATTGCTCGTTCTGAGCAATGGCACCTAAATTTGCATTGTTTACAAAAGGGTCAAAATTGCCCCTGAACCAGGGTTTTCAAAATAGGTTTTTAGTTACAACCGTTTCACGCCAAGCCCTCGAAATGCTCTACCTAATACCGAGGCTGTTTGAAAAGGTGGATGTCGAGGTAACAAAATCAACAAAGCGCATTAAGCGAACCCCAACGCTTGTCTGCTTTTTTCCCAAGTAAAAAAAGGGGCATAACTGAATAATCATCATAGCCAAAGTTATGTGACTTGGTATAGACATGTGTATTGTTATTAGAAACATGTGAAAATGTTGAATGGTTTTGGAGTTATGAGGTAAGGGTTATAAGTTATGTGACGACGACGCAGACGACGACGCAGACGCCGCCAAGGGTTTCACAATAACTTCGTCTTATTTTCTTCGAAAAACATACCAGCTTAAAATGTTGTTGTAACTGGAAAGGACTTGTCACAATGCATAAACTTCGACTTATATGAAAGGCATTATAATTGTCTAAATCCAACATATAGACGTTTTCTGACGGCTGTTCAGCAGATGACTTTTGAAAATGAGAAATTTCTCCTTTTGCCACAATGTTTTTCAAATTTACTCAATAATAATTATTCTTTCATTCATAGAGAGTGAAAAATGTAGAAATGAAAGTGTAATTGCTGAAAATGTTGAAAGACTTTTGGCAAATGGAGAAATAACTCGCTTGCAACCATGTTTTCAAAAGTCATCTGCTACAGATGTGCCAGAATGCACCTGTAAGTGGGAAAGGGTTTAGACAGAAGAGAAATATCACTTTTGTAATTTAACCCTTTCTCTCGATCATACGACAATTCTGCAGCAGACGACTTTGAACGTATTTTGTCAAAACATAGAAAATCTCCGTAATTGAATGGATAACCTATGACTAAAAGTGGAAAACATTGTGGCAAAAGGAGAAATTGCACGTTTTGTGCAATTTCTTCTTTTGTCACTATGTTTTCAAAAAGCTGTCTGCTTCAAAGGCGTCCGAATGCGTTTATATGAGGGAAAGGGTTAAGTGTTATGTAAGTATCTGGGAAGGGTCATGTAAAACTCTGCACTGCCAGGGGTTCAATGTTTCACCAAATAGAAAGACTATAGTGTTTTCATTCTAAGCTAAAGATTTATCTAATTAGAGACGGAAGACATGCATGTAACAAGCAAATAATATTAAACCTTCCCCACATACAGATGCTTTTTGACGCATCTTATTTAATAAAATCAGAAGCAGACGTCTTTTGAAAAAACATTGTGACAAAAGTAGAAATTGCTCAAATCAAGCAATTTCTCCTTTTGCAACAATGATTTCACCATTTTGCAGTAAGTATACCTTCATTTATAGAGGTTTTCCATGTTTTTGACAAATGGTTTTAAAGTCGTCTGCTGCAGATTTTTTGTATGTGGAAAAGGGTTATACATGCAACCTGAAATGAGTATATATCTACACACCTACTGCTGATTTTTAAAAATGACATAGCAATTTTTCTATTTCCATCAAAAGTTATCTGCTGCAGTGCACGGCAACAGAAAGCTTCATGCGTGAAAGGGATATATCTCCTGTTCCTTCAATGTTTTCAAAAGTAGTCTGCATATGGAAACAATTAATAACTTCTAAGGGCAGCTAAAAAGAATATTTCCCCATATATACAGAGCAATTTAACCTTTTGCCAAAACGTTTTCAAATTTATGCAAAAATTACCACTCCCTTTGTAGAGATTTTCAATATTTTTCTTAATAAATGCTTTCAAAATCATCTGCTGTGGATTTGGTGTATGTGGGAAAGGGTTAAAATAATGATAATGTGAAGCCAAACTTGACCTTAATAACTAATGCATCATTAACCCTGATGCCAACAGCTCCCTTTGTTTAATAACCTCAGACAGACTTTAGGGGCGGAGATAATGTTGCACTTTTTAAAAATCAGCAGTATTGGAAATTCAGAATATTAAATGTCTATTTTCTGAGTTAGACCAAGGGCGTAGCTTGGCAATAATCAATGTGTAGGCTGTCTTGTGAGAAAATCAACATTGTGGACTCTGCGTAAAGTATCGACCCGGATCAGCCTTAAAAGCATGCCACACAGGCGTACCCGGATATACACTTTTGGCCTCCTTAGGATTTTCTGTTTCAGGAATCACTACTCTATCTATCCCCCCTTAGACGGAATGTGTCGGCCGAATCAGTCTGCGCGGACAGCGCAGGCTGATCTGGTCGATACATTATGCAGATGTGTATCGTTGCAGCTGCATTTTGGGGCATTTTTAGAGAAAATGTGTAGGCACGTGCCTACAGTGCCTAAAGAAAGCTACACCCCTGTAGACTAGAGATATTCAAACTATTTCTACATTCTAGAAAATAAAAGATTATCAATAATAATAAGGCGGGTTTATAAAAGAGGAGAATTGGGGGAAATAAAAGTATGCAAATTAGTGTTAGTAAGACACACCCACTGTCCTCAATTTCAAACAGAAAATACCTTGATTGCAGACATTCAATATAAAATGCCTATTTCCTAACTGGGTCATAACGGGTTGCTAGACTAACATATGCGCGCCCACTTGCGTCAAACCACATCTGTAAAATGTCAAGCAAATACATTGATAACGACATTAAAACATAATTCCACATAGCTAAATTTATATAAATGAAGGACTATAATTCTAAAGATAATAATTAACTCATTCTACTATAAAAGAAACAACTTTACCTACTGGCATTCACTATATTGATATATCACTGAAGAAAATATAATTCCCAATGAGTTGCGGTTTTGAGTCATATTTCACCAAAGCCTTCACTGTCGGTCGTATACTTACATTGTAATGACCTCGATGCAACTTTTGACAAATAACTATATGTTAACAAGTTAACCTTTTCCCACATACAACAAACCTGCAGCAGACAACATTGAAAACATTTGGTAAAAATCACTGACAATCGCTTTTCAAATGAAGGTATAATTACTGAAAAAAGTTAAAAAACATTGTGGCAAAATGAAAATTTGCTCAGTTTCTACTTTTATCACAAGGCAGACTGCTTTTGTCACAAAATTTTAACTCTTCTGAATAATTATACTTTCATTCATAGAGTTTTTCCATATTTTTTTGTCTATATGGTTTTTGTTTTTTAAGTCATCTGCTGTAAATCTAGTGAATGTGGGAAAGGGTTAAAATAAATGATGCCGAACTGGGGAATAAATATGACCCCTAATCACCAGGCATGGATTAAATATAAAATTACTAAACAAAACAGTTTAATGACCTACATAATTATCTCATAACTCAAATTACCAAGTTTCATGTAGATTGATCTACCTAGTTAAACTTTTTGAGTTATAATGTAATCCAATTCTTTAGACAGACTGTCACATACAGGCAGAAATAAAAAATAAAGTTTGTAATTCTATTTAAAAATCAACCTCATTTTCTTTTTTGTACAATAAAACCTTTGTCAATTCCTAATTGAATAAAGACAAGAAATTGTTTACATCTATTATATAACATAAAAGCAGATGTATATACAAGATACCAATAATATTACTGAAAACATTAGTAAGAAGATCGAAGTAAACATAAATAAGTTTAAACAGAATCAATAGGTAAAAATAAGCTTCAAATGACTAACAACATCCTAGGCCTTTCTTGCTTACAGTTAATTTACAGCAGACGAATTCGAAAATGCCTCAGTAAAAATTTGGAAAATACCTAGATTTGTAAAGATTACGGATGAATGAGAAATTTCTCTTCAAGAGCAAATTTTCTCATTTTGCATCAATGATTACAGAACTTGTCAGCTGCAAATGCATCAAAATGTGTCTGTAAGTAGGAAATTCATTGTTGTTCATCACGTATTTCACTCCAAGAATTATCCATCAAAATTATATATTATTATGTAAACCTTGTTTATAAGACATATTTTTAGAGTTGGTTTCTTATAAAACATCAAAATTAAAAAAGAAATGTAAAATCTGACAAACTGAATGTATAACACTAAACATGGCTGAACATATTGTAGAAAAGGACAAAAATGCTTATTTATTTGAGCACGTTCTGTTCTTCCTGAAACAAAAGTCACATGATGTCAGCTGAACATGCATATAATATTATCTGTTATACTAAGGAAATAGAAAATAATTGGTGTAATATCTTTGTTAAAGTTTTTGCTTTGTGCAAATTACAATGTAAATTTTAATATGGTACAGCTAAATCAAAAAGAGCCCTTTCCACCCCCCCGAACCCCCCTTGGGGAAGGGTTAAGGCAGTGCCTTTATTGGGGGGGGGGGGGGGGGAGATCGAGGCAAAAAATAAACTGCAAACAAAATAAGAGGAAGGAACACTGGAAATTAAAATAACACCTGAGAAAAGGTAGGTAAGATTTTATTATCAATTTCAGATAATACATATTATATAAATTTAACCTTTATGTAGGAATCCGCTGTGGTCGAGTGGTTAGCGTCGGGGATTTCGAAACCGGGTGTCCCGGGTTCGATCTCCAGTCGCGGCACTACGGTCATGGTGGAGTGTCCTTGGGCAAGGCACATTTTCTAGCCTAGTACTGGTTTGTTTACCCAGGGATCATGAATAAGTGAACTGTCGCCGTGATATAACTGAAATAATGTTGAAAGCGGCGTAAAACCCCAATAAATTAATAAATAAATTTAACCTTTATGTAGATAATGGTGTGAAAAGATCGATACAATGTCAGGTACCCACTAGGCAATATTAACCCGATCCCGACCTTTGTGCATATTAATCAATCATTATATTTTCAATCATCCATTCCAGCAATTTCTCCTTTTGCCACAATGTTTTCAACTCTATTCAATAATTGTTCTTTCATTCATAGAGAGTTTTCATACCTTTGATTGCATATTATACAATTAAGTTATCTCCTAAAGATTTGCTGTATGTGGGAAACGGTTAAATAAAAATGAACATTATCATAATTTATATATTTGCTTAGAGGTCAATTCAGGATCAGGTCATAATCATCAAGTAATAACAAAATCAGCAAACATGCTCAGATCACACCCAGGAGAATACAGATCTCCGTGTCCATGTGACAAATGATTTAAGATTAATATATAAATGTATGTTTTGTCCTAAACAAGTAAGCATATGCTCAATTCATGCTCTAGAAAAAATGATATTGGTGTATTTGTGACAAATGAAGATGAATTAATATTCAAATGCAGCTTCTGTGACATATTGTCAAATGATGCACATCCAGATAAAAACGTGTATATAATGAACTTTTACTGCATAGCTTGTACTTTTAACCCTTTCCCTCATATAGACGCTTTCTGAAGCCTCTACAGCAGATGGCTTTTTGAAAACATAGTGACAAAAGAAGAAATTGCACAAAACGTGCAATTTCTCATTTTGCCACCACAATGTTTTCCACTTTTTGTCATCTATAGGTTATCCATTAAATTATTAAGATTTACTATGTTTTAACAAAATACGTTCAAAGTCGTCTGCTGCAGAATTGTCGTATGAAGGAAAGGGTTAATCAAGTGGACCTTAGGTCCTTAACCCTTTCACAAATTCTGCATCAGACGACTTTTGAAAACATAGTGACCAAAAGAAGAAATTGCTCAAAACAAGCAAATTCAGAGAATCATGGTCCCCCGCCAGGGTCAAGGTCACAAAAATTGGTATTGATGGAAAGGGGTTGTCACAAGGAATACACATGTGAAATATGAAAGCAGTACCTATTACGGTTCAGAAGTAAGGGCCATAACTCCGTGAAAAATCATCCAACCGGAACGCAAACACGATATGCGCATCTACACTTGGTGGTGATCCTTCCTATGAAGTTTCATAAAATTCCAAAAAGCGGTTGCAGAGAAATAGCCTGGAAATGAATTTAGTCATACATAGCCTGATGGTGGAGTAAAGGGCCATAACTCCGTGAATAATAATCCAACCGGAACGCAAACACGATATGCGCATCTACACTTGGTGGTGATCCTTCCTATGAAGTTTCATAAAATTCCAAAAAGCGGTTGCAGAGAAATAGCCCGGAAATGAATTTAGTCATACATAGCCTGATGGTGGGGTAAAGGGCCATAACTCCGTGCAAAATAATCCAACCGGAACGCAAACACGATATGCGCATCTACACTTGGTGGTGATCCTTCCTATGAAGTTTCATCAAATTCCAAAAAGCGGTTGCAGAGAAATAGCCCGGCAATGAATTTAGTCATACATAGGGGTAAAGGGCCATAACTCCGTGAAAAATAATCCAACCGGAACGCAAACACGATATGCGCATCTACACTTGGTGGTGATCCTTCCTATGAAATTTCATCAAATTCGAAAAAGCGGTTGCAGAGAAATAGCCCGGAAACGAAAGTGTGACAGCGTGACGGACTGACGGACTGACTGACGAATGAGAAATAATAGTCCCCGCGCTTTCGCGAAAGCGGGGGACAACAAGCAATTTCTCCATTTGCCACAATGTTTTTTAACTTTTTTCAGTAAATATACCCTCATTTAGAGGGATTTTCTATATTTTTTTCACTACATGTTTCCAAAGTCATCTGCTGCAGATTTGTTGTATGTGGGAAAGGGTTAACTGTTTCTCTGACATAGATTTTTTTTTTGGTGCTCCTGCTTTTTGTTTGTTTGTTTGGAGTTTAACGCCGCTTTCAACAGCTTTGGTCATATCACGGCGGTCAGTGCACCTACCCATGTTTTCCTGGCTTTCCCACACCAGTACTTACACAACATTCTTTCGAAGCCACTGACTACTTTCTCACATAGATCAGAGGTGAGAGGCAATGGAAAACATCGCCCGAAAGAATGTCGCCGCAACCGGGTATCGAACCCGTGACCTCCAGATCACGAGTCAGATACGCTACCAATTGAGCTACCCGGCCGGGTTGGTGCTGCTGCAGCAGACGACTCTGTGAAAACTGAATGGGAAAAGAAGAAATTGTTTTTGATGAATATAATATCTCTATTCCCCACAGCAAGCAGAACTCTGAATAAAAAAAAATTCCTCTCATGTCTTTAAAGCAAAATTTGTTTACCCTTTCCCACATACAACAAATCTGCAGCAGATGACTTTGGAAACATGTAGTGAAAAAAATATAGAAAATCCCTCTAAACGAGGGTATAATTTACTGAAAAAAGTTAAAAACATTGTGGCAAAAGGAGAAATATCTTGTTTTGCAAAAAAAGTTATTCAAAATAGTTGTAGACATTGAGGCGAAAGGAGAAATTGCTAAGTTTGAGTAATTGATCCTTTTGCCAGAATACTTTGAAAACTCGTATGCTGTAGAGGTGTAGGGAAACGTTTGTATGTGGGAAAGGGTTAAAATTATGATTCAAAGTCGTCTTCTGCAAATTTGCTGTATGCTGGAAAATATTAAAGAGTTTCTTAGTACCAGTGCTTTTGGTAACAACAGTTATTATTAACAAGGAATTTCCATTTCAAACCTCAGTCAGTGTTGAACTCAACATTGAATAAACAAATTAGGAAAGTAACGATGTGATAGGGAAATTAACCCTTTCCCTCATACAACTATTCTGCAGCAGACGACTTTGAACATATCTTGTCAAAAAATAGAAAATCTCTATAATTGAATGGATATATCCTATGACTAAAAGTGTAAAACATTGTGACAAAAGGAGAAATTGCACGTTTTGTGCAATTTCTTCTTTTGTTACTATGTTTTCAAAAAACTGTCTGCTGCAGAGACGTCAGATAGCATCCATATGAGGGAAAGGGTTAACATAAATTAATTAAACACAACATTTGAGGCAAATAAGGAAAGTATAACAATGTGATACTGGAAAATCAACATTAGTTTAACACAACATTTGAGACAAATTAGGAAAGTAACAATGTGATAGGGAATAAAAAGTGAATAAAAACAAGGTCACATAATTTCTACAATTCAAAGAACTAGATTGTAAAACTTAAAGTAGGCAGTATTTATATAGTTTAATGCATTTAACCCTTTTCCTCTTCCAACACATCTTCAGTAGACCATTTTGAAAACAACAAGGCAATAATATGGACAATATCTTTAAATGTAAAAAATCCATAATCAATGTATAGAGATGAAAACATTTGGACAAAAGAAGAGCCTTTTCTTCTTTTGCTACAATGGTTTTTAAAGTTGTCTGCTCCAGATGTGTCTGCAAGTTCGAAAGGGTTGATACTGGCGTTGAAATAATTTGCATTTAGATAAGAGAAAAAACATTGATTGCTTTATGTCCTACATTAGAGAATTGCAATGGATAAGAAAACACGCCTGCGAAATAATAGACTAAAGTTCTGTATTTATGTACCCCAGATTAGCAACTGTGTTTCAAGGGAGATAACTGTTACTGTGTGCATTCTAAAGGTAACCCACTAGCACTCATCGCATTTGATGCTCTGAACATTACCAATGAAGTTCCTTTATAGTAGGTCAAACACATGTGGCACAATGTTTTAAGCCAATCATGCCAAGAGCCAAAACTCTTGTATTACTAAAAATGTTCCCCAGATACGCAATAAAATGTGGTGATCAACATTCTGAATAAAGTTTCATGACAGTAGGTTAAATATTTTTAATAAGATATGGGCAACACAATGCTTAAATATGTCAATCAAACCAAGGGTCATAACTCTGGTTTTAAAGAGTGGGTCCTGAAATGGTACGTACCCCTTATGCTTAACTGTTCAATGATAATAAACACTTCTAACTAAGTTTCTGAAAGTATGTTATATTATTACCAAATGTTTTAAGTACATGTATATAATTTATTTATATTTAAGGGCCGTAACTTTGATTTAAACCTGTTGCCACATGATTTAAATCACTGCAGCAAAAGGCTTATTTGAATCTGGAAGAGGGTCATATTACCATCTTTATTATGAATATGAACATCAACATCCCGGTGAAATTATATCTAATTCTGAGTTTCTGAGAAAAAACATTTTAGAAGTTTTTTCTTTGCACCCCCTTATTCATGCCTCTGCAACCACAGTTCTCGAGGGACCTAAATATTTGAAGGAGTTTTGAGAAGACATTGAGAGGATGCTGCAAATTGGCCCAGTGGTTTCTGAGGATAAGTTAATATTGATGTTTAACATTTAATAACGTTACAGAAGACAGACATAAGTTTGATTAAAAACTAAAGCTAAAAACTTGGGAAAGACATTCAAGATAATACAAGACAACACAAGCACTCCCCCGTTCTAAAATGGCCATGCAACTTGGTTATCAACTCTGACGAGTGATATATTATAAAAACTTATTCCTACATTATTTCAGAATCTAAAACTGATTTGATAGAAGTAACATTTCAAAATGGCTTAAAACCCTAATCATACAATTAAGTCTCATACAACTTGTCTTTGAATAGCAGACAGTGACACATTTTCATACTGGAATCTTAAAACCTTTTCCCACATACAACAAGTCTCCTGCAGAAAACTTGGAAAGCATCTAAGCGAACATGTGGAAAATCTCAATAAAATTAAATATACAGATGAAAAGATCATGGTAAAAGTAGATAATTATTTCTAAGCAATTTCTCCTTATATGCCATTATGTCTTCAACAGTCATCTGCTGCACATATGTGTTTAACTGCTTTTGCATGTGGGAAAGGGTTTAATAAACGCAAGTGACAAACATCTCACACAGGGAATTACAAATCTTAAGTACCCCGCTTGCAACAGCTGGCTTTTTCATAACTTTTGATCCCTTGCTACTTGTAGAACTGTTCTTTTCAATTTTAGACTCTTTCTTTGTTTTATCATCCTCTTTGGCAGCAATAACTTGAGTCATCAATGTATCATCAAACACATTTCGATGGGTTTGAAACATTTTTACTATGCTATTTAATCGATCCACCTCTTGTGCTGTTTCAACCATTGCATTCTGATTAGGTTTATCATTTGTGCCATTAACAACATAATCAGATGATGCTTTATCATCTGATTTATCATCTACAGTATTTTTTTCTTTTTTCACAGGACCTGAGTGTTCGGACCTAGATTTCTCTTTGTTCGTATCCATTGCCAAACAAGGCATCACAGTTTTAGCAGAAGTAGTGACACCTTTTGTTACATCCTCTCGTATGGAATTCCGGCTGGAGATCTTGGCACTACCAAATACTGGTCTAAAATATCCATTGCTTGTTTTAGCTCGACCATCCAGAATATGCATATCAGATGCACTTTTGGATAGTGAAGGACTCGATATGAAGGCAGAGTTAGGAACACTCTCGAATATTTTGACCTTTGGTAATGGAATATTCAGCTTCTGTTCTGTCTTTGGATTCATTTGTTTATTTGCAGCAGGTACATGATGTTCTTTCTTCGTGTTCACCGGTAGTTTCCCTTTTAAATTGTTTGACTCCATTAATTCTTGGTGAATATCTTTACTTGTCCTACTATTCACATTTGCACTTTTTGCATGTAAAGATCCACCTGGTGTGCCCCTAGAGTAATGTCCCTTTCTCCCTGCTGTCTGAATGTCCTGAAACTGGGCCCGACAAAAACTGACACCATTATTTACCCTAGTGATGCTTAATTTGACATTTTTAACCGGGTTAAAGTAATCGTGTCTTTCTGACACTGTTGTCGTAGAGAAACTGTCTATCGGGTGAACCTTCACCGGCTTCACTTCCTGTCCCTGATGGAACTGGTTCCTAAATGGTACCTGCGTCATCACAGTCCTATAGGGCTGGACACCGGACCCATTGACCTCCTTTTTAAAACCGACTTGAGTTTGTGAGATAATGGGATTCCACATATTCACTTTCAGCATTGCATCAACATCATTTTGTGGTATAAGAAAAGCATCGGGGCTAAACAATTTAGGAGTTCCTATGCTGAGAAGAGGTTTGGTATCCGGCATAAGTCCTTTGAACTGAGGTCGTTGGTTTAAGCGACTAAGCACAGGGTCTTGTAAAAACATTTGAAGAATTTCTGTTGAATTTTGGTTCCCCCTGGATCCCTTATTTGGGTGTAGGGCACAAGTAGATAATTGGTCAAGACTGATATCTGGAGTCTGAATCTGGGCTAACGATCCTATATTGGTGTCCGAGTCACTGGATGTAGGTTCTGCTGATGATCCCTGCTATAAAGTAAGTCGCTTTCTTACATACAACAAATCAACTTTGTAAAAAATGAGGGATCTCTATAACAAATTAACCATCCTTCTCCCACTTACAACAAATTCGCATTAGATGCCTTTGAAAGCAAATAGACCAAAATATGGAAAAATCTCTTTAAATGAAAGTTTAATTATTGAATAAAAGTGAAAACATTGTGGCAAAAGGAGAAATTGCTCAACATGAGCAATTTCTCCTTTTGCCAAAATGTTTTCAAAAGTCATCTGCAGCAGAGGCGTCTTAAGAGTTAAAATTCTTGAAAAGTGTAAATTGTGACAGAATGGCTTTTCCCACAATGTATTCATCTTTGTATACTTGTAGTCTTATATCTAACTTCGAGATCCAGTTTTCCAGATTTTACATTTTTTTTCCTATAACGATTTCAAAGCAGGACTACTGAAAATAAAGGTGATGGTCTGTAAATATTCACAGGTTTTAGGAATTTAAAATATAATTCATTTCTCTCTTGATAAACAAAAAAAGAAATTTAATTTAAAAGTAAAAGTAAATGGAACTGTAAATAGAATCACATCAAATTGAAAAAACCCGGTCCAACCAACCCAGAACAATAACAATAGACTTTATCCCTTTCCCACTTGCAAACACATTCCGACGCATTTGCAGCAGACGACTTTTGAAAACATTGTGGCAAAAGGAGAAATTGCCCATGATGAGCATTTTCCCCCTTGCCACAACATTTTCAACTCTATAATGATTAAAATCTCAGTTATCGAGATATTTCACATTTTTGCCAATATGTTTTCAGAGTCATCTGCTGCAGAATTGTTGTATATAATATATGTTTTGCCGCAATTTTTTCATAAATCCTTTCAATAATTTTCTTAAATTTATAGAGACCTTTCACATTTTTGCATAAATGTTTTTAGCATCTTCAGCTGCAGATTTGTTAGATGAAGGCAAAGGGTGTTTTGAAAACGCCACAAGACAGATTTATTCGCTGCGTGTGGCTACATATATTTTGTTCCATGTGTGTATGTTTTACACCGCTTTCATCAAGTTGGTCACTATTATAAGGAGTTGAGTTTACCCTTTCCCACTTGCAGCTGCATTGAAAGAAGACTTTTGTAAAACATTGTGGCAAAAGAAGATATTGCTTGTAAAGAGCAATTTCTCCTTTTGCTAAAACGTTTACAACTCTACTTTATAATTCTACTTTCATTTGTTGAGATTTTCCATATATTTGCATATGTATTTTTAAAGTCGTCTGCTGCATATTTGCTGTATGAAGAAAAGGATGAAGAAGAAATTCTACAAGAAATTCAAATGTAAACCATTTTGGTGCTGTTTCACTTACCACTACCACTATAGGCGTATTGGTTTTAATAAATTAATATTTGCCTACAATTATAAGAAAACTACATTTAGTTCAATTGGAGAGCAAATCAAATAGTTTTTTCCTCTTCAGATTTGTTTCTTTATATAGCTCTTACACAATACCTTAGGTACAAGCTAGCTGAGCTAAAAACTCTTTAACCCTTTCCCTCATACGACAATTCTGCAGCAGACGACTTTGAACATATTTTGCCAAAAAATAGAAAATCTCTATAATTGAATGGATATATCCTATGACTCAAAGTGGAAAACATTGTGGCAAAAAGAGAAATTGCTTGTTTTGAGCAATTTCTCCTTTTGTCACTATGTTTTCAAAAATCTGTCTGCTGCAGAGGCGTCAAAAAACGTCTATATGAGGGAAAGGGTTTAAGGGTCCTATTCTCTCTTTTATTGAAGTCTTCTTCCAAATAAAAAAAAAGGACCATGAGGGCCTGGATCGCTCACTTGAGTCATGCATGTGACTTGTCATGCCAACCCCAATAACTCAAGTAAGCTATAAATTAACCCTTTCCCTCATATAGACACTTTCTGACGCCTCTGCAGCAGACGGCGTTTTGAAAACATAGTAAGAAAAGAAGAAATTGCACAAAACATGCAATTTCTCCTTTTGCCGCAATGATTTTCACTTTTTGTCATGGGTTATCCATTCAATTATGGAGATTTTCTATGTTTTGACAAAATACGTTCAAAGTCGTCTGCTGCAGAATTGTCGTATGAGGGAAAGGGTTAAAGATGCCCAAGAGGACCAGTATCGCTCCGCAGCCACAAGGCCAAATTACCCAAACCCTATGTTGTCATTGAGAGGATTCTTTCTGTGAAGTTTCATCCCAATTGATCCACAGGTTACAGGGAAGAAGATGCTCAGACAGTATAAACTACGCTGGACAACAGCGATCACAATAACTCGACCTTGAGCACTTCATGCTCAGGCGAGCTAAGAAAGCTAAAATTGGTAACATAATATAAGTCATGTTTAAATAACAGGCACACAAAAATGATTTAAAGAATAAAATTCATCATAGACAACTTCTTGTTTTTGCCACATTATGTTTTCAACTCTATGTGGGAAAAGGGGTTAAAATATCAGATCGTGGCCGTAGAAGATGGTTGCTCATCTCATGTACCTTGAGGGTCACCAGATGGATGCTTAGAAAACAATGAGCCAATATTAAATTCTATTTTGGTTTTGTTGCCAATGCAAACAGTGAAGACTTAAGGACTCATTTGTTCAAAATACTGAAATGAGATTATCACTTCTGTTTGGGTTATGGGCATTTGAACAATTGGTTATTCGTATACCGTAGATACTGTACTAGGGTCTAACTAACTATTAACCCTTTCCCTCATGTAGATACATTCTGATGCATCTGCAGCAGACGACTGTTAAAAAACATTGTGGCAAAAGGAGAAATTTCATCATTTGCCATAATGTTTCAAACTTTATTTAATTTACAAATCTCCCGTTAGTGAAGATTTTTCAAATAAAAAGGATGCTTTCAAAGTCGTCTGCTGCAGATTTGTTGTATTTGGGAAAAGGTTAAAAATAATATATCTATAAATACATTGTATCAGGTTCAACATCATCGCAGTTTTAACAAATTTCCACATACAGCAAATCTGCAGCAATCATGACTTCGAAAACATGATCTTGGCCAAAATAGGTTATTCTCTAGAAATTAAACTGTTATTATTTGATGCAGTTGAAAATATTGTGACATATGGAGAAATTGCTCATGATGAGCAATCGCTCATATTGTTTCAGTGTTTTGAAAAGTCACTTTATGCAGATATGTCAAAATGCGTCTGCATGTGGGAAAATTATCCTGATTCTCTATCATATGATCTAAATATCCTGATAAAAGGCACAACATAACAGCTACATTGTAGACAACATTGTGGTAAAAAGAGGTTTTTTTTTAGGTTTTTTTTTTTATTGGGATTTGACGCCATTTTCAACATTACGAGGGCTTGGCGTGAAACGGTTGTAACTAAAAACCTATTTTGAAAACCCTGGTTTAGGGGCAATTTTGACCCTTTTGTAAACAATGCAAATTTAAGTGCCATTGCTCAAAACGAGCAATGGCACCTAAATTTCCATTGTTTACCGAGATAAATGATTTACCGCTTTTAAAGACGTTATGGCGAGGTGATTAACCTTGGTAAAAAAATACCAATTTTAGTTACAACCGTTTCACGCCAATCCCTCGAAATTTAATTTATTTCAGTTATATCGATCATGGCATCAGTTCAGTGCACCTTATAATTTATGTTCCCTGTGTAAACAAACCAGTACTATGAGGATAGGAAATGTACCTTGCCAAAAGGGCACTCCGCCATGACAGCTCCGACTTGGGGATCCAACCTGGGACACCAAGTTCCAAATCCCCGACGCTATATTAACCACTAGGGCCACAGCGGATTCCTGGTTAAAAATTGAAAGTGACTCGCAGTGTACATTAATTCTCCTCTTTTTTAATAGTCTTATTTGCGTTTACATGCAATTCTAGTGTGCAACTGATTTCAAACGCTATCTATAAAGAAGTCCACCATATGGCATATCATAATTAACCCTTTCCAACATACAATAAATCTGCAGCAGATGACTTAAAAAACATTTCCGTATAAATAACGCAATTTTTAAAATTAAGTAAAATTATTTATTAGAGCTGAAAACATTGTTGCAAAAGGAGTAATGGCTCATGAGCCGTTTTTCCTTTTGCAAAAATGTTTTCAAAAGTCGTCTGCTACAGATGCGGCAGAATACACCTGCATGTGGAAAGGGTTAAAGGATAAGAGATTTACAAGAGAGGTGAGTAGAGAAGAAAGTGCGCTGAAGGTAGGTGTGTACAACACTACAATGACAAAAATCAGTGACCTTGACCTCTTGTCTGTTGCTATGACAACTTAGACATTATAAAAGATTCTTGCTTTGAAAAATTCAAATTCAAATTAAATTTCTGCCAAGATATATATGTTACTCATTCTACTAAAATTCAAATTTAATCATGTATTATATAAAAGCATCATTTTTATATGTGCCTTTATTTGGGAAAAGGCACCAGTTGGCTTTTGGCTAATACATGTTTTGTGAACAGTGATCAGCCTGTGCAGTTTGTGAACTTGTGTAGATCCTGATGGGACTGAACAGACGGACAGGTGGTTGTCAGCTATACCACTACACTTTGTAAAGACACATTGGTATGACCTGTTTGGGGATCGAACACAAGACCTACCGCAGAGACTTTTTAACTTCTACATCGAGACTGTTAGGTGAATTGACCCTTTCCCATATACAGCAATTTTACAGCAGATGACTTTGAAAATATCTATGCAAAAATGAGAAATTGTACATTATAAACAATTTCTTCTTCAGCCAAAAATGTTTCTAATTTCTCCCATTGCAGAAGTATCTAAATGTTGGAAAGGGCCAAAATTAATGCAGCCATTCTATGTACTCCTATTTATTCATCATGTATTCCTTGATTCATCAACAAAAACGTTTTTTTAACCCTTTCCCACTTATAGACGCAGTCTGACGCATCTACAGCAGACAACTTTTGAAAACATCGTGACAAAAGATGAAATTGCTCAAAAATTTGCCACAATGTTTTCAACTTTTTACAGTAATTATACCTACAATTATAGAGATTTTCCAGATTTTTTAGTAGATATTTTCAAAGTCGTCTGCTGCAGATTTGGTGTATGTGGGAAAGTGTTAACGCGCAACAGGTTCAAGGTCAAAGGTGACAAAAAGACTGAGGTGCGAGAGACGTGTGAGGTGTGAGAGTCGTTCTTACGTTATTGTTTACGGGGTTAGGAGGCATGCTTTTCGGTAAAGCATAGCCCCGTAAGGGCGTCTCATGGGTGGTTAGGAGATCATGCAGGCTTTGTACACGGAGTGAAACACCAAGGGGCTCTATGATGGGCTTCTTTTCCACCGTTAAAGGCTGTCGTTTGAGGATAAACATATATTAAAATGATGTCCAATGTGTTTTTATATTAAGCACTATGTTAATATTGAAACAAAGAAAATAGTGTTTTAATTCTATCCAACATAAAACAAATCAGCAGTAGATGACAGGGCAAAATTATGGAAAATCTCTAAAAATAAAACTTTAACACTATTATAATCATTCGATAGATTTAAAACCATACATAAGTGGTAAAAGGAGCAATTGCACCTTTTGTCACAATGTTCATCAAAAGTTGTCTGCGACAAACAGCGCAGAGCCAGACAGACTGAATATGCTCCTTGTCTCGGAATATAATATAGTAAGCTTCGTGATTTTCTTAGTTATTTATATTTATAATTCAGTTTCAGCCACAAACGTCGTCTGCTTAAGAATAGAATTATTGTAATGTGGCAAATGGTTTAGAAGCTTGTAAAATTGTTGAAGGTTTTTTGTGACTTATTGGCGCAATGATGTGTTATATATAATATTAGAAGACATTCATTTTTTGCCCACATACAGGCGCTTTCTGACGCCTTTGAAGCAGACGTCTTTTGAAAACTTTGTAGCAAAAGGAGAAATTGCTCAGAACGAGCAATTTCTCCTTTTGCCACAATGTTTTCAATCTTATTCAATTATTGTTCTTTCATTTATGGTAAGTTTCCATAATATTTTCCAATTTTTTTTCAAATTCGTCTGCTGCAGATTTTTTTGTATGTGGGAAAGGGTTAATTGAGCCATGATTAGGTGTCTAAATGACTCTTCAATAACCCTGATGCTGTGTTGATATTATGAGAAAACACTTGAACAGGCAGTGTCTGACATTTTGGCGGTCTTAATTGATGACTTTCGGAATTGGCATAATTTTAACCCTTTCCCTACTTTAGATGCTTTTTGTCGCATCTGCAGCAGACGACTTTTGAAAACATTATGGCAAAAGGAGCAATTTGCTAAAAAAGGAGCAATTTTCCTTTTTCTACAATGTTTTTCAACTTTTTTCAGTAAGTATACCTTCATTTCTAGAGAATTTCTAATATCTCGAGTAGATTTCCGAAGTCATATGCTGCAGAGCTTATGTATGTGGGAAAGGATTAAGTAACATTGTATATACCTACAGGGGATTCATTTTTAGGTGTTTTGTCAGAATATGCACTTAGTTATATAATTGGCATATATAGGTGTATAGTAAACACTCTGGTAAGACAGATCATACATTGAGCAGGCCTGACTTACCTGAGTCTTCACTGTACTCAGACGCAATAAGACCCTAAATCGACTGACCCAGCTCATTTTAGTATTTACCACAGAAGCTTAGTAGATCATAAGGAGGTGTAATATGGGTTTTCCCCTTGAATAATCTCTCTTATTACCTAACCAACCCTATGTTGTTGGTACTCAAAAGATTGGTCTCTATGAGACCAATCTTTTGAGTACCCATGAAATAGGGTTTAATGGGTTAAATAAGGAATTCAGAACCCCCAAATAGACTCCGTATCTAGAGCTAACTGCTATAAGAATAGAGTTTATATTGACCTGTTTTTCCGGAGCCACACAGTTCAGGTTCTCTAAAGGTTTGGTCTGTGGATGAACTTCCGTCTTCCCATTCTGCTGTCTAGAAAATACAAATTGGACATGTTATACTGAACATCATATTGGTCATTAACGGGCGCGAGCTCCTGTGGACACTACCACAAATCTGCAGCAGTTTAAAGTTGATGTTTTTTCAAACCGTAGTATGCTGCAGAGACCTCAAATGTTGCATGTATTTTATTTCATGATCACAGATGCAAAAAAAATTATCACTTTTTATCATATTGTATTGAAAAATTGTAAAGACAGGTCTTGAAATAGCAGGATATGGGTTAACAATAGCTAGAATCTTACTAAAACACAATGTAGTTTAACCCTTTCCCTCATATATATGCTTTTTGACGCCTCTGCAGCAGACGGTTTTTTGAAAACATAGTGACAAAAAAAGAAATTGCTCAAAACGAGCAATATCTCCTCTTGCCACAATGTTTTCCACTTTTTGTCATAGGTTATATAATATATCCATTGAATTTTAGAGATTTTCTATTATTTGACATCATTTATTCAAAGTCGTCTGCTGGTGAATTGTTGTATGAGGGAAAGAGCTATAACAGGTAACATTGAAAACATTCAACGAAAAATATGGATAATTTATATACCTAAAAGTTAAGGTATTGTTACTGAATATAGTAGAAAACATTGTGGCAAAAGGAGAAAATGGTTATTTTGAACAATTTCTCATTTTGCAAGGATGTTTTAAAAAGTTGCCTACTGTATATTTTAGCAGATGCAGATGCATCAAAATGCATGTGACAAGATTATTAACCCTTTCCCACATACAACAACTCTACAGCAGACAACTTTGAAAACATCTTAGCAAAAATATGAAATATATCTGTCAATAAATCTGTCAATAAAAGTATAATTGCCTTAAGAGGAACATTATTGTGCCAAAAGAAGAAATTGCTAAATAAGTGCAATTTCCCCTTTTGTCAAAATGATTTCAAAACTTGTGTGCTACAGAGGCGTCAAATTGCGTCTGTATGAGAGAAAGCATGGGTTATATAAGAATTAAAGGAGAGGAGACTAACAGAATGCTGCAACCATAACGTATTATTTGCAGTTAATTACCCCCTCGACCATGCAGATTATATACATAAATTAAATTTATATACTGTAAATAATTTATAAACATCTTAATATAAACAAAATGTTAAAACATGTGGAACTATATAAAGTAAAGTTTTGCCCTGTGCTATTGAGACTATAACACAACTTCACAGAAGGCACCATCCAAAAAGGATCAACTATACAAATGGGGAAAATGAAGAACAGTAATAACAAAAGGAAAAAGTTTTAACCCTTTCCCACACACAACAAACCTGCAGCAGACGACTTTCCAATTATCTTGGCAAATCTATAGATGAACTTAACATTATCATTGAAAAGCCTCAGTTGAATCCATTGTGACAAATGGAGACATTGCTCATCATGAGCAATTGCTGCTTTTGCCACAATGTTTTCAACTGTGTTTAATAATCATACTTTCATGTATAGAGATTTTCAATCGTTTTGCATAGAACTTTTCAAAGTCGTCTGCTTCTGATATGACATATGTGGGAAAGCGTTCAACCATCTGTGACCAACTGGCAAACAGTGCAGAGCCAGATCAAACTGCATAGATGAGCAGATTGATCTGAATCTGAGCTGGTTGCATAATGCTTAAGGTTAATTGGTTTTCCTTAAGCACAGTTCAAAAGTTGAAGAGACTTTTTCAATTGGTTACATAGGAAAATAAGGCTGCTATCTTATATAAGATGAAAGCATCAACCAAGAGGAAAGCTGGTATACAAAAGAGAAATAACTAATTAAATAAATTAAGCCAAAAATCAAGAATTCAATCCTACAGAAGTTTATACAAGCAGAAGTATACTTTATTTCATTCTTTTTCTGGTCGTAAGAACCCCATCATTACCGTTTCCCTTAATGCAACAATTTTGCAGCAGACGACTTTAAAACATCTAGAAAAAGAAATGCCAATAAATAAATGTAAAACTCTTGAATAGAGTTTGATACATTGTGTCAAAAAGGAGAAATTGCTCATTACTGTATCAGTAATTTCTACTAAAATCGCCACAATGTTTGTCAAGAGCTCCGTGTACGGCACAGACGCTCGACTGATTATAGAAAACAGAAAAAAAAAGCTGAGCTAAACAAAAAACCTTTACCAGACGACCATGCGGCCGACGCCGACGACGACGTCAGGGTCAGAATAGCTCTCGTTTTTTTCAAAAGTCGAGCGAAAATGACGGAAATATATCCATTTGACATGACTTAAGTGTGTCACTTTTTAAACTGTTTAAGATGAATACAAGAGTAAATTGATCTTGTTATGTATTCATCACGGGACATGTATTCATTACGGGACAACAGTTCATTATTTACAGGGATAATACCAGTGCAGCGCTGATGACTTTGAAAATATCTTAGCATGCAAACATTTTGAAAATCTCTATAAATTGTATTTTCAACTTCACTTACTCAGACAGTAAAATTAGAGTGTTGAATCTCAGCATTGTGTGTGAAGACACAACTAAAGTTTTAGTGTGAAAATATCTTTTCCCATTTCGTTTTCTACTTGGTCTGAAAACAAATTGTTACATTTTCCTTTTATAGCAAAATTGGAACAACAGCTTGTCATGGGCATTATATTTCTTCACATTCCACAATGTATTTAACCCTTTCCCTCATACGACAATTCTTCAGCAGACGACTTTGAACATATTTGGTCAAAACATAGAAAATCTCTTTTATTAAATGGATAACCTATGACTTAGAGTGGAAAACATTGTGGCAAAAGCAAAAATTGCTTGTTTTGAGCAATTTCTTCTTTTGTCACTATGTTTTCAAAAAGCTGTCTGCTGCAGAGGCGTCAGAAAGTGTCTATATGAGGGAAAGGGTTAAATACAATTGGGTAAAAATATGAATAATCTCACTAAATGACAGTATATAAGATTGACGCAAAAGGAGATATTACTACTAAAACCACAGTGTTTTCGGAAGTCATATGATGACTGGAAAAGCTGAAAAAGGTAAAAATTCAACAAGAATTTTTTGTAATAACGCTAATCATTGGAAAAGAAGAATGACCGAGCCAGGGATACAACTCACATCCTCGAGATCTTGTTTGATAGCTCTCGTCATTACGGATTAAGTTATCGCAATTCGACCCCTAAATACAGGGATGTGAAAATCACACAAATATATAATTTATATTTCCACAGACACATAATTCTTCTACTATTTGAAAGTCTTAATTAATTCTTTAAATTAGCCGCCATGAGTTTATTTTAGTTTAAACTGATTCATTTCTAAATTCATTGTGAAAGGAGTTTCAGCTTACATCATTCATGCTTGGCTTCTACTTCCTCACTGCCGAGGAGACTTAACCAGTACTAACATGACCTAAGAGAGAACCCCCTGATCACATAATTCGTACCCGGGACCTTTGGTACAAAAGGCTGACACTCTACCAGTGCACCACTCACTAAGCGCCGGTAGCTCAGTTGGTAGCAACATGGGCTGTCAATCCAGAGGTTGTGAGTTTGAACACCAGCTCAGCCAACATTATTTATGACGTTTGACATATATATATAGTTTTCTGACTATTGCGTCATTCGTCTCGTCTTCCACCAATGAGCTAACAGTCTAAGTGTAAAAGCAGCCAGTTGCTTGGAAAGTAGGTTGTGTGGAGTACTGGTATGAGAAAGCCTGGATACACATGAGTAGGTGAACTGGTACCAGTGATATGACTGAAAAATTGTTGAAAACGGCATTAAACTCCAATCATCAATCAAAACCACTCACTTATTGATTCCCTTTTTTCCCAAATAAAGCAGTAATAAAATTTGACAAAATTCCTTACTGTATGTATGGTCCATTTAGTAAATTCAACTGTTGCATAATTCATACAGAATAAGGTTTTAGTTTGCATAGAAATAGAATAATAATAACTAAGCCAGATATGGTCAACAAAAGATGATAGAAAGTGGATAGAATATGGAAAAGGAACTACTAAAAGATGTCATTTTAGGGCTCAAATAAGTTGAGAATGGTCAATGCTTGATTCTTAGTAATAACTCTTTCCCAATGTACAACAAGTCTGCAGCTGCAGATTTGATATAAAAAACCATCTGAGCACAAATACATTTTGTATCTCTATAAATGTCCCAGAGTACAATAAATGAAGAGTGTTGAAAAGATCGTGGCAATTAAAGAAGTTATTGCTCAATGATTTCCAAAGTTGTCTGCTGCAGATGCGTAAAAATGTGTCTACAAGTGGGAAAGGGTAAAGTTTATTTCTCCAAAAGTTAAACTGCTAATCTGAGCTATCTTCAACACTTAAATTTTCAAAGATGTTGGGTCTGAAAATATTTACTTTTTCAGATTTGTTTTCCTTATTTGAAGCCCTTCAATTACCTTAATTAACACATTATATGAGATATAATGGGAACCAGTTATATATATATATATATATATATAATGGGAACCAGTTATATATATATATATATATATCTATATTAAAGCATGCTGGTACTCTGTTTTCTTTTGCGATTTTACCTTAACTGCTGCTGAATTCTCCATGCACTGTATAAAAGCAAGCAATACAACTACATATTAATAAAATTAAAATCCGTAAGTTTTATATATTCACTGAATATTGAAGTTGTTCCTCCTTTTCACCATCATATGAGATTATTAAACATCTGGAAATTTGGTAGTATAATTTTGATGCAGATACAAAAACATTGTTGACCCTTTCCCACCTACAACACACCTGAAGCAGACAACTTTGAAAGTATATTTATCGACGCAAAAACATTGGGATTTAAAACTCTATAAAAGTAGGTATGTAAATAACTAAATGAAAAGAGTTGAAAAAAGTTTGGCAAAAGGAGAAATTGCTTGTTTTGAGCAATTTCCTCATTCGTCATAACATTTTCAAAAGTTGTCTGCTGCGGAGGCGTCAGAAAGCATCTATATGTGAGAAAGGGTTACAGAAGAAATTGGTAATGTATCCCCCTTTTCCACAATGAGTTCAATAAGTCACTATAGTTGCAGATGCATCTCAAGTCATCTGTATAAGCCTGATGATGGGTTAATATTCGTATGAGGAACATAGTTACTTCAAAGATTCAGTGGAAGGCTAGCAGCTTTATAAAATGCCCTAACCCTTTCCCACATACAACAAAATGAGCACCAGATGAATTGGAAAACATCTTCGCAAAATTGTGGACAAATCTCTGTACGGGAATGTATTATAATTGAAAAGAGTCGAAAATAATTGTGGCAAAAAGAGAAATTGCTTATCATGAGCAATTTCTCCTTTTGCCACAATGTTTTCAAAGGTCGTCTGCTGCAGAGGCGGCAAACTGTGTCTAAATGTGTGAAAGTGTTTAAACTATAACAGCATATAAACATGCCTAGGAGGCAAGACTAATTATTATTATAATAACAAAACTTATAGGTCATGCAAATTTAATTAATTAAAACTTTACATAACTGTATTACATGTTAATGACATTAGGCATATAATATTGAGTTCTAATTAAACAATATCTCTTCAGCACATTATGCCAAAACGTTACCTTTAAATTTCTAGGAATACCTACAGGAAGCCACCTCCTGGCGGCTTCCAATGAGCTTTGACTTGGGATCTTATATTATATAGTGCCTCGTCTGATTGGGCATCGATAGTTTAAACCATTCTCGCATACGCAGCAGACTACTTTGAAAAGAATTTATTGTAGATAAAAGTATGGAATGTACGTATATTACTAAAAATGAAAGTATTTTTATTAAAAAAGAATTGAAACCATTGCGGCATAAGGAGAATTTGCTCATCAACAATTTCTCCTTTTGACACAATGTTTTCAAAAGTCTGTATGGATCTGTCAAAATGCGTCTGCAGTTGGGCAAGGGTCAAATAATCAAACAAACTTATGAATAAAAATACTAAGTTGGGCTGGCATGTGCGCGCTACTAGGTTTTTATGTCAGAAGATATGTTTTTAAATTGAGATAGCATTTAGGTTGACAGTGAAGACTCTGGGTTGACTGTGTATGTGTACAAGCTCACCTAAGTCTTCACTGTATGTAGATGAAATAAGGTTCTAAATAAGGTTCCAAATAAGGTTCCAAATAAGGTTCCAAATAAGGTTCCAAATAAGATTCCAAATCCCAAATAAGGTTCCATATAAGGTTCCAAATAACTTGTTCCAAATAAGGTTCCAAATAAGGTTCCAATTACCAAATTAGGTTCCAAATAAGGTTCCAAATAAGGTTCCAAATAAGGTTCTAAATAAGGTTCCAAATAAGGTTCCAAATAATGTTCCAAATCCCAAGGCAAATGTATTAGACTATTCTAGATTAATAGTGTCTAACGAAGTATTGTAAGATGTCAAGGTCATCAAATAATGTAAGCAACGAATCCCTCCAACAAATCAGATTTTATGGGTATGCAAATATGCCAATTTCACCAATGATGAAAAACATCGAAGATACAAGATACAGGATTCAAACAGAAAATATAGCTACATATGTCACACTCAGCATCGTAAGATTAGGAAATATGCCAATTTCACCAATGATGAAAAACATCAAAGATATGAGATACAGGATTCAAACAGAAAATATAGCTACATGTATATGTCACACTCAGCATCGTAAGATTAGGAAATATGCCAATTTCACCAATGATGAAAAACATCAAAGATATGAGATACAGGATTCAAACAGAAAATATAGCTACATGTATATGTCACACACAGCATCGTAAGAAGGAAATTTGCCAATTTCACAAATGATGAAAAACATCAAAGATATGAGATAGTCAGGATTCAAACAGAAAATATAGCTACATGTATATGTCACACACAGCATCGTAAGAAGGAAATTTGCCAATTTCCCCAATGATGAAAAACTTCAAAGATATGAGATAGTCAGGATTCAAACAGAAAATATAGCTACATGTATTATGTCACACTCAGCATCGTAAGAAGAAAAGCGACAGTAGAATTTGACCACCAAATTTGAAAATACTTGGACAAAATGTGAGAAATCACCATGCGCAATAACCCCTTTTGCCATAATGTTTTCAAAATGTGTCTGCTGCAGATGTGTCAAAATGCAGGAAAGGATAATAAGCCTCAACAGATGCACTACTGAAACAAAATGGTCACTTAATTCACTCACATTTGGCCATGAGGATATTTACATACAAGTAAGCCAGAATAAAATGTACACTATGACTATTATCTAATCCAAACACTTTTGCACAATTACAACAAATCTGCAGCAGATGACTCAATAGCAAACATCTGAGTGTAAATAAGGAAAATCTCCATTGATGAAAGTTTAATAAGCAATGAGCAATTTCTTCATTTGCAACAATGATTTCAACTCTATATACTCAATAATCATACTATCATATATCTAAAGAGATTTTGTATATTTTGGACTTGATTGAATTCCAAAGTCATCTGCTGCAGATTTATTGTATGTGGGAAAGCGTTTAGCATCTATTATAGATGCATCCTAATGAATTGGCAAAGATTTGTTCAATATTTCAGCTAATTGGTCCTTGAGTATTATAAACAGACCTACTTTAAGTCAACCAGAGTCCAATGACCCTTTCCCGCACATTCAGATGTAATTTAACGCGTCTAGCTGCAATAAATGACTTCCAAATGAGCAATTTCTCCATACAATGTTTTCAACTCTTTGCAAAAAGAGCACTTTCATTTATAGAGATTATATTATATAATATTTTTGTTGTACTGAAGTTTTCAAAGTCGTCTGCTGCAGATTGATTGTTACATATCGGAATAGGTATTATTCATCCCTTTCCTAGTTTACATAAAATCTGCAGCAGAAAATCTAAATTGAAAACATATTGATAAAAACCTGAAACATCTCCATTCTAAAAGTGTTGAAAACATTGTGATAAAAGGAGCAATTGCTCATCATGAGCAATTTATTTTTTGCCACAATGTTTTCAAATGTCGTCTTCTGCAGGAAAGGGTTAACATCTGATGCAGCATATGCTAAAAATAAAGAGCATTAAGCGCACTCTCCAAAACTTTGGCAAGAATTGTCAGCAAACGAAGCAAATAAATTGAACTTATACTGTAGATTCTTCTTAACCCTTTCCCACATAAAACAAATCTGCAGCAGATATCTTTGAAAACATTTTGGCAATTAAAACATTAATGGAAAATATTTGTAAATGACTGTATAATTTATAAATAGAGATACAAACTATTGTGGCAAAAGGAGAGGAGAAATTGGCTCAATATGAGCAATTTCTCCTTTTTCCATAATGTTTTCAAAAGTCGTTAATGCTGCAGAGGGAAGTGGTTAATTGCAAAGCCTATAATGTTATATATATATCTCTTATTAGAATTTCTTGTATGCAAAATTTGTAATTTGATTACCCTTTTCCCACATGTAGAACTTAATAAGAAGAATCTGAAGCAATTATTGTTACAAGACTGTGTGAATAATTGTTTATTATGCAATTTCTCCTTTTGCCAAAATGTTTTCAACTCTTTTCAATTATTAATTAAACATTTATTTATAGAGATTTGTCCTACTTTTGACTATTATCTTTTCAAATTCGTTTTCTGCAATTCTTTTGGTACTTAGTAAGAATGGTTAAGATCGAATACACTTTATCAATATATTATGACATATGATATTATGTCCGCCCACTTTGCAAAGTAATAATAATTTGTAAATACATATGTGCATTTGTGTGCAATTAAGTGAATTCAACTGTATATTTGTAAATAAATTCTATGTAAACCTGTGTTCAAAAGCTACAATTGAATACAATTGTGATGTTTATTCATGTGAAAGAACTAATGAATATATAACTGTCAGTGTTATTAAAATACATGCAATAATGCACTATACAAATTGAGTCCATTATCCCTTTCCCTCATATAGACGCTTTCTGACGTGTTTGCAGCAGACAGCTTTTTGAAAACATAGTGACAAAATGAGAAATTGCACAAAACGTGCAATTTCTCCTTTTGCCACAATGTTTTCCACTTTTTGTCATACTCTGGTTATCCATTCAATTATGGAGATTTTCTATGTTTTGACAAAATACGTTCAAAGTCGTCTACTGCAGAATTGTCGTATGAGGGAAAGGGTTAAACAGTATGCCAGTACGGGTGTTTGACACATGCTGACGCTTTCGGACACCTCATTGAAGAATCCAAGCCTCACTGGACTCGAACCCACAATCCCTCGCTGGATCGATTATACATTATGCCAGTACGGATGACCTGCTGACGCTTTCGGACACCTCATTGAAGAATCCAAGCCTGGATTCAAACACTCAATCCCTGGATCGATAGCCCTTACTGTTACTGACTCAGCTTAGAATTGCGGATCAACACAAGCAGGACGTTAAAATAATGGGAAGATTATTTTGTAGAGCACTCAGATATGAACTGGGCGTAATGATGACTTTCTTCTTTTCTCATAATGTTAACGTTTTCTAACAAATATCTCAAAACATTCAAAATATCTGTCAAAATACAAATATTTACTTTTCTAAAGATATTTTCCAAGGTGACAAATCGCTAAAATTGTCATCTACAGTTAATGGCTAATTAAATTAAACATATCTAATTACATGTAATTGATTGTTTGGTGTTTTATGCCGATATAAAAAGAAAATCAGTTTCCTGGATAAGGTACCATTGCAGTACTACTGGTCCATTTATCCTGACACCAGGCAGTCAGTCATGATTGCTAACCCTGCAACTCTGAGCGCCAATGTGCATAGCCATTTCTACCATTTTGAAAGTCTATTAAGTATGACCCAGCTGGGGATCTGACACACGATCCCCTGCACCCAAAACATTATCTGAAGAAAATACTGTAACATCTAGAAAACTCTAAAAGTATATCTTTGAAACAATGATCCAGGTTAGGATGGGTCTAAAAATAACTAATGAGATAAAGAGATAGAGATGTTTCTTCCTAAGAGACAATAGAATAGATATAGATGATTCATAGAATATAGAAATATAGAAAAACCTGGATTACAAAACACCTCTGTCACATATAAAAAGTCCGATGTGTATTATATACGCTCAGTCTATCCGTTATAAAACGAAAGCCGACCTTCGGAACATTGAGAGCAGTAAAGATTCAGATCAGTCAGCCTCTCCGTGCAGTTTGATCAGAGGCTTCTCTATTCACAATCTCTGGAGCATACAACAACTAAAACATTTTTATATGCTGTTTGTTTGTTATGGCTATTAATTTTAAAACCTTCATATTAACCCTTTCCCTCATATAGACGCTTTCTGACGCCTCTAAAGCAGACGGCTTTTTGAAAACATAGTGACAAAAGAAGAAATTGAACAAAACGTGCAATTTCTCCTTTTGCCACAATGTTTTCCACTTTTTGTCATAGAAAAGCTTTAGAATGGATAACCTATGTTTTTTACAAAATACGTTCAAAGTCGTCTGCTGCAGAATTGATGTATGAGGGAAAGGGTTAAGGTTGGTTTTCTTTCGAAATTGCGCGAATTATTGCTCTGTTCTATACCACTGTATCCTGCATTAGGAACGATAAGAAAACTAACAGTATAGCAAATTTATTTAATGTAATATTTATATGACTCCTGCAACAGTATCAACCTATCAATATGCAATCTCATCACAGCTAGCGCAGGCATCAACATTTGGCAATTAGCTAAGGAATATTTCCTAAAGCCACAGCAAAATAGTGTCACACTTCTGATAAGACTGCAACAATGTGCAAGCTGATCTAAATCTGTACTTGACCCTCTCCAGCATGCAGATGCATTATGAGGCATCATTTATAAAGCGATGACAATGCACAATGTTTGGTCTTCCTGATGTAGCTTGGTTCATACAAACTTCAGTATCAATTAACCCTTTCCCATATGCACTAAATCTGCAGCAGACAACCTTTGAAAATATTGTATCAAAAAGAACAAGAGCGCTGCAAGCGAGCGCCAATTTGCTAGTCTGTTTTTTTTCTAAGTCGAAAAATGGGCATATTCCTAAATAATTATTAAGCCAGAGTTTTGTGACTTGGTAAAGACATGCATATTTTTCCTAGGAACATGTGTACCAAGCTTCATTTGAAAATGTTGAACGGTTATTGATTTATGTTGTAAGATTAAAAGTTTTGTGGCGACAACATTATAAGACGCCAAAGGAATCATACTTAATGACCAGACTTTTTTTCTTCTAAAAACAGACGTGCTAAAAGAGCAACTTGTCCTTTTGCCACAATACTTTTGACTTACTTCAATTACACTACTTTTATTTTACATAAATTTCACCAAGATGTTTTTATAATTGTCTGATGCGGATTTTTTGTTTGTGGGAAAGGGTTAAGGACCTTTAATATATGAAACATAGGTTTAAAATAATCTTACCGTTGAAGTCTCCAAGCTCTGTTAGGTATAAACAATTAAGTACATTTAATATTATATAATGAATCAATCTTATTATAAACTAAGATTTAGTAGCAAACACTGACTGCCTATCACAGATTGTCTCACTTTGACCTTACATAATTGTTCAGGCATCAACAGGTGGGATTAATTTACACATGTAAGTAAACGAGGACAGAGAAGCGATGATTGTAAATACTTTCCATTAACCCTTTCCCTCATATAGACGCTTTCTAGACGGCTTTTTGAAAACATAGTGACAAAAGAAGAAATTGCTCAAAACGAGCAATTTCTCCTTTTGACACAATGTTCTCTCCTTTTTCGTCATAGGTCATCCATTCAATTATAGAGATTTTCTATGTTTTGACAAAATATGTTCAAAGTCGTCTGCTGCAGAATTGTCGTATGAGGGAAAGGGTTAAACTATGATTTAGTAGCAAATATGATGACTGCCTATCACAGATTGTCTCACTTTGACCTTACATAATTGTTTGGCATCAACAGGTGAGATTAATTTACCCATGTAAGTAAACGAGGACAGAGAAGCGATGATTCGTAAACACTTTCAATTCACCCTTTCCCTCAAACGACAATTCTGCAGCCGACGACTTTGAACATATTTTGTCAAAAAGAAGAAAATCTCTATAATTGAATGGATAACCTATGACTTAAAGTGGAAAACATTGTGGCAAAAGAAGAAATTGCTCGTTTTGAGCAATTTTCTTCTTTTGTCACTATTTTTTCAAAAAGACGTCTGCTGCAGAGGCTTCAGAAAGCGTCTTTATGAGGGCAAGGGTTAAATGAATATAAATTGTAAAAGCGTCAGTTCGAGACAAACTTTTTTGCAGTTTTCAGATCCGGTGCTTTAACCATTTCACTCATATAGACGCTTTCTGACGCCTCAGCAGCAGACAGCTTAATGAAAACATGGCGACAAAACAAGCAATTTCTCCTTTTGTCACCATATTTTCAGTTCTATTCAATTATTGTACTTTCATTTAGAGGGAGTTTCCAATTTGTTTGGGTATGTTTTCAAAGTCATCTGCTGCAGATTTGTTGTATGAGGGAAAGTGTTAAAGAAATTGATAATGAATATTAGCTAAAAAATTATTGCAGATCTCATTATAATTGTAACTATCAAAGCATTGGCAGTACTATAAACCCATCAGAGGTTTCAGGTAGTATGATGACAAATGAAATTCTTTGGTCATATATTAACGGAACAAAAGGTGGCGAAACCTCTGCACGTTTTTGGAAGTGGTGAGTTTGACCTCTGATTAAATCAAGCTCATGCATCTAGTAATGATTATAAGCAATATATATATATATATCTAGATTTGTCTGTTAGTTCACGGAAATGTTACTGTGGCAGTTGGTAAAAAGATAGAGATTTCTGAAGCCTCTATATAGCAGGCAACATTTGAAAACATTAATTGAGCAATTTCTCCATTTGCCACAATGTTTTCAACTTTTTTCAGTAAATATAACTTCATTTTTTATCCTTATCTTGAGTACACACTTTCAAAATATTCTACTGCAGATTTGATGTATGTGAAAAAGAGTTAAATAGTTTCAACACAAAGCTGTTTTATCTTTGGAAGAGATTAACGTGGCCACTGAATAATCCATTGCAGTTACTAGTTTCTTGTAATAATTGCTTTGAAATAAGACCACTTCGGCAAATATATTCAAAAGCCGCTGCAGATGGACAATTAATTAAGTATGGAAAACATTGTGGGGAAAGAGAAAATCTCTCAAGATAGGTATTTTTGTGTTTTTCCAATGATATTTCAACAGGACTGCATAATATAATATATATCACATGAATCTATTCCAACTTACAACAAATCTGTAGCAGTCATTTTTGATAAATTGATTGTTTGGTGTTTTATGACGCTTTCAACAAAATTTTTAATGATATCAAGGCATTTCCTAGGTAAGTTACCTGTCAGTACTAACTGGTCTGTCTATACTCACACCAGCCTGAGTCAGTCATAATGCTAAACCCCGCAACCCTGAGCCCCAAGGAGGGCATCCATAACTACTCTTTTTTTTTAGAACGGTTGAAATTCTTGTGGCAAAAAAAGAAATTGATAATAATTCTGTCAAAATGATTTTAAAAGTTGTTTGCTGCAGATATAAATCTGCATGTCAGAGTCTGCACGGGTTAACGCTTTCCCTCATACGACTATTCTGCAGCAGACGACTTTGAACGTATTTTGTCAAAACATAGAAAATCTCCATAATTGAGTGGAAAACATTGTGGCAAAAGGAGAAATTGCACGTTTTGTGCAATTTCTTCTTTTGTCACTATGTTTTCAAAAAGCTGTATTACTGCAGAGGCTTCCGAAAGCGTTTAAATGAGGAAAAGGGTTAAAATATCATCATATCAAGTTATTGGTTAATTGCGTAAGTTATATATGTATAGCCACGATCGAGCTACTATGCTCCTTATCAATTAAGAATAGAGTTTATAATTCAGCCTCCTAGCAGTCTCCTGAATAACACAATCAATTATTCATTCTAAGGTCCAATTCTTCTAATAGGCAAATCAAAAGGGGTCATCAACATCAATAATATATAAATTATATACCAGTGAACGTAAACACAGTTGTGTTTGTGTCTTTCAATATAAATAAAACAAGCAAATTCAGAGAATCATGGTCCCCGCCAGGGTCAAGGTCACAAGGTCAAAAAAATTGGTATTGATGGAAAGGGGTTGTCACAAGGAATACACATGTGAAATATGAAAGCAGTACCTATTACAGTTCAGAAGTTATGACCAAGGTTAAAGTTTTTGTGACAGCGTGACTGACGGACTGACGGACGGACTGACTGACGAATGAGAAATAATAGTCCCCAGCTTTCGCTAAAAGCGGGGGACAAAAACAACAATGTTAATGTGGATACTTTGTTCTTTATTCCACAATATCTCCCTTAATACTAATTTTAAACATCTGTTTAGAGACTTGTCTCACTAAGACGATTCTTTTGAGTACACACAACATAGGTTTTGAAGGTCAATTATAAAATGCACCTCTTAACTGGAACTCTGCTAATACAATAGCATAAAATGGGTAAAATTTGCATAAGTACAATTGTTGTATACAGATTTTATCCATTAATCGTTGCTGATTGTAGTATAACACCATTTTCACCGCGGATGCACATCACACCAAATATGATTCTTCCTAGGTAACTTGATTCCTTACTGTGGTCGAGTGGTTAGCATAGGAGATTTGAAACCGGGTGTCCCGGGTTCGATCCCCAGTCACGGCACTACGGTCATGGTGGAGTGCCCTTGGGCAAGGCACATTTTCTAGACAGTAGTACTGGTTTGTATACACAGGGATCATGATTAAGTGAACTGTCGCCGTAATATAACTGAAATAGTGTTGAAAGCGGCGTAAAACCCCAATAAAACAAAACAAACAAATTGGTGAAAGAAAAATGATAGATAGTCCCAATATCTTTTGTCAATCATTGGAAAGAAGGAATGGGCCAAGCCAGGGTTCAAACTCACGACCCCTTGTTTGATAGCCCTAAATGTTGTTACAGAATGAGCTATCGTGGCTCCCACCTATATAACAATATAATGCCAGGTCCCTTTTGACCGGACAGAGAATATAATTCGAAGGGTAACCCGAGAGAGAGTCATACGACTCTCTCCAGACTCTCCTCCCTCCCTCTCTCTCTCTCTATCTTTGCATGTCTCTCTGGGCGCTTCCTCAAAAAAACATACATTATATACTACAGGGCTGGCGCCGTATACATGTGATATCCCATACATAGTCATACCCTCAATGGATCTAATATCTCATGTGTATTTCCCTAACCTCATTGTGTTACAATTTGTTGTATGTGGGAAAGGGTTCGTTACTTACTCATCCTGACTCAGATGCATCAGTCGTAAAGCTTAGAATCCCCACAACTCTGATCACCAAGGAGAGAACTCATTACTACCATATATTTTTAATGTCTTTAAACCTTTCCCTCATATGACAATTCTGCAGCAGACGACTTTAAACATATTTTGTCATAAAATAGAAAAACTCATTAATTGAATTGATAACCTATGACTAAAAGCGGGAAATATTGTGGCAAAAGGAGAAATTGCACGTTTTGAGCAATTTCTTCTTTTGTCGCTATGTTTTCAAAAAGCTGTCTGCTGCAGAGGCATCAGAAAGCATCTATATAAGGGAAAGGGATAATTGGTATATGACTGAACAGGGGATCACACCCTGATCTCCGGCTCCAGAGGCAGAATTCAGTTCTTACCAAATACACAACCTTGAATCTAAACTTTTAGATCTTAATTTTATCACTTAACGCTTTCCCTCATATAGACACTTTCTGACGCCTCTGCAGCAGACGGCTTTTTGAAAACATCGATAGTAACAAAAGAAGAAATTGCACAAAACGTGCAATTTCTCCTTTTGCCACAATGTTTTCCACTTTTTGTCATATGTTTAATGTCGTCTGCTGCAGAATTGTCGTATGAGGCAAAGGGTTAATTTCATGGGCATTTCAATTTTTAATCTTAGGTTTTTTAACCCTCCTTTCCCTCATACGGCAATTCTGCAGCAGACAACTTTGAACGTATTTTGTCAAAAAATAGAAAATGTCCATAATTGAGTGGAAAACATTGTGGCGAAAGGAGAAATTGCACGTTTTGTGCAATTTCTTCTTTTGTCACTATGTTTTCAAAAAGCTGTCTGCTGCAGAGGCGTCAGTGTCAGTGTCTATATGAGGGAAAGCGTTAAGCAGAAGAAACCACATGATTAAATTTCGAACTGTAATTGCAGTAATAATTTAACGGAGTTGAGAATAATAAGTATATAAACAAAATTTAATATGAGTGTACATGTATATTCTAAGTTTACCTGCACATTATGTGCTGATTTCAGAGTAGACTGCTTTGCAATCATTACAGGTATAATAGTATGATATATATATATTGGTTCAAACATTGTGGGAAAAGTAGAAATTGCTGCCCCATGCACTGATCAAGAAATTCAATATAATATGTATAAGGTAAATTGTTAAATCAGATTAAAACAATCCTTAAATTAATCATACTTTGTTTTTCAACTTATAGTTTGTACATGTAATGTCTTTGATATATAAATAACTAAATTACACTTCTGCAAAAGATGACTTTAATAAAAAACATTGTGGGAAAAACGCAATTGTTGAATTGTTCATTAAGAGCAATCTTCCTTACTTTAATTTTGCCATATTGTTTTTTTAAAAGCCATGCATCTGCTGAAGATGCATCAACATTCGTCTGGATGTATGAAAAAATTAAAGAAGCCTAAAACGTAATCTGTGGGGTAAAAGATAAAAAGAACAAGAGCACCAAATGTCACAAAATACACCCATCCTGTTTTTTTGAGACCAAGTATAGTGATAATTGGTTAATTGTACGTCAGGCAAATTTAGAGAGCAGGCACTGTTAGTACGGTTTTGGCCATTTAAAGGGACATAAGTGTGTAGTGACTAAGATAACGTGGTAAGTTATCAAACTTGTCCAAGCTATTTTGCCAATACACATTCTGACCAAATTTTGTGATGATTGGAAAAGAGGCTTCTAAAGTTATTGAGCTGACAAGACCAATTTTAGGTAATTTCTATAATTAAAGGGCGATAACTCTTTATTTACTAAAGCGATATGACTAGTTAACGAACTTTTCTGAGATATTACGCCTATACACATTCTGACCAAACTTAGTGATGATTAGACAAAGGCTTTTAAAGTTATTGAGCTGACAAGACCAATTTTAGGTAATTTCTATAATTAAAGGGCAATAACTGTCGATTAGCTAAAGCAATATGGCTAGTTATCCAAGTTGTCTGAGATATTATGCAAAAACACATTCTGACCAAATTTGGTGATGATTGGACAAAGGTTTCTTAAGTTATTGAGCTGACAAGACCAATTTTAGGTAATTTCTATAATTGAAGGGCAATAACTCTTTATTTACTAAAGCGATATGGCTAGTTATCGAACTTGTCCAAGATATTATGGCAATACACATACTGACAAATTTGGTGATGATGGGACAAAGGCTTCTTAAGTTATTGAGCTGACAACATACTGGACGCCGCCCGCCCGCCTGTATGCCACAGGTAAAACTATAATACGATCCTTTTTTTCAAAACGGGCGTATAAAAATCACCTAATTAAGTCATTCAGAATTATTAATAGTCTGTATGACCAAGTGACACAGGCATGCGGAGCCCTTAACCCTTTTCCAAATATAGACGCTTTCTGCCGCCTCTGCAGCAGATGACTTTTGAAAACATTTTCCACAATGTTTTCAACTTTTTTCAGTAAACATTTTCCAAAGTTTTGCCTAGATGTCTTAAATTCAAAGACGTCTGCTGCAGATTAATGCTGTATGTGGGAAAGGGTTAAGGACAGATAAAAGATAAGTTAGATAAAACAATTCTTATTGTAAAATTGATTTATAACTTCAATATCAAATCAAATTGGCCCCCACAACCTCTGTTTTACCCTTTTCCCACATACAACAAAATTTAATATGCAGCAGATCGAGGACTTTGAGAGTCAGAAATATCCATGTTATGTATAAATGAAAGTAAAATTATTGAAAAGATGTGAAAAATTGTGGCAAAAGGGGAAATGGCTCATAAATTATGATTTACTTTATCCCCTATTTTGAAAACAGTATTAAAAAAATTGTGTCTTCTCCAGAATTATTTAGCGTCAAAATGCAAGTGGGAAAGGGTTAATCTTTATACTTTGTGCTTATCCTTATATCCACCATTTTGAAGCAGACATTGTTTGATAAAAGTCTGAGAGCTTTAGATATTACAAAATATCTAAAGGTTTTAAAATCTTTGTTTAACCCTTTCCCACATACAGACGCTTTCTGACGCCTCTGCAGCAGACGGCTTTTTGAAAACATAGTGACAAAAGAAAACGTGCAATTTCTCCTTTTGCCACAATGTTTTCCACTTTTTGTCATAGGTTATCCATTTAATTATGGAGATTTTCTATGTTTTGACAAAATACGTTCAAAGTCGTCTGCTGCAGAATTGTCGTATGAGGGAAAGGGTTAACCCTTTACCACATACAGACGCTTTCTGACGCCTCAGCAGCAGATTACTTTTGAAAACATTGTGGCAAAAAGAGACATTGCTCATATATTAGATTATGAGCAACTTTTCCATTTGTCACAATGTTTTCAAATTTATTCGATAATTATCATTTCATTCATAGCAAGTTCCCATTCTTATATTCAAAGTTGTCTGCTGCAAATTTGTTAAAATGTGGGAAAGGGTTTAAAATCTCCCAAACCTATGGTGGGGGTACTTCACAAAATCATCTGTCAGTTAGCCGATTCGTTTGGTTACCAACAGGAAAGGTTAAAATGAAAAATATTGTGAAGCAAAGATCTCCTTACTCCCCTATGTCTAATTTGTTGGCCCATGAAAGGATATACATTTTTTTACTTTATTGCATAATGCTCATTAAAATAGGTCTCATTTATTTCAACAGAGGTTTTCCACCTTTGTAAGCTTTATTGGGGTTTTACATCATTTTCAAAAGTAATTAAATTTCAGTCATAGCACTGTGATACATTAATTTAACCCTTTCCCTCATAGTATTACGACAATTCTGCAGCAGACGACTTTGAACGTATTTTGTCAAAACATAGAAAATCTCCATAATTGAATGGATAACCTATGACTAAAAGTGGTAAACATTGTGTCAAAAGGAGAAATTGCTCATTTTGTGCAATTTCTTCTTTTGTCACTATGTTTTCAAAAAGCTGTCTGCTGCAGAGGCGTCAGAAAGCGTCTGTATGAGGGAAAGGGTTGACAAGTTATTCTGTGGGTGACAAACAATTAATAATACTACTCTATTATTTAACCTTTGTAAGACTGAAAAATTAGTTTTATATTTCTTCTGAAAGAATTGATGTTTAACCCTTTCCAACCCACAACAAATCCGCAGCAAACAACTTCTTTTTAATTGAAAATGTTATTTAAATAAAAAATAAAATTGATTGTGGCAAAAGAAGAAATTGCTCATGATTAGCAATATGTATACCCTTTTGTCACAAATCTTTTTTCAAAGTCGTCTGCTGCAATTGTGTTAACCCTTTCCCTCATATAAACGCTTTATGACGCCTCTGCAGCAGATGGCTTTTTGAAAACAAAACGTGCAATTTCTCCTTTTGTCACAATGTTTTCCACTTTTTGTCATAGGTTATCCATTCAATTATAGAAATTTTCTATTTTCTGACAAAATACGTTCAAAGTCGTCTGCTGCAGAATTGCCATATGAGGGAAAGGGTTAAACTTAACTCTTTTGGCGCCAAAGGCAATATCGACATTTGGAAACAATGCAGATTCAGGTGAGCCAGCACGTGACGAGCTGTCTCACCTGAAATCAGCATTGTTTGCCTTTAAGTTATCAAAATATGCCAGGACTCTTATTATATGAGAAATGGAGACGCCCGCTTTTGTACTTGGAAGAGTCTACTTTAAACAATTCGGCGCTGAAAGAATTAAGAATTTTGAAGATTTTAATCATTACAAATCGGGCATTGGGTTAGTATAGCAAATTAAATTATAGGCTATTGTTTTAATTATCCTTTATCCAAAACAGGTCATTTAAAACTATATTGATTACAACCTGTTTTTTCCCACAGCTTAACCCTTTCCCTCATACGACAATTCTGCAGCAGACGACTTTGAACATATTTCGTCTAAAAATGGAAAATCTCTGTAATTGAATGGATAACCTATGACTAAAAGTGGTATTAACATTGTGGCAAAAGGAGAAATTGCACGTTTTGTGCAATTTCTTCTTTTGTCACTATGTTTTCAAAAAGCCGTCTGCTGCTAATATTTTTTAACCTTTGCAAACATTCTGAAAACATTGTAGAATAAGTTAAATCGTTAAATAATAATGATAATTATGAAACTTGTGTAATTTAAAGCGGTCACCTCTCCTTGGCAGCCATTTACTTGTAATTATAAGCAGCCACTTCGGTTGAGGATTATAACCAAATCAACATGTTCTTTTTATTATAGACTTGTATTAAGCAGCCACCTGTGTTTAGCAGCCACATTTTGTCACCGAGTCCTTTAATGGGACTGGCTGCTTAAGACAATTAAGTTTAACCCTTTCCCTCATATAGACGCTTTCGGACGCCTCTGCAACAGACAGCTTTTTGAAAACATAGTGACAAAAGAAGAAATTGCTCAAAACGAGCAATTTCTCCTTTTGCCACAATGTTTTCCACTTTTAGTCATAGGTTATCCATAAAATTATAGAGATGTTCTATTTATTGACAAAATATGTTCAAAGTCGTCTGCTGCAGAATTGTCATATGAGGGAAAGGAAAACTGTATTCAATAATGATATTTTCCCTATTTTTGCTAAGATGTTCTCGAAGTTGTCTGTTGATTTGTTGTATGTTAATAAGTGAAGGATTAATCGTAAACAAGCCCATCTCCTTTTTTTTTTTTATTCACAGACTTCAGAATTATTAGTCCGTCTTTTTTGGACTATAGTTCCTTTGAGATAATGACATCAGTTTCAAATAAGATCGTGAATAGGATATACAATTTCATTTTACAATAACTGAGCCACAACATCATAGGAAACCCTACCTTAGAGGTTCTAACCCATTCTCACATTCGATAATGACAAATCTGCAAAAACAGATTTTGACAGATCTAGCAAAAATAATATACATTCATCTCAGTATCAATGATTATAAGTATATATATGATTATTGAATAGAGTTGAAAATATTGTGATAAAAGAACAGAAATTGCTCCACAATGTTTTTAAAGTCGTCTGCTGCAGATGCGTTAACCATTTCCCTCATATAGACACTAAATTCTGACGCCTCTGCAGCAGACAGCTTTTTGAAAACATAGTGACAAAAGAAGAAATTGCACAAAACGTGCAATTTCTCCTTTTGCCACATGATGTTTTCCACTTTTTGTCATAGGTTATCCATTCAATTATGGAGATTTTCTATGTTTTGACAAAATACGTTCAAAGTCGTCTGCTGCAGAATTGTAGTATGAGGGAAAGGGTTAAATGTTTTTAATGCATTTGCATGAGTGATGGGGTTAAATTAAAAGACAATTTTCATCAATAAGCAAGAACCCTGTACACTTAATATTTTATTTTTATCATAAATTGACTAATTGTTTGGTTTTTACACAGCTTTAAAAAATAATTCAGTTATATCATGGCATTTCCTGGGTTAATTTCAATACCAGTACTTCAGGTCCATTTATCTTGACACCAGCTATTCAGTCAGTTGTAACGCCAACCCAACAACCCAGAGCCCCAAGGAGGCTTTGGAATGAGTCGGCTGGGTATCAAACCCGCAAGTTTTTATCATAAATATTCTTGAGATGCTTCAAAGTAGTCTGTGTGAGTTGGTTATGCCAACATTGGACAATTTTATTACTGGGCAGCTATTCAGTCAGTTGTAACGCCAACCCAACAACCCAGAGCCCCAAGGAGGCTTTGGTATGAGTCGGCTGGGTATCAAACCCGCAAGTTTTTATCATAAATATTCTTGAGATGCTTCAAAGTAGTTTGTGTGAGTTGGTTACGCCAACATTGGACAATTTTACTACTGGGCGAGGAGTCCATATCTTCACCAGTTGCCGAGTCTCCCAAGGTTGTATTTTGATTGATGCGGCCCTCGATCGATCAATATGGTTACCCTCATACAGAATACATTGTATGTATTTATAACAATTAATCCTTTCCCACATACGGACACCAGTTTTTGAAGCCTTTGCAACAGCCGAGTTTGAAAACACAATGGCAAAAGCTGAATTTGCTCATAATGAGCTTCAAAGAAGTCTGTGTTAGTTAGCTGTCAACATTGGACAATTTTATTACTGGGCGAGGAGTCCATATCTTCACCGGTTGCCGAGTCCCCCAAGGTTGTATTTTGATTAATGCGGCCCTCAATATGTATTAACCCTCAAACAGAATATGTATTTATAACAATTAATCCTTTCCCATGTACAGACACCTTTTGACGCCTTTGCAACAGCAGAGTTTTGAAAACACAATGGCAAAAGCTGAATTTGCTCATAATAAGCAATTTCTCATTTTGCGACAGTGTTTTCAACTCTTTTAAACAACTTAACTCTCATTAATATTGGGATTTTTCAAGATATTTTCAAACTTGATTTTTTTGTAAGTGGGAAAGGGTTATACATACAGTTATAAACCCTATCTAACATGCGGGCAATAATGACACACTTGCAATAGACACATTATTGAAAATATATTGGCACAAAGGAGATATTATTGCTCATTATGAGCAATTCCTGCCTTTAATTGTCACAATATTTTAAACTATTTGTATTCAATAAAAGTGTTTTCATTAAATTTATTTTCAAAAGTTCTCTGCTGCGGAGACGTCAAAAATCTTCTGCAAGTGGGAAAGGGTTAATGGGTAATCATCATGATAAATATGAACCACTTGAGTATTGAATTATCTTAACCCTTTCCCTTATATAGACGCTTTCTGACGCCTCTGCAGCAGACGGCTTTTTGAAAACATAGTGACAAAAGAAGAAATTGCACAAAACGTGCAATTTCTCCTTTTACCACATTGTTTTCCACTTTTTGTCATAGGTTATCCATTCAATTATGGAGATTTTCTATGTTTTGACAAAAAACGTTCAAAGTCGTCTGCTGCAGAATTGTCGTATGAGGGAAAGGGTTAAAAATATCTTTCATATGCTTGCGTCAGAGAAGATTATTCATTTAAATTTTTTCAATTATACCTTTTCATGCTTTTATTTTCTTCGATCGTTTGATTAATTGAAATATTATAAACAACCCTTTTCAGTTTATTTATCAACCTAGTAATTTTTTCCAAATAGTTTTACATCTTGGAGACCATTTTTATTTTACCTTTCCCACATGCCAAAAAATTGCAGCAGATGACATCAGGCAATAATAAGGAGTTGAACGTTGAAATACCTGGCAATGGGTTAATTAAGGGTTGAAAATATTGATTGTTTCATGTTTTACGCCACTTTCAACATTATTTCAGTTATATCATTGTGTTTTCTGGGAAATTTACCATGGAGAAGTCTACTGGTCCATTTATCATGACACCAGCCAGTCAGTTGAAATGCTAACCTGCAACCCTGAGCGCAAAGGAGCTAGGGCATTTAAAGTATTTGGTATTATGACCCGACCAGGGATCGAACCCGCAGCCTCCCGCACTTGAGGAATCCGCTGTGGTCGAGTGGTTAGCATCGGGGATTTCGAAACCGGGTGTCCCGGGTTCGTTCTCCAGTCGCTGCACTACGGTCATGGTGGAGTGCCCTTGGGCAAGGCACGTTTTCTAGCCTAGTACTGGTTTGTTTACCCAGGGATCATGAATAATTAAATTTAATTGCGCGCTAAATGACCTTAGCTGTCGATGCACCATAAAACAATATACATTCACTCTACCACTACACCATTGAGGCATTTTGTTGAAAATATAGCTTCATCATTGTTGGATTCAAACATGTGATACACTATATAAACATTCATAAAGCTCTCTCAGACCAGGTAAACTCAAGTAACTAAATCCCCAAATGAAAGGATTGTATACATATTATGCAATCTGTAAAAAAAATGTGGTAAGCAGAGTTTATAATTCAAACTATTTGAAAAGCCCTTCAATTTACAATAAAGAACTTGAAAAGACAGGATTAACTCATTTATGCTTTTCCCACATACAACAATTATGCAGCAGATGACTTTAAAATTGTTTAGGCAAAAATAGGAAAAATCTCTATAAATGAAGGGTTATTTTGTTAATAGAGTTGAAAACATTGTAGCAAAAGGAAAAATTGCTTATAATGAGCAATTTCTCCTTTTGCCACATTTGTTTCAAAAGTTGTCTGCTGCAGAGGAATCAGAAAGCATCTATATGAGGGAAAGGGATAAATTCATTTGACCCGTGGCTGGTAATATTTGGGATCTTAACGCTTAATTTCCAACATACAACAGATCTGCAGCAGACGACTTTGAAAACATCTAAGTAATTAAAGTATGGTAATTAAATCTCTATAAATGGAACTTTAAACATTAACCCTTTCCCACATACAACTTATTTGCAGCAGACGACTTTGAACATATTTTGTCAAAAAATGGAAAATCTCTATAATTGAATGGATAACCAATGACTATAAGTGGAAAACATTGTGGCCAAAGGTGAAATTGCTCATGATGAGCAATTTCACCTTTGGCCACAATGTTTTCAAAAGTCGTCTGCTGCTATTGCGTTAAAGTGCGTCTGCAGGTAGGAAAGGGTTAAATAGAGTTGAAAACATTGTGACAAAAGGAGAAATTGCTTGTAATGAGAAATTCCTTCTCTTGTCTCGAAGTTTTCAATAGTCATCTGCTGCAAATGCGCCAGAAAGCGTCTGAATGTGGGAAAGGGTTAACAAATCTACATAATTATAATGATACTCAAACGAGTCTGTTCATCCACCAAGCCACAGCAGTCTTGACTGTTTGTTTAATAAAAGTAATTTAGTCCTAGATGTATCGTTTGACAAGAACACTGGAAGTGTAGCCCTACTATAGTTTTTATATGCATTTACGTCTTTAAATGAATGTCAAAGTGGAGTGTCATTTAAAGACCAGACAGCTCAAATATATTTTCAATGTTTACCAAATCATATAGACTGCTTAGATCATAAGCCCTTTCTTCTAAAGTATCTTACACTGTTTACATTGTGTTTAACCCTTTCCCTCATATAGACGCTTTCTGACGCCTCTGCAGCAGACAGCTTTTTGAAAACATAGTAACAAAAGAAGAAATTGCACAAAACGTGCAATTTCTCCTTTTGTCACAATGTTTTCCACTTTTAGTCACAGGTTATCCATTCAAATTCAATTGAGGAGATTTTCCATTATTTGACAAAATATGTTCAAAGTCGTCTGCTGCAGAATTGTCGTATGAGGGAAAGGGTTAAACTTTTCCCTGATACCGAAGACTTTAGATGAAATTTCTGATGCATCTCCATCTAAATTTGAAAACAGTTATTTATATAAGCAAAGACTTTGTTGATTTTGTTTGTCATTTTGAATTATCGATTTACCAACTCGATGAATCCTTCTATGATGTCTCTGTGTAATTCTCCTTTTGCAAGAATGCTGTCTATTTAAGATGTCTGCTCTAGGTCTGCATGTGGGAAAGGGTAATGAAGGTTGAAGAAAGTGAGGGGGTCCATACTCAAGATTTTTTATGAGAGTAAACTGTTTATCAACTCTTGAGCTGTGTTAGTTTAAATGTGATAAAACTAACAGCTCTCTTTTATTGAACAAATACTTCATCCTTTTCAGTTTTAACCCTTAATATAATATATTATAATTATAATGTTTGTTTGATTTATTGGGGTTTTACGCCATATTCAACATTATTTCAGTTATATCATGATCCCTGGGTATAAACAAACCAGTAATACTGGCTAGGAAATGTGCCTTGCCCAAGGATGCTCCACCATAACAGAATTATGAATTTTGATGCCTGACCACAACAAATGATAATTGTAAACATTGTGAGAATAAACAATTAAAAAATAAATTGTAATTACTTGAATTTGTTCTCTTCAACCCTTTCCCTCATATAGACGCTTTTTAACGCCTCTGCAGCAGACAGCTTTTTGAAAACAAGGTGACAAAAGAAGAAATTGCTCAAAACAGCAATTTCAAATTTTGTCACCATGTTTTCAACTCTATTCAAGTATTGTACCAGTTTTCATTTATAGAGCTTTTCCAATTGCTTTTGCATGACTGTTTTTAAAGTCGTCTGCTGCATGTGGGAAAGGGAAGGGAAGGGAAATCTGAACCTAATCAAGTGTTACCTTAATTAAAGCTAGCCCAACCCATGGGAAAAGCTACAAGTAACCTATTGTGGGCAAGTTCTACACTCTTCGAATATTATTTACATAATTTGTTATATTAATTATTTTAGTTAAGTTATCATTAAAGACTGTGGTAGAAAACATTGTTGCAAAAGGAGAAATTGCTCATTATGATTATTATTTTGCAACCATATTTTCAAAGGTTTTCTGTTGCAGATGCGTCATAATGCGTCTCCAAGTGGGAAAGAGTTAACCCTTTCCCACATACAACAAATCTGCAGCAGACGCCTTTCAAAACTTATTGACAAAACATGAAATATCTCAATAAATGAGAGTTTAACTATCAAATCGAGTTAATAAAATTGTGGCAAAAGAAGAAATTGCTTGTATTGAGCAATTTCTTCTTTTGCCGCAATGTTTTCAAAAGTCGTCTGCTGCAGATGCGTCAAAATGTGTCTACACAGTGGGAAAAAGTTAAGGCTCAATATTGTTGCTTTGACAACTTTCAAGGGAAAGTTTTAATGATTTGTTGTCATAAAACAAGCACATATGAAACTGTTATAAATCTGTTATTCTGTTCAAAAACAAATCTGTAATCTTGACCTCCAGACAACCGGATCATATTACAATAATTACTTCTCCCTTTCCCACATAAAAACAATCTGCAGAAGAAGACTTTGAAAAGAAATAGTCAAAACTATGGACAATTTCTATAAATGAAAGAACAATTATTGAATAAGGTTGAAAACATTGTGGCAAAGGGTCAAGAAAATCCTTTTTCCACAATGTCTTCAAAAGTTGTCAGCTGCAGAGGTGTCAGAAAGCATCTGTAAGTGGGAAAGGATTAACCCTTTCCCTCATATAGACACTTTCTGAAGCCTCTGCAGCAGACGGCTTTTAGAAAACATAGTGACAAAAGAAGAAATTGCTCAAAACGAGCAATTTCTCCTTTTGCCACAATGTTTTCCAGTTTTAGTCATAGGTTATCCATTCAATTAAAGAGATTTTCTATTTTTTGACAAAATATGTTCAAAGTCGTCTGCTGCAGAATTGTCGTATGAGGGGAAGGGTTAAATAGGCTGAGAAACTGAATTTAAAAGGTTTTAGAACTATATTGATTATCATTTATGATTTTATATGAGTTTAATTATTACAAGTGTAGATAAACATCTGCCTGCCCATTCATTGCTAAAGGATTTAATTGAATAATGTATTTACGAAGTTTCTTGAAACCTATGATTAATTGGCTCAGAGTGTAGGGCCTGACAAAGCTGTGCTGTCAAAAAAACTGTTGCTTTTTGCAGAGCACACTGATCGTATGCAGACATAGCTATTGCCGAGATACCTGACAGATTATTACAGGACTAGATGGCCAAGGGAGAAGATCCTGATCAGACTGCATTGATGTGAAGATGGATCCACAGATCTCTCCTTATTGCAAGGTTTGAAGGATGGTTTTCCTGTGGAGCGTCCCTGTAGGATAATCAGTTGAAAGCACCTGCTTGTGTGAAAACATTTAATATTAAACAGATACATTAATTGATTTTTTGTTTACCCCTTACTGATAAATTAAGATGATGAGTTGAATATGTTGTTTTGATAAAGGGCCATCTGAAATGTTTCCTTCTGCAGTTGAAAAAAATGTAACATACACTGTATATTTATTTGCCCAGTTTTTTACAAAGAAATTCCTCAATTGCATTTCACAATTAATTACTACAAGTCTGCAGCAGATTATTTTGAAAATATGCAGCAAAAGTTTTGGAAAATCTCTAAAATAAAAGATTATTATTTTAATAGAGCTGAAAGTAATGTGGCAAAAGGAGAATGGCTCATCATGATCCATTTCTCCATTTGCTACAATGTTTTCAAACATCACCTGCTGCAGCTCTATGCCTCAAAACTTGTCTGCAAGTGAGTAAGGGTTAAACCCTTAATAGAGTAATGGAGGGAGGTAATTGTGTGAGAAATCCTAGAGAAAAGATTGAACGCTATTTCATGGAACTAAGGTAAACAAACTGTATTAATTTCCCTTAACGTAATCGGAAACCATTCTATTTTACAAGATTGATTTGTATCTAAGTACTTTGTGATTAGACATAAGCCCTTTACCTAACTTAATTGTGGTTTTTCAGACTATTTATTTATTTATTAATGGAACCGGGCACAAACCCTTTCCCCCATATAGTCGCTTTCTAACGCATCTGCAGCAGACAGCTTTTTGAAAACATGGCGACAAAAGAAGAAATTTCTCAAAACGAGTAATTTCTCTTTTTGTCACGATGTTTTCAATTCTATTCAATTATTGTCTTTCATTTAAAGGATTTTCTGTACTTTTGCCTAGACATTATCAAAGTCGTCTGCTGCAGACTTTTGTTGTATGTATATAGGAAAGGATTAATATTTATTTTAATTTATTGTCATTTTCAACACTCAACAGCATTTCAGTTATATTGCAGTAAAAGAGTGCTTATAACGCTTTCCCACAAACAACACATCTGCAGCAGACGACTTTGAACACATCTTATCAAAAACATGATAAATCTCTATAATATGAAGGTTTACTTAATGGTATCTTGTTTTGAGCAATTTCAACTTTTGTCACAATGTTTTCATAAGTCATCAGTGCTGGAGAGGCGTCAGAAAGCGTCTTTATGTGGGAAAGTGTTAATTATTCCCTGAGTATAACCAGTACAAGCTAAGTCTAGGAAAATGTGCCTTGACTATGACTGCTTAGAGCGGGGATTGGACCGGCTGTCCCAAATATCCCAAGGCAGTCAACACAAAAAATGTGGGGAAAGAAGTTCAAAGTTGCTTTCCATAATTAATTAAACAATTTGGCAACAGACAACTTTTGAAAACATCTAGACAAAAATATGAACAAGAATGATTGTGTACATAACTATATAATATAGACTTGAAGAAAAAATTGTGGCATTTCATCCTTTTGCCACATTGTTTTCAAAAGTCGTCTGCTGCAGAGATATTCGAAAATGTCTGTTTGTAGGTATTGGGTTAATGAGGTAGACACAAAGACACAAAGTTATCTATTAGCTATCAGGGTATAGGGTAGAATCAACAATTTATCGGCATGTTAACTGAGGAATTGCACTTAATTACATTTGCATTGATTATAGGAAATGTTGACAGGTTTACATGATTTTCCAATTTTCCAATTACAAGAGAAAAAGGAGACTTAATCGCTCCTTATAAATCTATCGTTACAACCCTTTGATCCAATTCCTGAATAGGTTTGTCAGTCTGACTTTTGTAAATGTTGTCAAATAGGGGTTTTACGCTGTTTTCAACATTATCTCAGTTATATCACAGCGACATGATCCCCGATTAAAACAAACCAGTACTAGGATAGGAAATGTGCATTGCCCAAGGGCATTCCACCTTTCCTCGCGACCTTTGTAAGGGTCTAGAACATGATATGAAATTAGTCAGCTTTCGTTTTTGCTATTTTCAACATTTTATCAGTCCTTATCATAACAATGTTTCCGGGGTTAAATAATAAATACCAGTACTACTGGTCCATTCATCCTCAACTCAACCAGTCAGCCTTAACCCTTTCAAGCGACAATTCTGCAGTAGACGACTTTGAACATATTTTGTCAAAAAATAAAAAATCTCTTTAATGGATAACCTAGCTATGACTAAAAGTGGAAACATTGTGGCAAAAGGAGAAATTGCTCATTTTGAGCAATTTCTTCATTTGTCACTATGTTTTCAAAAAGCAGATCTCGAGGCGTCAGAAAACGTCTATATGAGGGAAAGGGTTAATGCTAGTAGTCCCACAAACCTGAGCATTGTATAGGGAAAGCCATTACTAACATTTTTAAAGTCTTTAGTATGACCAGGCACTCGGGGAACCTGCGGCCCTCGAGATCTGCACCCAATGGGAATGCTCTTCCTGACTACACCACTCAGGGGGTTCAGTCTAACAATGACTCTTGTAAAGGATAATAGGAAATTAGTCAGTTTAACAAATGCAACAAATCTGCAGAAAATGATTTTGAAAACATTTAGGGAATAAAAATGAAATGAAAATGATATTTCTAATTGAATAAAATTGTAATCATTGAATCGAGTTGAAAACATTGTGGCAAAATGAAAAAAGTCTGCTGCAGTTGTCAAAAAAATAATGTTGAAAAAACCCATAAAATTCCAATAAAACATGAACTTCAGTAACACAAATTGCAGGGGTGGCGAAATCCATTGCCCGTATTGCCCAGCTTGTCCCAGAGCCTGTACGGACAAGTGAAATTTTGTAGGGATTTACTATATAAATATCATACGGACAAGTGCAAAATAGCATTTTGAAATAACGGACAAGTAAGTCAAAATCAAATTTCGCCACCCCTGACAAATATAGAATAAATATCAGGCAGATGGATCAATTTTTCACACCAGATACATTTTTTATGCTTCTTTCGATACAAAGTAAATGTGGGAAAATGAGAAGTTATCCATTATGAGGACAATTTCTTTTTCTCGCACATGTTTTTAGAAGTCAAAAATCACTCTGTGCGTCTTAACCCTTTCCCACATATGGGCGCTTTCGGACGCCTCTGCAGCAGACGGATTTTTGAAAACATAGTGACAAAAGAAGAAACTGCTGCAGAATTGTCGTATGAGGGAAAGGGTTAAAGTGTATCTTAAGATTTCTCCAACCCAATATAACAGGTGTTCAGATAAAACTAAGCTTTATCTTATCCCCTTATAATCCTACATGATTATGTAATACAATATATAACTTTATTGCATACTTTCATATTGTACCGTTCACTTTGCATTGAAGAAAGTGGTCATGATTTTTCGATCATGACCGGTGTCAAGGAGTGATCATGACCGTAGATAAGGACATGCGAAAATTCCGCATAATTAACATGTTAGGGACTACTTTTCTATGTCAACAAACATAGCTGAACTAAATATCATTATTATACTTCATGTGACTTTGTAATGTTAAATTTTCATATATTAATTAATCATGGACAATTTCTTACTGTCTCCTACTATAACAGTACGTTTTTGACCAGATAACAGTATACTGTTACATCGCACACACATCTAAAATGTTGGTTGTGCGCATGCATGACGTCATTTAAAACAATAAAGTCACCGTTATAATTCAACTTTTCAAACGGCATCTGAAAAAAATGACTACTTATGTAAACAAACAGTTTAATTTGATTTTGGAAGCATATTTATCAACTCTAAATAAAAAAAAAAATCCACAGTGTAAACCAAATATGAGAATTAAGTATGCGAACGTAGCCACACAATCTCGACAACATCAACCAAAGAACTCGGTCCAACAATGATTTCACAGTACAGGGTCAATAATGTTTATGATTTTAACCAATTCCCAAATACAGACGCTTTCTGACAACTCCACAGCAGACAACATTTGAAAACATTGTGGCAAAAGGAGAATGTGCTCATAATGACTCTCACCTTTTTCATTGTTGATACTCATTTCTCAAAGCTCAAGTCAAATAAACTTTTTAAAACCATTTTGAGAACAGTGACCCGTGTTCATAATGAATGCTCATTTTTGAAAACATTGTCAGCAATTTCTCCTTATGTCACAATGCTTTTATCTTTATATTATCATTTTCAGATTAAAACATTGTGGAAAAAGGAAATATTGCACTCAATGAAGAAAATGTTACCATTAATTATACCATATATAACATCTTCAATTATATTCTGAGGTATATAGAAGCTTCCTATAACATGTCATTAAATTATACCCAGTGATTACTGAGAAACAAAGCGGTGTAATAAGCAAACTGACCGACCAAGCGACACAGTGACTCCTATATACCCCCCAAAACTTCTTTTGTTGGGATATTATCAATGTTCATGGTGTATGCCAACATACCCACAATGAGATGAATACATGTAATTCATTGACATCAAAATCAATTCTAGCACACATGTATTCATTTTCATACTATGAATAGAAATAAGAAAAATCTGCCCTTAATTTAACCCTTTCCCTCATATCAACGCTTTCTGACGACTCAGCAGACAGCTTTTTGAAAACATAGTGACAAAAGAAAAAATTGCTCAGAACGAGCAATTTCTCCTTTTGCCACAATGTTTTCCACTTTTAATGATAGGTTATCCATTTAATTATAGAGGTTTTCTATTTTTTGACAAAATATGTTCAAAGTCGTCTGCTGCAGAATTGTCGTATGAGGGAAAGGGTTAAAATGTTAGTCAGGGCAGGACTCTTCCCTTATACAGTGGAACCTGTGTATAAAGACCACCCATTGGGAAAACAACAATATGGTCTTTGTTCACAGGTGGTCTTTAACTACAGGGTCATTTATGCAGAAAACTAATAATTGGTAAACTAAAAGCGTGGTTGCTCTATTGACAGGGAATCACTATTCCAAGGTAGTCTTTAGCACAAGTTTAACTGTACAACAAAGCTGTACCAGACTACTTTGAAAACATCTAGAGGCAATCTATTGAACATCTCTATAAATGAATAAAATGATATATAAATTATTAATAATTATAAGTTGAATATATTATGGCAAAAATGAGAAGTTGCTCAACTGCTATGAGCTATTTCACCTTTTGCCACAATGTATAAAAAAAAAGTCCTCTGCTGTAGATGTATTAAAAATGCGCCTGCATTATAAGTTATACAAAAGAGTAAAGAAATATAATTAAACAGGTAAATGCTAATATCATAATAAAATGGAATTAGTAAACAAGCATATTCATACTTACATAGTTAGAGCATGTAGCGGATACGCCCTTGTGTTAGCTGGCACGGTGATTTTAGTCGGTGATTTGGCCCCCCGACGTGAGTTACCCGTACTCCTTGACGAAGTGGCGGAACTTATCCGCCTGATTGGTGTTCTTGAACGCGCTTGGTCACCTGATTCACTAGAATTGTCAGACAGCTCACTAGTACGATGAATGCAAACTTCCGTGTTTGTTCGGGACATGTGACGAATTGGCTGAGACAATTTATACCGGTGACTGTTTGTTTCCACCTGGTTAGTTTTGCATGAACAAATAGCAGACGGTCCCTGATGGACCTGAAGTGATCCGAGCTGCTCTTTACGGTTTGTGTAATGAAGACCTGATGGGTAACCTGAACCATTGCTTGAGCCTTGCTGGATTTGTTGTAGCGATACTTGAACTGCATTCTGGTTTTGAGTTTGTGATGGTGCAGAGGTCTGGAAAAACAAACATTTAGGATATCAAATTGACAACATAAAATCTGCAAAAGATGCATGGCAAATAAAAACTAGAGCTATTACTGAATGTGATCAAACCCTAAACTCAGCCCTGATAGGAAATGGTAGTGAACTATTTAGAAATTTATCTCATCTTTTAATTTTAAAATGACCATGTCACAGCTTTTTTGCCCTATATAACTGGGGCCGATATTGGGTGGCTTCAATTTGGGAAAAAATATCCAAACATCTTTTCTTTTTTTTTTAAGTGAAGTCGAATAATCATGATATGAAGTTTTATTAAATTCAATACTGTAATTTAAAGTTATTCTCTGGACAAGGAAAAAATAAAAAAATGGCAATAACTCTGTACTTAGCTCAAAATTAATAGAGTTATAAATGTTTATAATACATTGCTTTTCCTCTGTTTGTGATTAACATTTTCTGGTGTAGGTCAAGATTATATATCTAAGTAAAAATACAGGAAAGTATGAAAATATCGTGGCAATAGGTGCTAGCAATGATGAATTTCCTCCTTTGTGCCACAATATTTTCAACTCAACACATTCATGAATTTTTTAGTTGAAGTCTTTCCATATATTTTCAAAGTCTTCTGCTTATAAATTGTAGAAAGTGTCTGTGGTGCTCGGGTTTTGCAGACACAATGACACTTCCATGAACATATATGGCAGATGGATGTCTTTTGAAAAAATATGTGAGAAAAGGGAAAGGGCAATTTCGGATGACTGTTGAAAACATTTATGGCTTATTAAAAGGAGAAATTGCTGTTTTTGCCTCAATGTTTTCACATGTTTTTGTTTTATAATAACGGTAATACTTTCATTTATAAATTAGGAATTAATTTCATTTCAACTGAAATGTATTCGAAGGTGTCTCCTGCAGATTATTTGCTTGTGGAAAAGTGGTTCAACCCTTTCCCACATACAAAAAATCTGCAGCAGACTACTTTGAAAACACTCATGGCAAATCTCTATAAATTAAAGAATAATTACTAAAAAAAAATGAAAATATTGTGGCAAAAGGTGAAATTGCTTGTTTTGAGCAATTTCTCCTTTTGTCACAATGTTTTCAAAAGTCGTCTGCAACAGATGCGCCAGAATGAGTCTACAAGTGGGAAAGGGTTAAAGCAAGCTCTACATGAACATTATTCCTCACCTGAAAAGCAACTCTGCGCATTTCACCAATTTGATTTCCCGACGCATATCGTGAATTGTTACACCCATGTTCTTTCCGATATTGTTCTATGTATTTCTTTGGTTCGTGATAATGCTTAAACACAAAATTCTCATCTTTTTTAGCCTTATAGTCTTTCCATGGATGAATAAATGAATCTTTATTAGATTTGGCATTTTGATTGTCTGATTTAGCACCTTCGTGTTTCCTGGCCACAAATTTCGAACTTGGAAACCAACCCGTAATGTCCTCAGCGTTATTGACTGCTTTGTGTGATTTATTAGCACCACTTTTCACGTTATTCCCCGGTTTTGTGAGTCTACTTTCATATGACTCAGTGTCCAAGTCTTCGTCCGCTTGTAAAAGTTTATTGTGAACTTGTCGATCAAGAAAGACGTCATGAACGTGACCGGAGTTGCCATTGTCGTGAGAACCGTTATCACTATTCATACCAGAATTGTTGGCAATGATTGCCATTCGACACTCCTTTCATTCACAAATAATCCACACATGTGCGGAATAACGTCAAACTCACTCCCTCGTCTTCCATTTGTAAACAATCAGGTTGCGAAGACTGGCTGTTCCATGAGTACGACATACTTTGAAAAGTTATTTAAAGTGATTCAACAAACTCTTTATTGTGCAAAAAAACAACGAAATGACTTTGTATTACTTTTGAGGTTTTCTTTATAAAATCATTACTTCAAAATTCCGAGAAATATTACCTTAAACTTAAATTGATTTAACGTAGGAGAGTGATGGAACAGCATTTTTTTTACGACATATGATCATCTCGAAAATACGAAATACATTCTTTGAACTTTCTTTAACTGGATGACTCGCACTTTTGATGATATTAATTACACACAATGTTTCGGTGCTTCAATTGAAAGTGGCTGGCAACATCTTTAACGACATCAACAATGTATCCGTGAAGTGCGCATGCGCGCATATAAGAATTCCAACATGGAGTCGTAAACAAACAATTTCACGAAAAAAACACAAGTAATTTTCTTTTATGTGTCGTTTTGCTTTATTCGGAAATAAAGTTTCTATTTAAAAGAAAAGATAAAGACACTCCTTTAAAATGGCTTAAACCTATCAATTTGTTGTCCATATTGATGCCGTTTTATTTTGTATTTTTTTGGGATGTGCATGTTATTGCACGTTTGACAGTTGTTTATCACACTGACAACAAACCGGCTCCTCATGCATATATCTGTAAAACTTAAATCAGTTGTAGAGCTTTTTGATTGTGGTAGCTATATTGTTGTGTTTTTACATTTAAAATTAATGAGAGAAAAGAATAATATGTCGTCATTCCTATAGTTCGATTTAGGTTTGTTTCTGGCATTTGCATTTATTTTACTTATTTATATCTACTGTGATAACTTACATGTATAGCTTTCAACCTCTTGTTCCTTCATACTTAAACATTGATATTATGGATTTGGGAAAAGCACTTACATGCCACAGAATTTAGATCATGAGGCTGGCACTCTCGATGTTTTTGGACCAAACATTTCCTATTAAAACAAAAAATCTTGAGCAGACTGGGGAAGAAAAAAATATGGACAATTGCTATCAATGTAACTAAAATTATTGAAGTTATGAAGAAAAAAATCCTTTTGCCGCAATGTTTTCAAAAGTCGTCTGCTGAATATATGCGTCTGCAAATGGTTAAAGGTATTCTGTGTACCTGTCCTTTACAGACTTTAGCCACTACAGGTCACCCATCCAGACACTAACAGTGATGTACATTGCTTAACTTTGTGGAAAAGGCCAACTACTCTACCAACTTCGCTATAAAAGCCTACTTCTAGTTCTACAAGCTGTAGAAGTGGTATTTATACCCCATTCCCCTTACATTTTTCACTCTTTTCTCCTGACTTCAACACGAAGTCACACATCCGCACACTAGCAGTACATCAGAGCGGAGCCTATTTAACATAACAGGGAACGATGTGGTTCGGGGATCACTACTCAAAGTTTTATTTGATGATGACAACACTGAACATGATAGCAAAAAATATCTTTCCCTTTTGTCCTCTGTCATCTCTGCAGCAGGAATCTTTGAAAAATCAATATGTATTTATTTAGTTAGGAATCTGTTGTGGTCGAGTGGTTAGCTTCGGGAGATTTGAAACCAGGCATCCTGGGTTTGATCCCCAGTCGCGGCACAAGGTCATGGTGGAGTGCCCCTTGGACAAGGCACATTTTCTAGTCTAGTACTGGTTGTTTACCACCCAGGGATCATGAATAAGTGAACTGTAGCCATGATATAACTGAAATAATGTTGAAAGCGGCGTAAAACCACAATAAAACTAAAAAACAAAACATTCTTTTTAGTTTTAGTTGCTAGAATTAAGTAAATGAAAACATGGTGTATTGTTATTTTCAGGCTAAAAAGCTGTAACGTCTGTGAATAGATTAGACATGGAAGGGCAAGTCATGCAGGATGGATGATGATAAAACATCCTTTGGTGGTAGTGTAGTCAGTCTAAGTAAAAAGCCACCTGTAAAAGGTATATATATGCAGCATACTTGATATTCTTGAGGGAGTGAACATGTCTTTTCCCCACAATATTTATCTTATTACTGAACTAAATCCTATGTTGTGGGTACTCAAAAAAATCATCTCACTGAGACAATTCTTTTGAGTACCCACAACATAGGAATTGAATGTCAAATAAGGATTTTAGGATTTGAAAAATGCCCCTTACCTAGAGCTCTGAATATGCAGTAAAAACACATTTTCCTGTTTCTTTGAATTTGATGAATATATGTAACAAGGTCAGTTAACGCATCTGCAGCATACGCCTTTTGAAAACATTGTGGCAAATGGATATATATTGCTCATAATTATTCCTTCACCGATAAACTGTTTCATTTGCAGTTCATTCCCACTCTTGATCAAATTTTCATCTTTATTAGCAGTACTACTTAGTATATATGCTTCTATACTATAACTGAGGTGATCCATTTAAGGCCATCTTGGCCCTCTTGATTCAATTAACGACGTAGTCTTTGTCAGAAACTGGAAATGGTGCCAAATCATCATCACACAAGTTGAATGCACACTAAATGGAAAGTTACTTTGTGATACTTACCTTTCTTCACTTGCCAGTGTTGTTTGAACTAGAGACAATATTATTAAAAGAATTTCGAACGGTTACTAGTACAGGCATAAACAAGCTAATTTGTTCAAACAGTCTTATTAGCGAATAAAGCTATGCCTAAGGCTATTGAAAAACTCATATATATATAATAATAATGTGTTACTGGTTTGTACCAAGTTATTGTATAATTATAACAAAGGAGACTTTGTCAAACAATATGCTATTTCTCATCATTATTCTACATGGAAAATGTGTATAAAAATAAACATTGCTTTTAAAATATTTCAAAATATTGTTTATCATCAAATCATCGGAAGAAGTATATTTTTGGATATATCTCAACATGCGGAAAGTTTATTCTTGATGATTATCAATTTGTGAGAAAATTATTTTTGTGATTTCTACCGAAAATAAGTTTTACGCAAACAAAACCTGATTTACAGTAATTATACTTTGATTAACAGTAATATGTCACATTTTGTCTAGATATTTTCAAAGTCGCTGCAAAGTTGAGGAAGAGGGTGAGAATTTTAATAATATCAATGACTTCATGACTACATCTAGTATCAAGATATAGACTTTACAATTCTTTTGCTTAAATCTAACAATATGTCACTTATTAATCAGGTTATAGGTCTACTTAAAAATTTCAAGGTTATTGTTTCATCATAATGAAATTTCATTTTTAATATGACATGTAACAAATCTGCAGTTGATCTCTTTGAAATTGTGTTGGCAAAATTTTGGAAAATATCTATTTATAAATCATTAAATGAAAGTATAATAATGAAAGACATTTCAGAGCTCTAGATAAGAGGCGTATTGCATGTTCTAAAATCCTTATTTGACCCTCTAACCCTATGTTGTGGGTACTCAAAAGAATCGTCTCACTGAGACGATTCTTTTGAGTACCTACAACATAGGATTTGCTTTAATAATAAGAGAGAAATTATGGATAAAAGAGCTGAATACCTCTCCTTATCTGGACCTATGGACATTTGAAAACATTGATGGCCAAATGAGAAATTGCTCATCAGGTTTTCAAAATCCCAATGCTGCTGATGCTTCAATATACAGAATGGGTTTACCCTTTCCCTCATATTAAACGCTTTCAGATGCCTCTGCAGCATACAGCTTTTTGAAAACATGGCGACAAAAGAAGAAATTACTCGTTTTGAGCAATTTCTTCTTTTGTCGCCATGTTTTCAAATTCAATACTTTTCAATTATTGGACTTTCACTTATAGAGATCTTCCATATTTTTGGGTAGACGTTTTCAAAGTCATCTACTTCAGATTTTGTGTATCTGTGAAAGGTTTAATTCTGATCATATTTTCAGGGAGAAAAAAGAAGAGTGCAACTGCAAAACTTGCTCTGAAAAAAAGACAAAATTCTGATGGGGGAAGTGAATATGGTTCCAATGTGTCCCTTCAGAAAGAAAATGCTGATGGGAACCAGTCTGATTCAGGCGATACAGTAACAAAGTCAGAGCAGGAAACCACGAATCTCGATCATGTAGATCTTAAAGATGCCAAAGGTGTTAAAGAAAGGAACCCCAGTGTCAGTGATATAAAGAAAGAAGAGGAAATAAGTTCAGAGAAAGTAAAAGAGACTGTACAAAATGTGGCACCTAAACCTCATCCAAGAAAATTGAACCAGCGAAAAGAAAAAGGCACAGCATTACCGGATGAATTAAAAGATGGAATAGTTGTTAGTATCTATGATCAGAAAGTAGAGAAACTACCACCCAGGTCTGCCCAATCAGACAGGAAGACAAATTCCTCAAATCTAAAATCAGAAAAAGAAACAAAGAGAGAGCTTTTTCCAACTGACAGAAAGGTAGATCAGACCTCAACTGTATCAAACAAAGTAGACTTGAGATTATTTCCCTTGAACGATTTACCTCCCTTGAAATTAGAAAGACGTAACAAGACAGAACATGTTGAATTGTCTCCCCCTGTTCACATGGACCTTGATATCGACTCTGATGACGATATAGGTAAAAATGCACCATCAGATGCAACTGTACATCGGTTTAGGGCAATGCGCATGACCCCTGATCGTACAAAGTCAGAAGAATCTTTAAGAAATGTTCAGTTTGCTCCTAAGCCACCGTCAACTCCTAAATCTGGGAGGAAGAATCTAAATAAAGGAGAAAAGAGAAATCGTGAAGCTAACTCCTCTGGTGAAGAGGCGGATATTGAAGCGAAAAAACAAAACTCTTTTACAGTAAATGGTAGTAATATTAACACAAGTTTGTCTGACCTTCAACCTGTTAATGGGGCGAAAATGGAAACTGAAGAAGATCAAACTTTCAATTCCGCAAATGATGGAGGGATTCCAACAAAAGGTCTTAAGCTTCATCCTAACGTAAGGGAGGTCTCGGATGTAGTACACAAGAATGTGAATCAAAATATGAACACAGATTCCGAACAAGATAGTTGTTTAATTACAGGTTCTAACACTGTTGTTCAGGTGAAGTCAACAGGTGCTCTAAGTGGTTCATCAACTGATATTAGTCCTGATAAATATTTCAATAAATCCCCTGATAAGCTTGCCTTTGAAACTTCTCCTGAAAAACCTTTTAAAACTTCTCTTGATAGTGAAACTATTAAAGATGAGCTTGAATCGAAAAAGTCATCGAAAAAAGTTGATAAGAAAAAAGGCAGGAAGACAAGATCAAAGACAAAAGCTGAGGAATTAAAGTTAGCATCACTGGATGGTAGTGATCTGGCTAGCCCTGGTAAAAGTTCAATAGACACCATTGGTTCAGCGTCTGACCTTCAAGCCATTACAGAAAACTATAAGGAAGTTCTAAAAGACAGAAGTCCGGGTAAAACTCTGGATGCAGTAATGATCGCTGGCCCTTCATCAATGCTTAATGAACCAGCTATCCCAGAACCGAAACCAAATGCTGGAAGATTAGCCCCTATCCAGCCAAAGAATTTACCACCTCCTTTACCCCAGGATATGAAATCCACTTCGATGAGAACAACATATAAGGCTGATCCAGCATACGCAATGAGTAAACTGTTTGCAAGATCATTCTCTGGTGTTGCAGAGAAAGAGAAATCCAGTCCAGATTCGCTGTCCCAAAGGTCTCTACTTGGGAGTACAACGTTACATCCTCTGTCAACTAGAGAGGCAAGAAACAGGTAAGGAAATGAAGGCCTAGTTAACCCTTTCCCTCATACGACAATTCTCCAGCAGACGACTTTGAACATATTTTGTTAAAATATAGAAAATCTCTATAATTGGATGGATAACCTATGACAAAAAGTGGAAAACATTGTGTCAAAAGGAGAAATTGCACGTTTTGTGCAATTTCTTCTTTTGTCACTATGTTTTCAAAAAGCCATCTGCTGCAGAGGCGTCGGAAAGCGTCTATATGAGGGAAAGGGTTAAGGGTTGATTGATTGATTGATAGAGGCTAAATGTCATTTTCAACAATTTTTCAGGCATATCACGGTGGCCAGTTAACCTACTCTTGTGTTTCCTAGTAATTTCACCTTTTGCCACAATGTTTTTGAAAGTCGTCTGCTGCTATTGTGTCAAAATGCGGGCTGCAGGTGGGAATGGGTTAAAAAGGGGGCTTTATGTCCGATTGCTCAGTCAGTAATGGCAAGAGCTGTTACTCAGATGACTTGATAAGGAGGAGGAAACATGTGCTTACCCAACAAATATCTCGCTTATGACTCACTAAAACCATATGATGTGGGTACTTAAAAGTGTCATCTCACATAGGGTTTGAGGGTCTTAAAAGGATTTAAGATTGTGAAATACTATTCCTATCTAGAGCTCTGTATTAATCCAGGGGTCTTGAGCTTTGCCATTTTTTTCCCCGACAATTCTGCAGCAGACGACTTTGAACATATTTTGTCAAAAAATAAAAAATCTCTTCAATTGAATGGATAACCTATGACTAAAAGTGGAAAACATTGTGGCAAAAGGAGAAATTGCTCGTTTTGAGTAATTTCTTCTTTTGTCACTATGTTTTTAAAAAGCTGTCTGCTGCAGAGGCGTCAGAAAGCGTCTATATGAGGGAAAGGGTTAACATCATTTGTCTTCCATCAATGGGCTAAATAGATTATGTGGGAAGGTAGGCACATACCTGGGTAGAATGCTTTGGTGAGTACACATGGGAAAAAGGCAGGAAAAACACCTCAGGTAACTTGGTTGAAATGATATATATACTGTTGAAAAGCGTCAAAAACCTGAATCGATGCAACATCTTCATCACACTGGTCAAACAGACACGCAATGGAAAGGTACTTCGTAATACTTACCTGTTATACCTTGCCAGTGTTAGATGTGAAACAGAGACAATGTTAACCCTTTCCCTCATATAGACGCTTTCTGACGCCTCTGCAGCAGACGGCTTTTTGAAAACATAGTGACAAAAGAAGAAATTGCACAAAACGTGCAATTTCTCCTTTTGCCACTTTGTTTTTCCCTTTTAGTCATAGGTTATCCATTTAATTATAGAGATTTTCTAATTTTTGACAAAATATGTTCAAAGTCGTCTGCTGCACAATTGTCTTATGAGGGAAAGGGTTAACAAAGGAATATCAGCTCGTACTAGTACAGGCATTAATGAGATAAATGTTCAAACAACCTAATTGACCAGAGGCTTTGTTAAAAAGCTCGACTAAATCAATTAATGTATAATTATAACATACTTTGAATCATCAAATCTGCCAAAGTAAGATATTTTCTGTATCTATAAATTCCTGACATTATCGGTGATGATTATAAATTTGCGCGTAAATAAATTCACGAAAATGAGCACGAAAATATCCTATTTGACAGTAATTCATTGAAATGTTCTGCGTGTATTCAGTGGTACCAGTTATTGCTCTTGACACACCGTGACGGGAAATTTTTCATTTACAGAAAATTTCTATATTTTTTTACAAAGATGTCTGCTGCCGATTTTTTGGTAATATGGGCTAACTGTTTTTCTGTTCTTTATATTCTTTCAGAATGAAACAAGGAACGACTGTGAGTCAGTTACTCTCATCCTCTGAATTAGACCGGTACTTCCCAAACAGGAAAGTGGGATTGTGGGTAGGCAGCTGGAATATGGCTGAGATTAAGGTATGTGATATTCTTACACCCATTTACCATGGCCAGGTGGCACATAGGTATTGCTTATAAAAATGCCTGGCCTTCATGCTTTCCTGACTTATATTATACCTTGTTGGTGAAGTGGAAGAGCATCCGCCTCTGGTGTCGGAGGTTGTGAGTTTGATACCTGGCCGCGTCATACCAAAGACTAAAAATGGTAGTAATGGCGTTGCCTTTTTGGCGCCCAGTGTTTTGGGGTAAGCAGTATGACTGACTTTTTGGTGTCAGGAGAAATGGACCAGTAGTAACAATAAATTACAAAGGACTGTGATGTAACTAAAAAAAGTGTTGAAAGTGACGTTAAACACCATACAAAACAAATTCCCCCGACTTATTGGCAGGTAGCATACACGTTCCTCCCAACAGTCTTGTGATTTGTTTGTTATTTCAAAACTAAAAGGAGGCTTAACCCCCCCGGTTTGTTCACATTCAACAAATCTGCAGTAGAAAGAAAACATTCTAGGCAAACTATAGAAAATCGCTAACAGGGAAAGTATGATTATTGGATGAAGTTGAAAACATTGTGGTAAAAGGAGAAATTGCTCATTATGATCAATTTCTTTATTGGCCACAATCTTTTTTCAAAAGTCTTGTGCTGCAGATGCATCAAAAAACATCTGTAACTGGAAAAGGGAGATTTAAATAGTACAGCTAGTCTGCAACCATAAGCCATTTTCTGTATAATTCTGTCAAAGCCGATAATGGGATAAACAATATTTAATGATTATAGTCTACTAGTCGAGATTTTCCATATTCTTTGCCTTGATGTTTTCAAGCTGCTTTGTGGTGGAAACGGATTTATGCAAATATCAGTAAACCTTAGTCAAAACAGATGCTATGATTTTCATGATTGTTGCAACTTAAACAAACTGAACTTATTATAAAAAAGCAGCTACATTTTTAAGTTCACGAATGTTCAAACCACTATTTGGGGGATATAAAATATCCCTTCAAATTCTTTCCCACATACACAGAATTGAAGCAGATGCCTTAACAACTTTTAGGTCAAATGTAGAAAATCTCTTTAACCCTTTCCAACAAATATAGACACATTTTGACACATCTACAGAAGATGGCTTTCGAAAACATTGTGACTAAGGAAGAAATTGCTCAAAACAAGCAATTTCTCCCTTTGCCACAACGTTTCAACGTTTTCAACTCTATTCAATAATTAAGTTTTCATTTATATATGTTTTCTTTATTCTTAAATAGATTTTGTCAAGGTCGTCTGCTACAGATTTGTTGTATTTGGGAAAGCGTTAAAGGAAAGAATAAATATTGAATAAAGTTGAAAACATTCTGATTGAAGGACATATTGCTCATTTGAGTGATAACTCAACAATGCCTGGACCTATGGTCCTCAAACTTGACTTGGGGGTTGGGCCTGACCAGTAGATGAACCCTATTTATTTTGAGGTCAAAGGTCAAGGTCACAGTGACCTCTCGATAATTCAACCTCTCGTTAATTCGACCTCTCAATAATTCAACCTCTCGATAATTCGAATTTTTTTTAACTCGAACTTTTCTATAATTTGACCTCTCGATAACTATAACTTTTCGATAATTCAACCTCTCGGTAACTCGATTTTTTTTGATAACCCGAACTTTTCGATAACTCGAACTTTTTGATAATTCGACCTCTCGATAACTTGAACTTTTTGATAATTCCACGTCTCGATAACTCGGAACTTTTCGATAATTCGACGTCTCGGTAACTTGAACTTTTCGATAATTCGACCTCTCGATAATTTGAACTTTTCGGTAATTCGACGTCTCGATAAATCAAACTTTTCGATAATTCGACCTCTCGATAACTCGAACTTTTTGATAATTTGACGTCTCGATAAATCGAACTTTTCGATAATTCGACCTCTCGATAACTCAAACTTTTCGACCTCTCGATAAATCAATTTTTTCAAAAATTTGATGTCTCAATAACTCGAACTTTTCGGTAATTCGACGTCTCGGTAACTTGAACCTTTCGATAATTCGACCTCTCGGTAACTTTTCGGTAATTCGACGTCTGGATAACTCGGAACTTTTTGATAACTCGAATTTTTTTAACTCAAACTTTTCGATAATTCGACTTCTCGTTAACTCAAACTTTTCGATAATTCGACCTCTCGGTAACTTGAAATTTTCGGTAATTCGACGTCTCGGTAACTTGAAATTTTCGGTAATTCGACGTCTCGATAACTCGAAATTTTCGGTAATTCGACGTCTCGATAACTCAAACTTTTCGATAATTCGACGTCTCGGTAACTTGAAATATTCGGTAATTTAACGTCTCGATAACTCGAACTTTTCGATAATTCGACGTCTCGATAACTCAAACTTTTCGATAATTCGACGTCTCGATAAATCAAACTTTTCGATAATTCGACCTCTCGATAACTCGAACTTTTTGATAATTTGACGTCTCGATAAATCGAACTTTTCGATAATTCGACCTCTCGGTAACTTGAACTTTTCGGTAATTCGACGTCTCGGTAACTTGAACCTTTCGATAATTCGACCTCTCGGTAACTTTTCGGTAATTCGACGTCTGGATAACTCGGAACTTTTTGATAACTCGAATTTTTTTAACTCAAACTTTTCGATAATTCGACTTCTCGTTAACTCAAACTTTTCGATAATTCGACCTCTCGGTAACTTGAAATTTTCGGTAATTCGACGTCTCGGTAACTTGAAATTTTCGGTAATTCGACGTCTCGATAACTCGAAATTTTCGGTAATTTGACGTCTCGATAACTCGAACTTTTCGATAATTCGACGTCTCGATAACTCAAACTTTTCGATAATTCGACGTCTCGTTAACTCAGACTTTTCGATAATTCGACGTCTCGATAACTCGAACTTTTCGATAATTCGACGTCTCGTTATCTCGAACTTTTCGATAATTTGACGTCTCGGTAACTTGAAATTTTCGGTAATTCGATGTCTCGTTAACTCGAACTTTTTGATAATTGAACGTCTCGATAACTCGAACTTTTCGATAATTCGACGTCTCGTTAACTCGAACTTTTCGATAATTCGACGTCTCGTTAACTCAAACTTTTCGATAATTCGACGTCTCGGTAACTTGAACTTTTCGGTAATTCGATGTCTCGTTAACTCGGAACTTTTCGATAATTCAACGTCTCGATAACTTGAAATATTCGGTAATTTAACGTCTCGATAACTCGAACTTTTCGATAATTCGACGTCTCGATAACTCAAAATTTTCGATAATTCGACATCTCGATAACTCTAACTTTTCGATAATTCGACGTCTCGTTAACTCAAACTTTTCGATAATTCGACGTCTCTTTAACTCAAACTTTTCGATAATTCGACGTCTCTTTAACTCAAACTTTTCGATAATTCGACCTCTCGGTAACTTGAAATTTTCGGTAATTCGATGTCTCGATAACTCGAACTTTTCGTTAATTTGACGTCTCGATAACTCGAACTTTTCGATAATTCGACCTCTCGGTAACTCGATAACTCAAACTTTTTGATAACTCGAATTTTTTTTTAGTTCTAATTTTTCGATAATTCGACTTCTCGATAACTAGAACTTTTCAATAATTTGACCTCTCGGTAACATGAACTTTTCGATAATTCGACCTCTCGGTAACTTGAACTTTTCGATAATTCGACCTCTCGATAATTCGAACTTTTCGATAATTCGACGTTTCGATAAATCAAACTTTTCGATAATTCGACCTCTCGGTAACTTGATCTTTTCGATAATTCGACCTCTCGGTAACTTGAACTTTTCGGTAATTCGACGTCTCGATAACTCGAACTTTTTGATAACTCGAATTTTTTTTTCACTCGAACTTTTCGATAATTCGACGTCTCGTTAACTCGAACTTTTCGATAATTCGACGTCTCGATAACTCGAACTTTTCGATAATTCGACGTCTCGATAACTCGAACTTTTCGATAATTCGACCTCTCGGTATCTTGAACTCAAACTTTTTTTTAAATCGAAATTTTCGATAATTCGACCTATTGATAATTCGACCTCTCGATAACTCGATTTTTTCGATAACCCGAAATTTTCGATAATTCGACCTCGATAACTCGAAATTGTTGATAACTCAATTTTTTTCGATAATTCGACGGTCCGAGTGATATCTCAACAATGGCTGGACCAGTAGATAAACCCTATTTATTTTGAGGTCATTGGGTTTAAGGTCAAGGTCACAGTGACCCTTTTTAAGCTTGTCCGAGTGATAACTCAATAATGCCTGGACCTGGAGGATACATATTATATCTGCAAATATCAGTCATCATCACAATGGGATTAAGAACTGTACCTACCATCCTTAAACTTTGAATGAACATTGTTCATAATCTTAAAACTGACTCATAGAAATCCAATGCGAAATGACAAATCAACTGGCATTTCGGTCCATGCAAATTTTACTCAATTGTCCTAATATTCCTGACAACATGGCGCTCAGGGGGGGGCATACTGTTTGACAAACATCTCTTGTCCCTTTTTCTGTAATATTCACACCTATTCATCTGCTGCAAATGTGTAAAATTGTGTCATCATGTAGGAAAAGACTCGGCAGGTTTTACTTTTGGCGGGAGCCGTCCAGAGAATGGAACGAATCGGTAACCGTAACACCATTGATTTTTTTTTTTTCAAATTCACTATTCAAACACTGGAATATTATTTTTTCATAATAATTTGTGCAGAATGTCACATGCATGTACAATATGACAGACTAAAATTCTGTATTTGACCAGGTCAAATATGGTACCAAATGTGGTAATGGGACGCCACAGAAATCTGATGTGATATCATAATTGAAATTTTATTTCTCATCATTCAAAATGAAGAGAATCGTAATTTTTTATTGAATGTTTAAATTTGTATAAATTTTGTTTATCATGACTTTAAAAGTATAATACATGTAGTAATATGATAAAAGGAAAATTATTTTGCAGTATGGTACGTCTTTTTGTATTGTACTACTCACTTCTCAGAGCGTGTGAAAATTGACATCGCAATAAGATATATATTTTCCCATGTTCCTCAAAATAATCGCTTTAGTGCTACTATACTGCAACATAATATTCCCTATATCTAAAATTTGATTCATCTATCTGCAGATCTCTAGATAAGGGGCATTTTTCATCTTCTAAAATCCTCATTTGACATTCAAACCCTATGTTGTTGGTACTCAAAATAATTGTCTCAGTGAGATGATTCTTTTGAGTACCCACATAGTAGGATTTGGTTGAGTAATAAGAGAAAATTTGTGGGGGAAAGACCTGTTTACTCCCTCTTATATAGTCGTCTGTTCTGCATGATTTATATAAACTGTACAGTTTAACCCTTTCCCTCATATAAACGCTTTCTGACGCCTCTGCAGCAGACGGCTTTTTGAAAACATAGTTACAAAATAAGAAATTGCTCAAAACAAGCAATTTCTCTTTTTGCAACAATGTTTTCCACTTTTAGTCATAGGTTATCTATTCAATTAAAGAGATTTTCTATTTTTTGTCAAAATATGTTCAAAGTCGTCTGCTGCAGAATTGTCGTATGAGGGAAAGGGTTAAGAAAACCAAGTATAATAATTCTTTTATCCTGTTTAACCAAATTTTTATCCGATCAATCAACTTTTATAGAGACAAAATACATTCAATATTTTAGATTAAAAAGGTAAGATTTTGCATGACAGTTACATTTAATGAGTTATGTTCTACAAATTGGGTCATATAACTCGATCCCACATACAGACACATATGCAGCATATGACTTTTAAAAAAATTGTGGCAATAGGAGATATTGTTCAAGTCATTTTGATAATTTAACTGTTGTATATAGATGTATATTATATTGAGAAAGATTTTCCATGTTTATGCAAAGACGTTTACAAAGTCATTTGCTACAGATTTAATATATGTGGGAAAGGGTTAATTAAGTCCCATTGTTTCTTTTACTACAGAATGGTTTGCAAATTTAAAGTTGTATATTAAAAGAATGTCACTTTTTTATCATTTTCGATACATCCTTTAAAGGTTATTACTAACTAAAGTAATACTACAATCTGACCAAAGTACACGATCTGACCAAATGTAAGTGTAGCGTTAATAGGAGATGATTTTAATGAGATTGAGTAATACTAGTGATAAAACTATTACACAGGTTATTAAAATCTTGAAATGGCACACACATTAATTTTGTTTGTTTTACAAATGCATGTAAATTCTTTTTGTTCATGCATTTTGTTTTAATTGTTACAGTAATCCGTAGACCAAAGCTTGTCCGAGTGATAACTCAACAATGCCTGGACCTATGGTCCTCAGACTTGACTTTGAGGTTGGGCCTGACCAGTAGATGACCCCTATTGATTTTGAGGTCATTGTGTCAAAGGTCAAGGTCACAATGACCTTGAACGCAAAAAGCTTGTCATAGCATTGGTCATAATTTTAAAACTGACACATAGTCATCCAATGTGAAATGACAAATCAGCTGGCATTTCGAGGCATGCATATTTTATTCAATTGTTCAAATATTCCTGACAGCATGGCGCTCAGGGGGGCATAATACTTCACAATTATCTGTTGTTTATTATATGTTTGCACAGTCAACTGCTGCAGAATTTTTGTATGTAAGAAAGAAAACCCGATTTTCAATTTACTTAATATTTTATGGCAGTTTTAAGCATCTTCAGTATCAGCCTTGTCTGCCAATTTAGGATAAACAATGTGAATCCTCACCATATAAATGGATGGAAAACATAGTTGCCGGTAGCATCAGAAAAGGAGTTAAATTAAAATTAAATTAAAATATATATAATAATTCTCCTGAGTCTGCTCGTCTGATTTCAAGATAATTTGGTAGAAATATTCTTTAGATAACCGGCTACAAACTTGATAAACATGGCTACCAGGTAGCTTCAGAAAAAGGGTTAACCCTTTCCCTCATACGACGATACTGCAGCAGACGACTGAACATATTTTGTCAAAAAATAGAAAATCTCTATTATTAAATGGAAAACCTATGACGAAAAGGAAAACATTGTGGCAAAAGGAGAAATGGCTTGTTTTGAGCAATTTCTTCTTTTGACACTATGTTTTTAAAAAGCCGTCTGCTGCAGAGGCGTCGGAAAGTGTCTCTATGAGGGAAAGGGTTAAATGACAAAACCTTGTTGCTCATGTTACCCGCTACTGAATTTGCTGAAGCCATTTTGATTGGTTAAACAGGCAGGGAATAGGGCTAGCTATCTTGTGTAATTTTTGCCTCATTATATGTTACTTCTAGCTTGTTTCCTTTTTATACGCCCGTTTTGAAAAATTTGAAAAAACGGATCGTATTATAGTTTTACCTGCGGCGTACAGGCTGGCGGGCGGGCGGGCGGCGTCCAGTATGTTGTCAGCTCAATAACTTTAGAGGCCTTTGTCCAATCATCACCAAATTTGGTCAGAATGTGTATTGGGATAATATCTCAGACAAGTTCGATAACTAGCCATATCGCTTTAGTCAATCAAGAGTTATTGCCCTTTAATTATAGAAATTACCCAAAATTGGTCTTGTCAGCACAATAACTTTAGAAGCCTTTGTCCAATCATCACTTAATTTAGTCAGAATGTTTATTGGCATAATATCTCGGACAAGTTCGATAACTAGCCATATCGCTTTAGTCAATCAAGAGTTATCGCCCTTTAATTATGGAAATTACCTAAAATTGGTCTTGTCAGCTCAATAACTTGAGAAGTCTTTGTCCAATCATCACCAAATTGGGTCAGAATGTGTATTGGGATAATATCTCAGACAAGTTTGATAACTAGCCATATCGCTTTAGTCAATCAAGAGTTATTGCCCTTTAATTATAGAAATTGCCCAAAATTGGTCTTGTCAGCACAATAACTTTAGAAGCCTTTGTCCAATCATCACTAAATTTAGTCAGAATGTGTATTGGCATAATATCTTGGACAAGTTTGATAACTAGCCATATCACTATAGTCAATCAAGAGTTATTATCCCCCGCTTTTTCGAAGAAAAAAAGGGGGGTTATTAATTTCGGTTTGTCCGTCCGTCCGTCCGTCCGTCCGTCCGTCTGTCCGTCCGTCTGTCCGTCTGTCCGTCCGTCACACTTCGTTTCCGTGCAATAACTGCCGCAAATGTGAACCGTTTCTTTTCAAACTTGGTAACAAGGTTAAATGCCTTAACGGCTAGGCCAAGTTCGAATATCACTTTCGGCGGACTTTATTTGGTGGAGTTATGGCCCCTTATTTAACAAAATATGTTGTTTCTTGCCGTTTCCGTGCAATAACTGCCACAAATGTGAACCTTTTTTTTTCAAACTTGGTAACAACGTTAAATGCCTTAAGGGCTAGGCCAAGTTCGAATATCACTTTCGGCGGACTTTATTTGGTGGAGTTATGGCCCCTTATTTAACAAAATATGTTGTTTCTTGCCGTTTCCGTGCAATAACTGCCACAAATGTGAACCTTTTTTTTTCAAACTTGGTAACAACGTTAAATGCCTTAAGGGCTAGGCCAAGTTCGATCGTCACTTTCGGCGGACTTTATTTGGTGGAGTTATGGCCCCTTATTTAACAAAAAATGTCGTTTCTTGCTGTTTCCGTGCAATAACTGCCACAAATGTGAACCTTTTTTTTTCAAACTTGGTAACAACGTTAAATGCCTTAAGGGCTAGGCCAAGTTCGAATATCACTTTCGGTGGACTTTATTCGGTGGAGTTATGGCCCCTTATTTAACAAAAAATGTCGTTTCTTGCTGTTTCCGTGCAATAACTGCCACAAATGTGAACCTTTTTTTTTCAAACTTGGTAACAAGGTTAAATGCCTTAAGGGCTAGGCCAACTTCGATCGTCACTTTCAGCAGACTTTATTTGGTGGAGTTATGGCCCCTTAATTAACAAAAAATGTTGTTTGTTGCCGTTTCCGTGCATTAATAACTACCACAAATGTGAACCTTTAATACATGTTCAATAAAAAGTCTACTGACATGTTTAAACCTAACCTCAACATTTTCCTACAATATTTCCTGCAAGCGGGGGATAAAAATTTCATGAATTTGCTTGTTGCCCTTTAATTATATAAATTACCTTAAATTAGTCTTGTCAGCTCAATAACTTTAGAAGCCTTTATCCAATCATCTGTAAAACTGTACAGACAGTGTCCGCTCTCTATGTTTGGCTGATGTACAACAAATTATCACTATACTTGGTCTCAAAAAAACAGGACGGGCGTATTTTGTGACATTTGGCGCTCTTTTTATTTGATTAGGATCTTCCCTGTTATTGTATAAAACATCCTAGGGTCTCTTGTGACTGAATATGTTCTATGACCGACTAAAGCAGTTTGTTTCATCCAAATTGTCATAAATTGATAACGTTCGAAGGTCCTTTTTATGTCACATAGGAATGATCTAGCTGCAACCCTTTCAGTAGAGACTTATTGGCTGGTGACATATTTGTATGTTCAAACACTGTTGTAGTAATTGTCACATTAAATTATTTAAGATAGGCAAACGGAGGGAACAATTTGTTGCAAGTTGCGAACAAATTTGGCTTTCAATGGCAAAACACTTTGCTCTCATGTCCAAAAAAAATGGGGCGAATTTTTTTCAAATTTGGCGAAAATGCTGACAATGAGATTGATTTTTTCCAGCCCAGGACCCGATTGTGATGGGGCTGATATATATTGTTGATGTATTTTTTCAGGACTGTAAAGAGTCATTGGATGATTTTCTACTACCAGAAATCAGTGAATACGTTCAGGATGTGTATGCTATTGGAACACAGGAAAATGCCATGAATAAGTAAGTACAGAGATCATGTTTGAGCACTGCTCAACCAAAACCAGCCACAGTGCAATTGTGACACGTGTAGATTCAAGTTTCTCAAAACATCTTACAACAATTGTGACCAGTGTAGTTCCACGTTTTTTTAAACTTCTGACAACAATGGTGTATTTAGATCAGATTGTGTGGATGCACAGGCAGATCTTGATCACAACTTGTCAAATATGTGCTAAGGTTGCTTTTCTTGGAACACTGCTCACTGTGATCAGATCTCTAGACTAGGGCAATAGGGGTGTTTTGCATGTTGTAAAACCTTTTTTGAACTTATTGCCCTCTGTTGTGGGTTCTCAAATTAATCGTCTCAAATTTTGAGTACCCACACCATAGGGTTTGTTTATAGAAATAAGAGAGATACTGTTGGGAAAAGACCAGTTTACTCCTCCTTATCTAGTCCTCAGGTGATGTGCAGTGTTTTACCTGTGTAGTTTACACTGTGTGCTTGTGTAGGGGTAAGACTGTTTGCATTATGAGCATCAGCTTTCTGTACGGGACCATGGCCGGTGTATTGTTTGAAAGACGAGTAAAATTTATGAATATTATAAATAGAATGTTTCTATTACTACTTGTCATGCGGGACGAGCATGTAAAAGAAAATAAATTCAGTCCTTGGTGACCAGGATTCAATCCCAGGGCAGGTAATACCAAAAAACTTAAGAATAGAAGCTTTCTGACGCCTCTGCAGCAGTCGGCTTTTCGAAAACATAGTGACAAAAGAAGAAATTGCACAAAACGTGCAATTTCTCCTTTTGCCACAATGTTTTCCACTTTTTGTCATAGGTTATCCATTCAATTATGGAGATTTTTTGGCAAAATACATTCAAAGTCGTCTGCTGCAGAATTGTCGTATGAGGGAAAGGGTTAAAGAAAATAAATTTTAAGTCATTGGCAACCAGGATTCAATCCCAGGGCAGGTAATACCAAAAACTGAAAGGAAGTAATGTCTACTCCCGATATTTGTGGGGATAACATTGCATTTGAGGCTTTAGTATTTGTGAATGTACACAAGAAAAGTCATGAATTAACCTTACATACTGTTTAAAGTGGCATAAACCTGATCCTTTAACTCTTTCCCTCATACGACACTTCTGCAGCAGACGGCTTTGAACATATTTTGACAAAAAATGAAAAATCTCTATAATTGAATGGATAACCTATGACTAAAAGTGGAAAACATTGTGACAAAAGGAGAAATTGCACGTTTTGTGCAATTTCTTCTTTTGTCACTATGTTTTCAAAAAGCCGTCTGCTGCAGAGGCGTCAGAAAGCGTCTATATGAGGGAAAGGGTTAACACTTTCCCACATTCAGACCCCTCTGCATCAGAAAACTTTTAGAAACATTTTGACATCAAGAGAAATTCTTTAATTAAGCATTTGCTCCTTTTGCCACTATCTTTTCAACTCTATATAATAATTATACTTTCATTTATAGAATGTTTTCATATGTTTTATTATATGTTAGCAAAGTCAACTGCTGCAGATATTTTGTTTGCAAGAAAGGATTAAATTCGACCTGATTTTTGTGAACTACTTTCTGCACATATACCTATACTTAGATATTTAAACTTTAATCATTACAGAAAAGAATGGGTGATAATTAATATTATTCGAGCCAATTAGCCCTGCCATGTTTTGTTCGAATCTACAACCCATGTTACTTTACACCTCGCTGTGTTAAGATATTAATTCTTGACCCTTTCCCACATACAGACACATATTCACCCCTCTGTAGCTTTATCCTTTTGCCACAATATTTTCAACTCTATTCAACTGTTATACTTTCATTTACAGAGATTTTTCATATTTTCGCGAAACAAAATTCAACTCTATACAACTTTTATACTTTCATGTACAGAGATTTTCATATTTTTGCCAAGATGCATGCTACAGATTTGTTGTATGTGGTAAAGGCTTAACCCTTTCCCTCATATAGACGCTTTCTGACGCCTCTGCAGCAGACCGCTTTTTGAAAACATAGTGACCAAAGAAGAAATTGCACAGGAACGTGCAATTTCTCCTTTTGCCACAATTTTTTCCACTTTTTTGTCATAGGTTATCCATTCAATTATGGAGATTTTCTATGTTTTGACAAAATATGTTCAAAGTCGTCTGCTGCAGAATTGTCGTATGAGGGAAAGGGTTAAATATTGTACTTTAATCATTGCAGAAAAGAGTGGGAGATATTATTACAAGAGACAATTGGTCCATCCCATGTATTGTTCCACTCTGCATCCCACGGGGCCTTACACCTGGCTGTGTTTATAAAGAGGGACCTCATCTGGTTTTGTACAGGTAAATTTTGTTTTCAATTATCCCTTTCCCTCATATAGACGCTTTCTGACGCCTCTGCAGCGGACAGCTTTTTGAAAACATAGTGACAAAAGAAGAAACGTGCAATTTCTCCTTTTGCCACAATGTTTTCCACTTTTTTGTCATAGGTTATCCATTCAATTATAGAGATTTTCCATTATTTGACAAAACATGTTCAAAGTCGTCTGCTGCAGAATTGTCGTATGAGGGAAAGGGTTATACCTATGCCACGTGGGACAGCCTTTGAATTTCATAAGCTAAGCCATATATATGAAAATCAAGTGACAGAATTTCAACTTACAGGCAGTTATGACTACATAGTACGCTGAATGTTGAACAGTCTTTGTGAGGTCATAACAGACCTTCTGATACTTTAACCCTTTCACTCATATAGACGCTTTCTGATGCCTCTGCAGCATACTGCTTTTTGTAATTTAAACAAAGTGACAAAAGAAGAAATTGCTCAAAAATTGACAAAATATGGTCAACGTCGTCTGCTGCAACATTGTCTTATGAGGGAAAGGGTTAAGGATGGTTAAACAACAAGATGGCAAACAAACAAAACAAAGCTTTAGACTGCATGGTGCCCAGACTGATCTAGGTATTCCCTGATTGAAAATTAAATAATGTGGATAACTTGGCTCATATGTGCCTGCAGTAAATAGATTGATTGATTGGGTTTTATTGCCGTTTCAACAATTTTACAGCCATATCACGTCGGCCAGTTCACCTTCTCATGTGTTTCCTGGCTTTCTCACACCAGTAATCCACACAACAACTTTTCCAAATAGACTGTTATAGATAGATAGACTTGTTTCCTTATGCCACATAGTTTTCAATTCTATTCAATAGTTTTACTTTCACTTATAAAGAATTTCCAATTTTTTGCCTTAATATTTTCAAAGTCATCTGCTGCTGATTTGATGTATGCTGGAAAATAATAAAATTTGGAGATTTGAAAGACTCCTAACAAAACAGGGAAGTATCATAGATCTGGGCTTATGTGTCTCATTCTGACATCTCCTCCCCCTTGGTGGTGTAGTGGTAGTGCATCCACCTAGCTGTGGGAGGTCATGGGTTAGATCCCCAGCCGGGTCATAACAAAGACTTTAAAAATGGTATTAAGGGCTTTCCCATTATGACTGAATTGCTGGTATCAGGATAAATGGACCAGTAGTACTGGTAATTTACTCAGGAAATGCAGTGATGTAACTAAAAAGTTGTTGTTTAACTCTTAGCACGCTAGCGGCGGGTTTTGTCAACCGTTGATGACATTTGAAAACAGTTTGGATCCAGATCAGTCCCCACAAAACGTGGGGACTGATCTGAGATCCAAACTGTTTGCCACCCCGATTCAATTTCAGTAAACATTTAGGGAAAATATATTTATTTTTTTTCAAAATTTTGCAGACGTCAATGTAGTAGACGAAAATAATTTAGCATGCAAAGAGTTAAGCAGCGTAAAAACACCATACAAAACAAACAAATAAAACTGTTGACATCTCATGATTTATGTTTATTTTCAGTTCCAGAAGACGATCTAGTTCAGACGAGAGCAGTTACCATGGTAAAGACGAAAGGTGCTATAGCCATAAGTTTTCAGTTCTTTGGGACCACTTTTGTTTTCATCAATTGTCATTTTGCCCGTAAGTATTTTTGAAAATAAGTAATAGTGTTCATTTCTTTACTTGTTTATGAATCCATGCTTTTGGAACATGCAATAACTTATGAATCATCTGTATCAGGGCCTTTATGTGGTCAGTACATAACCCTTTCCCACATAATAAGAGCTTTCTGATGACTCTGCAGCAGAAGACTCTTTGAAACCATTGTGATAAAAGGAGAAATTGCTCAAAACTTTTTTTGGTAATATTACCTTCATTTATAGAGATCTTGTGTTTTTGCTTAGATGTTTTCAGAGTTGTCTGCTGCGGATTTTTTGTATGTGGGAAAAGGTTAACCTGATAATTGACCTGCATGATTTCCTTTACCAGCATTATTAACTTTCTAACTGAAAATCATTAAGGGAGTTGTTCTACAAAAAAAATACTAAGTAAAAGTGAGATATACATTTTTTGCCTCATTGTATATAAAACTATTAAAACTTATAGATTTGATGCTAGCAATCATTCAGTCCTAGACCCTTATCAATGTTTTGGTAGACAGTGGTACAGTGGTAGAGCGTTGGCCTCTTGTACCAAAGGTCCCAGGTTCGAATCCTGTGATGAGCAGGTTCTGCCTTTAGGATTTGTCCACACAAACGGTGCGAGTTCTGGTTAAGGCTCCAGCAAGCAGACATCGAGTGTGGTTGATATGAGCTTAAAGCTTCTTTCGCAATTTATGTAAAATAAATAAGTTGCTAAACTAAACGAAAAAATGTGACGGCCAACTGTCCTGATCTATACTGTATAGAGAGTTTTGTTGATGTCTCCATATCAAATGAAAAGATTTCGAGAAATGGAAAAATTGCTCAAAATCATTAACCCTTCACCTCATACGACTATTCTGCAGCAGACAACTATGAACATTTTTTGTAAAAAAATGGAAAATCTCTATAATTGAATGGATAACCTATGACTAAAAGTGGAAAACATTGTGGTAAAAGAAGAAATTGCTTGTTTTGAGCCATTTCTTCTTTTGTCACTATGTTTTCAAAAAGCCGTCTGCTGCAGAGGGGTCAGAAAGCGTCTATATGAAGGAAAGGGTTAAATCAGATGTTACATGTTTTACCTCTGAATTTTTCAAAGCAAGAAACTTTAACCTTTTTCCACTTACAACAAATCAGGCGACTTTTGTATCATCTACACAGAAATATGGAAAATCTCTGCAAATAAAATAATTATTTTTAATGAATAGAGAGGAGCAATATCTCCTTTTGCCTCAATACTTTCAGATATATATGAAAAGGGGTTAAATGTTCTGTTCTTGTGTTTCAAACTTGATACTATCTATACACACTCTTTGACATTGACCTTGAAAATGACCTCATCACCTTGATAATTATGTTTCAGCTGGAGATGATAAGAAGAAGGAGAGATTGGATGATTTCCACAGAATTATAAAGAATCTGCATTTACCTAAACAAGGAAACACTGGCTCTCCTAACAATACTACTCAAGGTAGACTAGAATAGAATAACTTTATTAACCCTTTCCCACAGACAGATGCTTTCTGACGCCTCTTCAGCAGACGACTGTTGAAAACATAATCTGTTTGCCACAATGTTATCAACTTTATCAAATACTTACATTTTCAATAGTAGATATTTTTTATATTTTGCTTAGATATATTCAAAGTAGTCTGCTGCAGATTTGCCGTATGTGGGAAAGCAAATAAGGGCCATCTTCAGAGCATGTTACAATAATAACATAAATAGATCAAATCACAGTTTCAAGCAATTTTGAGAAAACAAATTAAAACTATGTATAAGTATATTTGCATCTCACCCATATGTAAGCTTGCTCAAACATAAAAACTAGGGATGGCAACGGTTACCGATATTACTAACCGGTTACTTGTACAATTTTGTAACCGTATGGATTCATAGACCATAAATATCCACTGTTTTAGTCGAATATGGTTGCGCATGTTACACCAGTCCAAGACAGTTCATTACCACACAAACTGCACATCAGCACAGTGTTTTCAATACTTCCAGACAAAGGATGTAGCAGGCGGCATTATGGCAATATATTCTGTAGATCTTTTTTAACGAAGTGACTGTTATACGATTTATAATATGTCGAATGAAAAAGGTACATAGCTGCATATCTTTAAATACCAACTCAGGGGGAAATGTGTTACAAAGTTCAAATTACTCTTTAAATCTTCTAATCGTGTTGGTAAATAATAATTCAAATGTATCACACTCACTCCAATTAGAAGTATTTTCAAAACAAACGCCAATATAATTAATAAGTCATTATCTTTAAATTCTGCCTTTATTAGACATCAAACTTTTTTTAAAAGAAACAAAGCGTCCTTTAATTGACAATTATTCGATTAACACTACACAAACAAACGATCATCAATAAAATCGAGTTTGGCTGTTATCGCAGTAATGTAAAAATTGGCTGATCGAGGTGTGAATAATTAACCTCTCATGTCAGATACGTGTGACAAATTGAAAAGAACTAAAGGTGAAACGCAACAGTGTATATATTTTATCTTTTCTTCCGAAATTACTAACCGATTAATCGGAAAACGTACGGTTAACCGGGTAACCGATTAATCGTTGCCATCCCTAATAAAAACATAATTATATATATATGACTTTATATAAACATATTATGTATACATGTAGAAGCAATGAAAAGAGACATTAATTTATACAGAATTATAAAGCCTACAAACTTTTCCTTAACCGTTTCCCTCATACGACAATTCTGCAGCAGACGACTTTGAACATATTTTGTCAAATAATGGAAAATATCTATAATTGAATGGATAACCTATGACTAAAAGTGGAAAACATTGTGACAAAAGGAGAAATTGCATGTTTTGTGCAATTTCTTCTTTTGTTACTATGTTTTCAAAAAGCCGTCTGCTGCAGAGGCGTCAGAAAGCGTCTATATGAGGGAAAGGGTTAACAAAGAACTCTGGTTCACCTTAGAAGGTAAGATAACCAACTTTATAGGAGTTATTTGGATTGCCCATGGTCGAATCTTATGAAAGATGGGGTTTACAGAGAATGTCTACCTTTTCAATGCTGAATTGTTTAAAAAACGAACTTGTCCAGCTTTGCATTTGGACGAGTCCCTAGGAATATCAAGATAAAAATGTTGAGTTAACCCTTTCCCTCATATAGACGCTTTCTGACGCCTCGGCAGCAGACGGCATTTTGAAAACATAGTGACAAAAGAAAAAATTGCTCAAAACAAGCAATTTCTACTTTTACCACAATGTTTTCCACCTTTAGTCATAGGTTATCCATTCAATTATAGAGATTTTCTATTTTTTGACAAAATATGTTAAACGTCGACTGCTGCAGAAATGTTGTATGAAGGTAGGGTTAAGTAGCCAACAGTTCATGTATATTAGAGATTGGTAAGGCAGCTTCTTTATCAGGTTTTAGGTAAACGTAATTGCAAAAAAAACCTCAGTGGTGAAGTTGTAGAGCGCTTGACTCAAGTGCGGGTTCGATCGCCAGCAGGATCACATTAAATAATAAGAGAGATATTGTTGGAAAAAGAGCTGAAAACCCCACCTTATCTGGACCACTGACTAACTGTATATAATTTCATTGTTATGTTTTAGATGTCACCACACGATTTGACTGTGTGTTTTGGATGGGAGATTTGAATTTCCGTATAGAGCTGTATAAGGGTAAACAGGCTGTGGAGGATGTGGTGCGATCTATACTACAACAAGAACACCCAAACTTCGAGGATCTCGTCTCCGGAGATCAGCTAACCAAACTTATTGTACAAGGTAAGGGGGAGAGACAGCTTTATTAACCCTTTCACACATTCAGCAAATCTGCAGCAGACAACTTAATTAACCCTTTCCCACATTCAAACATGACTCGAGGGCTTGGCGTGAAACGGTTGTAACTTAAATTGGTATTTTTTTACCATAGTTAATCACCTCGCAATAAAGTCTTTATAAGCGTTAAATCATTTAACTTGGTTAACATTGGAAATTTAGGTGCCATTGCTCGTTCTGAGCAATGGCACCTAAATTTGCATTGTTTACAAAGGGGTCAAAATTGCCCCTAAACCAGGGTTTTCAAAATAGGATTTTAGTTACAACCGTTTCACGCCAAGCCCTTGAATTGTTATAGCAGATCGCTTTGAAAACATCTCAACAATAACATGGAAAATCTCAAAAAAAATTAAGAGATACTCATTAAATAGAGTTGAAAACATTGTGTCAAAAGGAGAATTTGTTCGTTTTGAGCAATTTCTCTATTTGTCACAGTGTTTTTCAAAAGTTGTCTGCTGCAAATGCGTCAGAAAGGGTCTATATGTGGGAAAGGGAAGGGTTAAACCAATTTGCATAGCTTGTGTATGTAATATATAGGTTATTTAACATCTTGAAAATAAGCAGTACACTTGTGATAAATAGTTCAAAAACATGGTAAAACATGGTAAGAAGTATATATATAGAGAAACTTCCTCAATATTGTCCAAATCTTCAAGATGTTGTATGTTGTATTTTATTTTATAGGTAGCATATTTCAAGGATTTCAAGAGGGTAGGATCAATTTCCGACCTACATACAAGTTTGATATTGGACAAGATACGTATGATACATCCTCTAAAAACAGAATTCCTTCTTATACAGTAAGTGGAAACCATATATGAGCCATTCTATGAGAAAACCACCATTATTGACTCTGCTAAATGTATCAACCCAGATCAGCCTGCACAGGCTAATCCGGGCCGACACATTCCGTCTCAGGGGGATAAAGGTATAGAGTAATGATTCCTGAAATAGAAAATCCACAGGAGGCAAAAACTGTCGGTCCGGATTAGCCTGCGCAGCATGCTTAGGCTGGTCAGGGTCGATACTTTACCACAATGTTGATTTTCTCATAATTCTGCTATATATATCACCTTTAACCTCTCTGAGTATGGAGAAAATATTTTAAATTGTCCAATTATATAAATCCATTTTGAGCCAAACACAAGAATAATGTAAGTAACTTTTGATTGCTGTCTAAAAGAGTAACAGTTCGAAAGAAATTATGTTTCAAGGCTGTCAGTCCAAAGGCCATGGGTTCAAATTACACAAGGGATAATTTCTAAGCCTTTTCATCTGTCTGTCATGTCTTGACCCTTTCCCACATAAAGACGCCTCTGCAGAAGACGACTTTTAAAAACTTTGTGACAAAAGAAGAAATTGCTCTTGATGAGCAATTTCTCCTTTTGACACAATGTTTTCAAATTTATTCAATGATAAAACTTTCATTTATAGAGGTTTACCATATTTTGAACCAGATGTTTTCAAAGTCGTCTGCTGCAGATTTGTTTGATGTGGGAAAGGGGGGTTATTTTACAGTCAAAATGGCAGACGACATGACTTCCTTGAAACAATCTGATTACCTTAAATTTCAAAACATCGGTCAGATATCATGTGACCTAACTAACTCTTAATCTTTTTTAAACAGGATCGAGTTCTTTTCCGTGCCAAAAAGAAGAATGCAATAACATGTGTTCATTACAATTCCCCTGGTAATATACGACTGTCCGACCACAAACCTGTATTTGCACTGTTTGAAGCCGCTATCAAGCCAGCCAGAGAATGGTAAGTATTCAACAGCCTCTCTCTTTCCCACTTGCAGATGCATTCTGACGTTTGAAAACATTGTCGAAAAAGAAGAAATTTCTCATGATGAGAAATTTCCCCTTTTGCCACAAGGTTTTCAAATTCTATTTAATGATTTAACACTTATATATGGAGAGATTTCACTTTTTTGCCAATATGTTTTCAAAGTCGTCTGCTGCTGAATTGTCATATGTGGGAAAGGGTTAAATTAAGGAAGTGTAAATTTGTACCTTTTCAAGCAGTGTTTTCTTCATCCCTTCATATGTTGTGATCTCACTTTTAGCCCTTTGCCACATACATATACAACAAATCTGCAGCAGACAACAATTAAAATATTTATGCAAAAGTATGGAAAATCTATAAAAAAGTTTTTTGTATTAAATAGAGTTCAAAAAGCTGTGGCAAAAGGAGAAATTGCTCCCGCTGTATATGCGTCTGGGGGTTAGAAAGGGTTGATAATAACTTAATATTTCATTGTGGCCATATGCACGTTTTCCTGCAGACACTGGTCCAACATACAGACACTGTTCCCTTTTCCTGGTAGATACAACTTGTGGCATTTCTGTTACAATTTTTTCGTTTTTTAAGAAACCTGAGTATTGCTGAACACAATCAATTCTTCCTTACCTGTATATTTAATTTTGTATCATAACTGTTGCCAATTATACAGACAATAACTTTTTTGTGTCATACCATGTAAAATTATTACACATTGTTAATTTATATTTTTTTGTTTTTCAGCAATTTACCACTTGCTGCCGGACAGTTTGACAGGGCTGTTTATACTGAAGGTGAGTGGGATAACATGGAATCAGTAATTTTACCAGTAACCCCTGGCAGACACATTTTGACGCAACTCATCTTAACCTTTTCCCTCATATAGACGCTTTCTGACGCCTCTGCAGCAGACCGCTTTTTGAAAACATAGTGACAAAAGAAGAAATTGCTCCTTTTGCCACAACGTTTTCCACTTTTAGTCATAGGTTATCCATTCAATTATAGACATATTCTATTTTTTCACAAAATATGTTCAAAGTATGAGGGAAAGGGTTAATGAACAATTTCTCCTTTTTGCCACTACGTTTTCAACTCATTTCAGTCTGGAACAAAAGTATTAGCCCAATTTGAAAATAATTTGGTATAAAGGTTTCTTGTGTGATCCGCTACCAATGTTGTTCCAAAGGTTCTGATCCGTTGATAAACATCTTCACGAGGGGGCACTGCTCAAATTGCTTATATGGATAGAATAAAACTATTTAAAAGTTCTATTAAATAAACATTCTGAAAACTATTTAACCCTTTCCCTCATATAGACGCTTTCTGATGCCTCCGCAGCAGACAGCTTTTAGAAAACATAGTGGCAGAATTGTCGTATGAGGGAAAGGGTTAATAGTTCTATGAAATAGGACCATCATGGTCTTCTTGTTCTTTAATCCTTTCCAAGATGCAACAAATTTACAAAAATATGGAATATATCTATTATTGACAGAACTGTTATTGAATATAGTTGAAAACATGGTGACAAAGGGAGAAATTGCTTATTATGAAGAATTTCATCATTTGTCACAATATTTTCAAAATTTGTCTGCTGCAGATGCATCAATTAGTTTGCAAGTGGGAAAGGATTATAAAAGGCAGAACAATTAACTATTTGATAAATTGTTTATCATAGAATTCTCTTTCTCTAAATAAGAATATTTTTTAAATATTTACTCCTGACCATTGGTTTACATTTTTGTTCTGTCTCTTAACCCTTTCCCTCATACTACAATTCTGCAGCAGACGACTTTAACCCTATCCCTCATACAACAATTCTGCAGCAGACGACTTTGAACATATTTTGTCAAAACATAGAAATTCTCCACAATTGAATAGATAACCTATGACAAAAAGTGGAAAACATTGTGGCAAAAGGAGAAATTGCTCGTTTTCAGCAATTTCTTCTTTTGTCACTATTTTTTCAAAAAGCTGACTGCTGCGTCATATTTTCATATTTTCTTTTTATTATTTCAGCTAACCGCCGAAGGTCAATGAAAGTTGAAGTGATCAATACCCTGCAGAATAACGAGAAATCTTCAAAGACATGCAGCATTCAATAACAGCAAGGATATATCCTATCAGAAGCATCAGAAGCCCAGTTAAAGTGTCTTCTTCCATCAAAATATCACTAATTACTCAACCAAACCTGTGTTGTTGGTACTCAAAAGAATTGTCGTATAAAGGTGTCGCAACATATGGTTTAAAGATAAAATAAGGATTTAACCCTTTTCCAAGAAGTCAGCACTCTTGCTGAAGTACCATGGCAGCCATTGTCAAGTTGCAAGTACCTTTCAATAATTTTCAGTGCTTGAAATTTAAAAAATAACGTGTTTTTTTGTATGGATAAATGGGTTAACCCTTTACTTCATTGAGATGCATCTTCAGCAGATGAGTTTTCAGATTGCAACAATGTAATCATTTCTTTTCAATAATATTGCTTTCATTTTTAGAGCTTTTACATATTTTTGCCTGCACATTTTCAAAGTTGTCTGATGCAGATTTGTTGTATTTTGAGAAAGGGTTAAGCATTGAATAAAGACACTTTTGAAACATCTGGAAAATTGGAATGTTTTCATATGGGAAATGAAAAGATAAAAACATTGTTGGGAAAAGGAGAAATAGCTTGTTTCAAGATTTCGTTAACCACCGTTGCAATGAAAGGACAGACCGTGTAAATGTAGTTATTTTATGATGGTTATTTCATCTGTAATTAGTGTACATCTAGCTTATGATGGTTATTTCATCTGTAATTAGTGTACATCTAGCTTATGATGGTTATTTCATCTGTAATTAGTGTACATCTAGCTTATGATGGTTATTTCATCTGTAATTAGTGTACATCTAGCTTATGATGGTTATTTCATCTGTAATTAGTGTACATCTAGCTTATGATGGTTATTTCATCTGTAATTAGTGTACATCTAGCTTATGATGGTTATTTCATCTGTAATTAGTGTACATCTAGCTTATGATGGTTATTTCATCTGTAATTAGTGTACATCTAGCTTATGATGGTTATTTCATCTGTAATTAGTGTACATCTAGCTGTATTAACCCCCCTTTCCCACATACATCACATGTGCAGCAGATGACCTTAAAATTATCTAGGAAAAAATGTGAAAATGCTGTTTAAGTAAAGGATAATTATTGAAAAGAAGTGAAAACATTGTGGCAAATGGAGAAATTGCTCATTATGAGCAATATCTCCATTTGCCACAATATTTTCAAGTCTTCTGCTGCAGAGGAGGCAGAAAGTGTCTATATATGGGAAAGGGTTAAATGCATTTATTGTGATTTTAATATTGTTAGTGCTACTAGTTCTTGTGAAAATAATATTTTATGTTCTGCTCGAGTTTGGGTACATAATTATTTTGTTGTTGCTCGTCAATATGTGCGTGGCAAAATCAAAATTATCCAGTACTTCTTGCTCTATAAGGCTGACAAGCTGAACACATCGTGTAAAAAGAAGGAATGGATAATTATGTGCAATTTCTCCTTTTCAAGCAATGTTCTCTACTCTTTCCCAAAATTATATTTCAAACTCTTGATATTTTTCCCTATCAATTGTTTATAAAGGGCTGCAGACGAGACGGAAAAAAAGTATTTCAGTGATGGTCACTATAGTGTTAACTCTTTCCCACAAACAAAAAAATCTGTGGCAGATAACTTTGAAAACATCGAGGCAAAAATGTGGAAAATGTCTGTAATTGAATGTTTTATTAATGAATAGAGTTGAAAAAGTTGTGGCAAATGGAGAAATTGATCAAAACAAGAAATATCCTTTTTGCAACATTGTTTTCAAGCATTGTGTGGGAAAGTGATAAAACGGGGCTGTGGGGTAAACATAGCCCTAGGGATAACATGCCCGCATTTATTTATTTTAGGTATCATGTTTTATATTTTATATTTTAGTCTTGTCATCTGAAAATCCCCAATATTTCAAAAGTACAGTCAAACTTGTTTTCAAGTTCATCTGTATTTTGAAAACAATTACGTTGATGTGTGATCATGCATGTCAGCATAGGGGATCGATTTCAACATTCCGTCCATATGACACTATGTGTACAGTCAATTGTGTTAAATTTGTATTCGTTACCGATATCCATTTATTAACTCACTTCTGCACCAAGTGCTCAAGATGAGCTATTATGATCACCCTGTGTCCGGCGTCAACAATTAACCTTTTCCCACATACAACAAATCTGCAGCAGACAACTTTGAAAACATATTGGCAAAAAAGTGAAACATCTCCATGAACGTGATTTTAATTATTAAAAAGAGTTGAAAACATTGTGGCAAAAGGATAAATTGCTCGTTTTAAGCAATTTCTTCTTTTGTCACTATGTTTTCAAAAGTCGTCTGCTGCAGATGCGTCAAAATGTGTCTATAAGTAGGAAAGGAATGTTCCTTTGGTGGTCCTCTTTAAAAATTATTCAAAGAAATATATTTCAATAAGAATGCTGGTTGCTGCGGCAACTGAAGTGGGGGAAAATGACAATCTAATTCAAAATATGTGTTCCTTAGGTGATCTTCTTTATAAGGTGTTCCATTATTTGATGGGCAAAACAAATAGGTCCTGAATTTTGCAGATTCTCTTTGATAAGGTGAAAATGTGTGAAGTTGCATTGATCCGATTAACTTATTATTCCGTGAATATTAATCTCGTCTTTTAATGTACATACTCCGTTGAGCGAACCAGTGACTCATGAACCTCCTGATATTTTATTTTATTCATTAAGTCAATAACTAAAACTTGACAGACATACAAACAAAAACTAGCAAATTTAATTCAATTTTATGTAGCATAGGGCCTTTTTAAATGTTTTCGCTTTATTTTACATGTGTTTGTTAATTATGTGTCTATTTTGTGCACTGCAGTTATGTATTTGAAGATCTTATTTATTTGTAAATGATCTGAGATTGTATTAGGATTAGTTAGATATATTGTATACATGTATCAACCCTTTCCCTCATAAAGACGCTTTGTGACACCTTTGCACTAGACAGCTTTGTGAAAACATGGCGACCTAAAGGAGAAAATGCTCAATACAAGCAATTTCTTCTTTTATCAGCATGTTTTCAACTCTATTTAATTGTTGTACTTTCCCTCATATAGACGCCTCTGCAGCAGACAGCTTTTTGAAAACATAGTGACAAAAGAAGAAATTGCACAAAACGCGCAATTTCTCCTTTTGCCACAATGTTTTCCACTTTTTGTCATAGGTTATCCATTCAATTATGGAGATTTTCTATGTTTTGACAAAACATGTTCAAAGTCGTCTGCTGCAGAATTGTCGTATGAGGGAAAGGGTTAACAAAAACCAACATGTACATTTCTTTCTCTTGGACGGATTTTTTTTAAAATTATGTTTACAAAGTCGTCTGCTGCAGATTTGTTGTTAACCCTTTCCCTGATACTGACAAGTTTATAACATAATTACATTCCATGACAGTTGAAAACAATGTGGGAAGTGGAGGAATTGCTCCATGAGCTTTTTCTCTCTTTACAAAAAGTTTTTTCTGCATTGTATCTTTCGTCCAATACAAGCACAGCAGATTAAAACACTGGTTCCAAGCATTAAGAGAAAGGGAGTGTGTATGGTTTGAAGATCTGAATACAACTTATTTGTGTTCAATATTGTATCTGTTGTTGGTACTGAAAAATAATCACAATATCTTAATACTAGTACATGTAGGAGTTTTTAATCAATGATTGGCAGTAGAAAATTTTGATATCTTCCAGAGAAATAGATGAAAAAACCTAATATATCAAAATATGTTTTATTAAATAGAATTTAAGTAAAATGAGAAATTCCCCATCAAGAGCAATTTCTTTTTTTGCCTCAATGTTTTCAAATCATAACTGTTGCAGAAGCATCTAAATGCTTCTGCATAAAGGAAAGCAATAGTCCTTTCGGTCATGTAAATGGCATTTTATGCCTCTATAGTAGATGACTTAATATCAGTATGGGAAAGGTTTGTCTGCTGCAAAGGTTTCAAAAATAAGTATTTATGAGGAAAAGGGATAAGATTGGTAAAAATGACAGCATAAAGCTTTCTGCCCAATTCAGAGAAGAAGCATTGTGGAAACAATGTATATTTAGCAAGTAAATTACTTTCTTTACTTTTTAACCCTTTCCCACATACAACAAATCTACAGTAGACAACTTTGAAATCATTTTGGAAAAAACATGGAAAATCTCCATAAAGGAGAGATTAATTTTTAAATAGAGATGAAAATAGTGTGGCAAAAGGAGAAATTGCTCAATATGAGAAATTTCTTCTTTTGCCACAATGCTTTTAAATTTGTCTGCATGTGTCAGAGGTTTTACCATTTTTGCGACAATGCTTTTAAATTTGTCTGCATGTGTCAGAGGTTTTTCCATTTTCCTCATATGACAATTCCGCAGCAGGCGACTTTGAACATATTTCGTCAAAAAATTGAAAATCTCTAATTGATTTGAAACCTATGACTAAAAGTGGAAAACATTGTGGCAAAAGGAGAAATTGCTCAAAACAAGCAATTTCTTCTTTTGTCACTATGTTTTCAAAAAGCTGTCTGTTGCAGAGGCATCAGAAAGCGTCTATATGAGGGAAAGGGTTAAATACTCTTTTCAAATCTGAAACTCTCCTCCTATATATTTTATTACATAGTGAATGTATGAATACATAATGAAATTATAGCGTTAATGTTTCGTATCTTTTATTTTTAAGTAGAATTAAATCTCATAATTACAAAAACAATTTTTAAGAATAAAATTTTCAAATTCAATCAAACTTAGTTGTTTTCCTGTTAATTTCCAGTCATGATCTTCCATCAATACATTATACAATACATGTATATAATATATCTGAGTCATTTTTGTGAAAGGCTGTCAAACGTTTATTGATTGATTGATTGGGGTTTAAAGCCGTTTTTAACAATTTCTCAGTTATATCACGGGGGCCAGTTCACCTACTCATGCATTTCCTGGTTTTCTCACACCAGTTCTCCACACAACAATCTTCCCAAGCAACTGGCTGCTTTTCCACATAGACTTAGCCCATTGGTGGAAGACGAATGACGCATGTCGCATTGACTTTTGTCAATCGTCGGAAAGAAATTTGCCCCTAGCCGGGAGGCTGTCAAACGACGAAAATGTATGTTGCTCCTGACCCTTGATGGTCTACCTACATGTAAGAGACTGTAGATGTGACCTATAACCTTTTGCAACTTACAGATGCATCTGCAGCAGACGACTTTTGACACGAAGATTTAAACTATTCAATAATGACACTTTAACTCATTCCAACATACAGACACTTTCCAACGCCTCTGCAGTAGACAACTTTTGAAAACCCTTGTGACAAATAGTGAAATTACTCATAATGAACAATTTCTGTTTGCCACAATGTTTTCAACTTTATTCAATTATTGTACTTTCTTTTATAGAGAGTTTCCCTATTTTTAACTAAATCTTTTTAAAAGACATCTGCTGTAGATTTGTTGCATGTGGGAAAGGGTTAATCAAAGCATATGAACTAAAACATCCACGGTTACCTGTAATGTTTCAAGTGAAACCTGAATCAGGTGATGGTTCAACAAACATTGGTCAACAGTCTGGGAAAATATCCAAGGATGCCGTTTTTCATTTAGAAAAATTGGTGTGCAAGTGCTAAAGACTCTTTCTCACATACAAAAATATGGAAAATCTCTATAAATAAATATAGTATATTATACCGTTAATTATTGAATGCAGCTGAAACATTGTGGCAAAAGTAATCTGCTGCAGATGCATCAAAATATGTCTGCATGTGGGAAAAGGTTAACCCTTTACTGCGTAGAAATGTTTTCTGATGCCCCTGCAGAAGAAGACTATTGAAAACATTGTGGAAAAAGGAATAAATTGTTAATAATTAAAAAAAATCTCATTTTACCACAATGCTTTCATCTTTAAACAATAATTATTCTTTCAAGTATAAATGGTTTCCGAAATTTTGACAAATTGTTTTTGAAGTGTGGGAGTGGTTAACGCAAAATTAGCTAAATAGTCTTGAAAAATGTCCGAACATGCTTTATCACTTATTTAGAAAACAGTGCTGGAAACTATTCCAAGCTTTGCAATCTGATACTGATCTGCAAGGTTCATTATTTTTTCAAGCGTTTTTGGTCAATTGGCCCATTACCAGTAGGCAATGCAAGTTTCTTCTCTATCAGGAATATTCGATCTCTTGGTTTCTGAAATATACAAAAAATAACAAACTGTCACAAAATGTACCCGGTACTCGTAATAAACTAATTGAAATTTTGCCACAATAAGCCATGCCTCAAATTAGTCATAAACAAATTTTATCGGGCTACATTTCTAGATGTTTCTAACATAAACATTACCTGTAAGTCTGAACATTGTCTAGGTTCAATGCCTGTTACAACAGTATTAAAATAAATTGCAAAGCAGCAAGTTCACAAACCTATGTTTTTAACCCCTTCCCTCATATGGACGCTTTTTGACGCCTCTGCAGCAGACAGCCTTTTGAAAACTTTGTGACAAAAGAAGGAATTGCTCAAAACGAGCAGTTTCTCCTTTTTGCCACAATGTTTTCCACTTTTAATCATAGGTTATCCATTCAATTATAGAGATTTTCTATTTTTTGACAAAATATGTTCAAAGTTGTCTGCTGCAGAATTGTTGTATGAGGGAAAGGGTTAAACCGAAATCAATCAATCTACATACAAAAAATATGCAGTCAACATATTTATTAAAATCTATTAAAGCAAAATTGGAATAACTCAATTAATGAAAGTATAATTATTGTAAAGAGATGAAAAGATTGTAGGGAAAGCGTTAATAACATCTTTTTCAACTTTCGTCAAGTCATATCATAGAGGCCTTTTCATGTGTTTCCTGGCTTTCTCACTACAGTACTTCACACAACAGACTTTTTAAGCAAATAGCTGCTTTTCCACATAGACTGTTAGGCCATTAGTCACTTTAGTGAAAGAAGAATGGCGTTTGTCACAGTGACGTTTGTCAAACATCAGAAAGAATGTTGGCCTAGGCTGGGTTCTAACTAAAAAAAACCTGAACTGACTGAACTTCAGGGTTTTTGGCTCCTGCATGTAGGAAAAAGGGCTTAATGATTGAAATAGCATTTTGTAGATGTGTACATACCTGCAATTTGGACATGTAAAAAAGACTGTCTGTCCTTCATCAGCAGACCTGGTCTGTTTGGTGGTATAGATCATCTCCCCATGATTACATTTGCTGCACTTTCTCTCCACCTAAAAAAACATCTATAGACTATTAACCCTCTCCCTCATACGACAATTCTGCAGCAGACGACTTTGAACATAATTTGTCAAAACATAGAAAATCTCCATAATTGAATGGATAACCTATGAATAAAAGTGGAAAACATTGTGGCAAAAGGAGAAATTGCATGTTTTGTGCAATTTCTTCTTTTGTCACTATGTTTTCAAAAAGCTCTCTGCTGCAGAGGCGTCAGAAAGCGTCTATATGAGGAAAAGGGTTAAACTTTTCCACAAACAACAAATCTGCAGCAAATACCTTTTTGATCAAATTATCCTTTTGCCACGATGTTTTCAAAAGTCGTCTGCTTCGGAGGTGTAGGAAATTTTATTTTACTTGATTTTCCGCATTGAGACTTTTCCTAATTGAAAACACTAATGAGAACTCTCAGACAACCAAACTCAACCCATTCCTATATCCAGGGCTATGGCGTGAAACGGTTGTAACTCAAATTAGTAATTTTTTACCAAGGTTAATCACTTCGCCATAAAGTCTTTATAAGCGTTTAATCAGTTTTCTTGGTAAACAATGGAAATTTAGGTGCCATTGCTCGTTCTGAGCAATAGCACCTAAATTTGCATTATTTACAAAATGGTCAAAATTGCCCCTAAACCAGGGTTTTCAAAATAGGTTTTTAGTTACAACTGTTCCACGCCAAGCCCTCGATATACAAATGCATTTTCAACTCATCTGCAGCAGGTTACTTTTCAAAACATCAACATAGTGTTAAACATCATCATATTTATAATGAGGGATTCCTCCTTGCGCCTTTTTTTCAATAATTGTAAGACGGACAAAAATCTTGGTATAACAAATAATATTTATTGCTTAAAGCTCAAGGACTTAGCTCATATATAAACAATGTATTAATGTATGAAAACATTGTGGCAAAAGGAGAAATTGCACGTTTTGTGCAATTTCTTCTTTTGTCACTATGTTTTCAAAAAGTCGTCTGCTGCAGAGGCGTCAGAAAGCGTCTATATGAGGGAAAGGGTTAAGTCATAGCATACACAAATGTAAGTTTTTATGATTGCCTAAAAAGTTATTATCTGACAAAAGGACATTATAATTCACAGGAACCCTCCAGTATAATTTGATTGAGATCCAGATTAATAAGGGAAAGTAAACACAATCTCTGTATATATCTAATCATTCTAATGTAAAAATCAAATAGGCAGACCCAGCTCATCATGGGATTTGAACCCTTCAAAATTTGACCAGTATGAGATGTCAATGCTCTAAGCTATGTGGGCTATCAATCCAGGGGTTGTGAGTTTGAACCCCAGCTTGGCCAACATTCTTTCCAATGATTGACAAAAGTCACTGACATGCGTCATTCGTCATTCACCAATGGGCTTACAGTCTATGTTGTAAAGCAGCCAGTTGCTTGGAAAGTATGTTGTATAGAGTACTGCATGTGTGAGAAAACCAGGAAACATATGAGTAGGTGAACTGGCCGCCGTGATATGAATGAAAAATAGTTGAAAATGGCGTAAAACCCCAATCAATGCTCTACCACTTATACAACCGCCCATAAGGGTAATATACTGTGCAGACTGACAGATGAAGAAGTGATCCCAATTTTGTCACCCTTCTAAGGCAGAGCACATACCAAAAAACAATTATCTGACAACTTCACAAATCAGAGGAATCCTCCTTTGACGGAGATCCAGAGACGGGAGAGTGACCAGTTCTTTGGCCAGTTATATCTCTGTAATGACCAAACCCTGGTCAACTTCTCCAAAGACAGGCTCTCTAACCTCTACACCACAGAGACGGTGTTTGAATCTGCCTAAGAAAAAATTGATTGTCTAATTGGTGTTTTACGCCGCTTTCAACAATTTTCCAGTTATATCACGGTGTTTCCTAGGAAAGTTACCAGTACTACTGTTCTATTTATCCTGACAAAGTCGGTCGTAATGCTAACCCAAAATCATGAGCGCCACAGAGGGCAGCCAATGCCAGCCATTACTACCATTTTTAAAGTCTTTGTATAAGAATAACTTACAAGTGGTCCATCAAGTATACCGCTTGCCTTCGCCTGTCCATCCAGTTTCGTGTCTATTTTGTTGAATGTTATCTTTGTGTATGATTTTACTCCATCAAAGTCTGATTAAGACAAAAAAACAATATTAATTCAACTCTTGAGGCCAAATACCTACTTCAGATGTCACATGAAAGATTGCAATAATAAACAAAAGAGTTCAAAGAAACAGATGTATCAATAGATATATATAAGTAAGTGAAAGTGTGAAGCATCAACAGAGATCCATAAGTGTCTTCCTCCAAAGACAGGTGACAACTTTCTATAAGGAACTTTTTGAAGCCAGGACATGTGACGTGTGATCAAGTTACTATTACCCAGAAAGTACCAACAGCTAGGTTTTTTTAAAATTTTATAAGCATATTTTGATCAAACTAGTTTATTTAATAATTTACACAGTAACATAATTCATTAATGACAATTCATCATGACATTAATGATTTAAAGTGGTCCAACTTGACGTCTCAATCCACCTACTTCCTGGATAATAAACACACCAAATAAAATTAGTAAGGACGACCTACAGGCTCTGTCCTAGGACCATACCTAGACAATTTGCATTAGGCTCAGGGTGATACAAATATTGTACTTTGTAGCGACACAGGTCTTCCTTGCTATTAATAATATTATAATATATAATATATATTGACAGTAGTATAGTGGTCTGTCCCATAGATAGACAAGCTATGTTCGAGTTCGAGCCCCGTCCCTCGGTGGGCGACACCGTAAGTTAACCCAGCTGAAAGAGTCCGATCAGAACAGGGCTCGAACTCATAACCTCTTGTCCCGTAGGTGAAACACTCTACCACGTCACCATAAAAGCTAGATATATATTAGTAAGGAAGTATAAGTATCCTCATACACATAGCTACAGAATTATTGTCTATTTATGGGAAACTACAGACCACTATACTACATATAATATTCAATTATTCAATACTCGTCAAATGAACAATCATGATTGATGATTGTTAACCCTTTCCCTCATATAGACGCTTTCCGACGCCTCTGCAGCAGACGGCCTTTTAAAAACATAGTGACAAAAGAAGAAATTGCACAAAACCTGCATTTTCTCCTTTTGCCACAATGTTTTCCACTTCTTGTCATAGGTTATCCATTCAATTATGGAGATTTTCTATGTTTAGACAAAATATGTTCAAAGTCGTCTGCTGCAGAATTGTCGTATGAGGGAAAGGGTTAAACATGGTTTGTTTGTTCGAATTGGGTTTTATGCTTTTTCAAATTGTATGATGGTGAACAGTACACAGATCCTGATCAGATGCTAATGTATGAAGGCATTTGTTTTGCTTTTATAATACCTTGGTCTTCTGCTGAGGTCTAGATCAATCAAATTATACAGAATTCCTTCTTTTCATAAGACTACACATACACTCATAATCATACATATATACGTATATACTTGGTTTACCAAAGCTGTGCCATATGGTGGCTGGTTTCTGCTATCTCATGTTAGTTTGTTGTACAAATTGTAGTGTTTGCTAATACCCAAGATGCTCCAACATGGTTACACACCAAACAAGGCATGGGGCGTGTTGGCAGGTGCTACTATTGTGTGTTACATGTAGTAATGTTAGTGAGGGTGCCAACATGCGAGTATGACAAATTCCCCATCAGTCAAGTTTGTCATGAGTTGGACCTGTTAGTGTTGCATTTAGTCAAGGTTGTTGTTCTTGAATGCAATTAATCTATTTGGTTGACTCACTGTTTCAGTGTTTGCATCCAAACAAAGTTTTAATGTCTGCCATTTTCACCTCAAAATAAATTCCCAAATTCTGTATAAAAAAATACCCACCCATTAGGTTCACCTGGAACTGGCATGTTTGACAAGTAAGAATATTTTCCAATCCAATGTGAGGCAGCACTGTTCCACATCTAGGGCAGAAATCAAGGTCTGTTAGAAAATACTCTTTCGCGTTTTTCTCTTGAATTTTATGTTGATTTTGTGTCATTGTGCTTATCTGTGGTCTTACGAATTGTATGTGTAACGTCAGACACAACACTTATCAAGTGACTGACACAAATGTATAGTCAAATTAGGATGTATAATTCATTAAAGCAATCATAGCGACATAACTTCTTGTAAATCCATATTTTCCATGGAGGCTGACATCTTGGTTGTGATAGAGCTATTAACAATTTTGACCGAAATATATAATTGTTTATCTTTATATAAAAGTGGAGTTAATCGATAAGATAACCATAATTGGTTAATTATATTCATAATACAATTACAAAATAATAATACCCCTAAGATATCAAAAATATTTCCATCTATTTCGAGTTTTCATCTAAATACACTGAAATTATTTCGTCAGATTTAATTTAAATTTTATGTTACCAAAGTCAGCCTTGTTTTGAAAATAATTGAACCAGTTTTAAAACACGTGTTTTAGAATGAAGCTTTTAACACACAATATGTTGACCTCCAGCATTATAAAGGGAGTAACGAAAGGGTTTTCCACTGGGAATACAGGTATGTCATTTAATGTATCGGCTGTATGAGGTGTTGGTAGAATCTGGCGTTCAAACTTTTGATATAATCTTTAACCCTTTCCCTCATACAACACTTCTGCAGCAGACGACTTTGAACGTATTTTGTCAAAACATAGAAAATCTCCATAATTGAATGGATAACCTATGACAAAAAGTGGAAAACATTGTGGCAAAAGGAGAAATTGCACGTTTTGTGCAATTTCTTCTTTTGTCACTATGTTTTCAAAAAGCCGTCTGCTGCAGAGGCGTCAGAAAGCGTCTATCTGAGGGAAAGGGTTAAAGAGGTACAGTGAACTCGTAAACTATATATTTTGGTGAATTCGTAACCCGGCCTTACATTTTTAAAAAAGATGCGTTTGTTTGAAAATATTTCGTAACTTGTTTTAGTACAAGTTTAACTAATATGTGATAAATAACGATATATTTATTGGCTGCCAGAAGAAAAGGACCCCACCCAAAATCAACCCCGTTTTTACTCAGAAGAAACGACCCCAGTTTTTCTTACACATTGTTCTTATTGCAATTAATACAGTCAAGTTACGGGTGCATGGAAATACCGAATTACACCGAATTTCACTTTGAATTTCCACTATAACAAGCTTATTAGCTTAAAATGAGTGAATTAAGTATTATGAACTGCCGTATAACCATACTCGATTTCATGGTTGACTTATTTTTAGTGTACTGACTTATTGTTAACAGGAGTTATGGCTCCTTATTTAACAAAAAATGTTGTTTCTTGCCGTTTCCGTGCAATAACTGCCACAAATGTGAACTGTTTTCTTTCAAACTTAGTAACAAGTTTAAATGCCTTAAGGGCTAGGCCAAGTTTGATCGTCACTTTCGGCTGACTTTATTTGGTGGAGTTATGGCACCTCATTTAACAAAAAAAGTCGTTTCTTGCTGTTTCCGTGCAATAACTCCCACAAATGTGAACCGTTTTTTTTCAAACTTGGTAACAATGTTAAATGCCTTAAGGGCTAGGCCAAGTTTGATCATCACTTTCGGGGGACTTTATTCGGTGGAGTTATGGCCCCTTATTCAACAAAAAATGTTGTTTCTTGCTGTTTCCGTGCAATTACTGCCACAAATCATGAACCGTTTTTATGCCCCCACGGAATCTCCGATTCGGGGGGCATATAGTTTTTGGCCTGTCTGTTGGTCTGTCTGTCTGTCTGCACAAAAAAAACTTTAACCTTGGCCATTACTTTTGAACCATAACAGGTACGGCTACCATATTTCACATGTGTATTCCTTGTGACATGACCTTTCTGTCAGTACCAACATTTTTGACCTTGCGACCTTGACCTTTGACCTAGATGTTGCCATTCTCGAAAAAAACTTTAACCTTGGCCATTACTTTTGAACCATAACAGATACGGCTACCATATTTCACATGTGTATTCCTTGTGACATGACCTTTCTGTCAGTACCAACATTTTTGACCTTGCGACCTTAACCTTTGACCTAGATGTTGCCATACTAAAAAAAAACTTTAACCTTGGCCATTTCTTTTGAACCATAACAGGTACGGCTACCATATTTCACATGTGTATTCCTTGTGACATGACCTTTCTGTCAGTACCAACATTTTTGACCTTGCGACCTTGACCTTTGACCTAGATGTTGCCATTCTCGAAAAAAACTTTAACCTTGGCCATTACTTTTGAACCATAACAGATATGGCTACCATATTTCACATGTGTATTCCTTGTGACATGACCTTTCTGTTAGTACCAACATTTTTCACCTTGCGACCTTGACCTTGACCTAGATGTTGCCATTCTCGAAAAAAACTTTAACCTTGGCCGTTTCTTTTGAACCATAACAGGTATGGCTACCATATTTCACATGTGTATTCCTTGTGACATGACCTTTCTGTCAGTACCTTGCGACCTTGACCTAGATGTTGCCTTTCTCGAAAAAAACTTTAACCTTGGCCATTACTTTTGAACCATAACAGGTATGGCTACCATATTTCACATGTCAGTACCAACATTTTTGACCTTGCGACCTTGACCTTTGACCTAGATGTTGCCATTCTCGAAAAAAACTTTAACCTTGGCCATTACTTTTGAACCATAACAGATACGGCTACTATATTTCACATGTGTATTCCTTGTGACATGACCTTTCTGTCAGTACCAACATTTTTGACCTTGCGACCTTTACCTTTGACCTAGATGTTGCCATTCTCAATTTTTTTTTTAACCTTCCCCACTACTTTTGAACAATAACAGGTAATGCTACCATATTTCACATGTGTATACCTTGCGACCTTGAACTTTGACCTAGATGTTGCCATTGGGGGGCATCAGTGTTTCACAAACACATCTTGGTTTTTTTTCAAACTTGGTAACAAGGTTAAATGCCTTAAGGGCTAGGCGAAGTTCGATCGTCACTTTCGATGGACTTTATTCGGTGGAGTTATGGCCCCTTATTTAACAAAAAATGTTGTTTCTTGTCGTTTCCATGCAATAACTGCCACAAATGTGAACCGGTTTTTAGCTCCACAGTCAAGCTTATGTCATGGCGAATTGTCCGTTGTGCGTGCATGCGTGCGTTAACTTTTTCCTTTAAACGACTTCTTCTCACTAACCACTTGGCCAATTTGGTTGAAACTTCATAGGAAGCATCCTCTCAATGTCCTCTCTTAAATTCCTTCAATTTTTTTTTATCCATCCATAATTCTGGTTTCCATGGCAACCAAAAGAAAAAAATAGTGAAAACTTAAAAAATCTTCTCCTCCGAAAGTGTCAGGCTGATTTTTAAATAATTTTGTAGAAATGTTGATTGGTCGAAAAACATGGTCGCCAGAGGGCGGGGCTATTTTGCCTTATATGACCATAGTGAAAACTTAAAAAATCTTCTTCTCTGAAAGTGTTAAGCAGATTTTCAAATAATTTTGTAGAAATGTTCCTTGGGTGACCCTCTATCAGATTTCTTCAAGCCATGTTGATTGGTTAAAAAAACATGGCCGCCCGAGGGCGGGGCTATTTTGCCTTATACGGCTAAAGAGAGAACTTAAAAAATCTTCTCCTCCGAAAGTGTCAGGCTGATTTTCAAATAATTTTGTAGAAATGTTCCTTGGGTGACCCTTTATTAGATTCCTTCAAGAAATGTTGATTGGTGGAAAAACATGGCCGCCAGGGTCGGGGCTATTTTGCCTTATATAGCTATAGTGTAAACTTAAAAATTCTTCTTCTCCGAAAGTGTTCAGCCGATTTTCAAATAATTTTGCAGAAATGTTCATTGGGTGACCCCCTATCAGATTCCTTCAAGCCATATTGATTGATCGAAAAATATGGCCGCCAGAGGGCGGGGCTATTTTGCTCTATATGACCATAGTGAAAATTTAAAAAATCTTCTTCTCCGAAAGTATTGAGCAAATTTTCAAATAATTTTGTAGAAATGTTCTTTGGGTGACCCTTTATCAGATTCCTTCAAGTCATGTTGATTGGTTGAAAAATATGGCCGCCATGGGACGGGGCTATTTTGCCTTATATGGCTATGGTGAAAACTTAAAATATCCTCTCCTCCGAAAGTGTCAGGCCGATTTTCAAATAATTTTGCAGAAACATTCCTTGGGTGACACTCTACAAGATTTCTTTAAGCCATGGTGGGTGGTAAAAAATATGGCCACTAGGGGGCAGGGCTGTTTGGAGATTTGATTTTTGCCTTATGGCCGTGGAGCGATACTGGCCCTCTTGGGCCTCTTGTTTTTTTCAAACTTGGTAACAAGGTTAAATGCCTTAAGGGCTAGGCCTTGTTCGATCGTCACTTTCGGTGGAGTTATGGCCCCTCAATTAACAAAAGAAGTCGTTTCTTGCTGTTTCCGTGCAATAACTGCCACAAACTTGGTAACAACCTAGGCCAAGTTCGTTTAATTTACCCTGTAATACATGTTCAATAAAAAGTCTACTGACATGTTTAAACCTAACCTCAACATTTTCCTACAATATTTCCTGCAAGCGGGGGATATAAATTTCATGAATTTGCTTGTTCACCGACGAGATCTTTCCAATGGTATATCAAACCTGAGGCAAGTTGATTAAAAATCTCTCATATTACATTACTCGAAAACGGTAAACAATTATAGCGACAAACTTTGGTTTAAATGAAAGGTTTTGATGTCCTCTATCATTGATAGCATAAAACAAAAAAGTTAAAACGTAAACAGTGTCACAAATTAGCAAAAACCGATTTGACAGCTTTAATAGGCTGCTTTTCTCTAAATATTTAACAAAATTGCAATTGACATAATAGCTAAGTCATAACTTGGTTCTTAAACATGATGTTGGGTGTAAAACAATAAACGACATTATATATTTTACTTAAATGTTCACAGAAGTTTTATAACGTCAAATATGTATCTGTATAACTACCATAACTGGACAGCATTTTAGCCGTTACCATTGAATTTATAAAATCGAAAGTAAACATTGACCACTGGTACCATAGAAATAATCCAAGTCTGTTGACACAAAATTTATTACCACCATTTCTCAACTTGCATTGCTTGTTATAAGAACTGTTCTCTCTTTGTCAATTTTATTTTGTTGAATACTAAAGATCAACTAAAATGTTAACAGTTTTTAGCTCGACTTTTGAAAAAAAACGAGAGCTATTGTCATGACCCTGGCGTCGTCGTCGTCCGGTTAAGGTTTTTGTTCAGCTCAGCTTTTTTTCTGTTTTCTAACAAACTACTACTGTTAAAGTCACTAAACTTCATAAACATAATCATAATATGTTAAATAATAAAAGTATATAGCTGGAAATCTTTATTTGTTTCACTTAAAACTTCAAAACGTAAGGTTAAGGTTTTTTGTTTAGCTCAGGTTTTTGACAATTTTTTACTCATGATTTTTTCATATCTTAAAAACTTTTCTTTTTTTTTGCTTGAAACTTCACAAACTTGCTGAATGTCTTAAGTTGACCGTATATAACATGTTTCATAACTCTGTAAATAGTATTGACAAAATTATCTCTCCATTTCGATTTAGAAAATCTACTTTGAAGGGAGAAAAATGGTGATAACTGAAACACAATTTAACCTATAGCTTTGAAACTTCCTAAACTTATTCAATGTCTTAACATTACTTGATACAACAAGTTCCATAACCCTGAACTTAATATTGACCAAATTATCCCCCCTTTTGGACTTAGAAAATCTACACTGAAGGTGTTTTCATGCGGTTAAGGTTTTTTAGATCACCTGAGCCGAAGGTTCAAGGTGAGCTATTCTGATCACTTTTTGTCCGTCGTCCGTCCGTTCGGCGTTAACTTTTAGCTTTAAACATCATCTCCTCCCAAACTCCAAGTACAATTTCCGTGAAACATCACAGGACTGTTCCTCTGGTTGGCCTCTTTCAAAATTGTTCAAAGATTTAAATTTCATTGAGAACTTTGGTTGCTGCGGCATCAGAAAGGGGACAAAATGTCCAAACTTTAAAAATCTTCTCCTCCGAATCTGCCTGTCAGATTCAAATATAATTTGGTAGAAATGTTCCTTGGGTGACCCTCTATAAAAATTGTTCAAGCCATACTGATTGGGCGAAAAACATGGCAGTCAGGCTGCATCAAAAAAGGGGCAAAATGACAAAATTTGAAAATTCCATTTTTATGAAAGTGCTTGTCTGATTTTAAGAAAATATAATACGAATCTTACTGTAATGATCCTCTATTTAATTTGTTTAAGCCGTTTTGATTGGTTACACAATCATAGCAACCAGGCGTCATCACAAAAGGGGTAAATTGAACTTTTAGCTACAAATGACAACCAACTCCTACCAATTCAATAGACCAATTTCCACAAAACATCACAGGAATGTTCCTATGGTGGTCCTCTTTCAAAATTGTTTAAAGATTTAAATTCAAATGAGAACTTTGGTTGCTGCGGCATCAGAAAGGGGACAAAATGTCCAAACTTTAAAAATCTTCTCCTCCGAATCTGCCTGTCAGATTCAAATATAATTTGGTAGAAATGTTCCTTGGGTGACCCCCTATAAAAATTGTTCAAGCCATACTGATTGGTCGAAAAACATGGCAGTCAGGCGGCATCAGAAAAGGGGCAAAATTTGAAAATTTGAAAATTCCATATTTATGAAAGTGCTCGTCTGATTTTAAGAAAATATAATATGAATCTTACTGTAATGATCCTCTATTTAATTTGATTAAGCCGTTTTGATTGGTTACACAATCATAGCAACCAGGCGTCATCACAAAAGGGGTAAATTGAACTTTTAGCTACAAATGACAACCTGACTCCTACCATTCCAATAGACCAATTTCCACAAAACATCACAGGAATGTTCCTTTGGTGGTCCTCTTTCAAAATTGTTCAAAGATTTAAATTCCATTGATAACTTTGGTTGCTGCGGCATCAGAAAGTGAGAAAAATACCCAAATTTTAAAATCCTTTTCCTCCATAATCTACTTGTGCGATTGCAAGATAATTTGGTAGAAATGTTCCTTAAGTGACCCTCTAAATAAACTGTTGAAGCCATATTGATTTCGTTGAAAAACAGGGCAGCAATGCGGCATCAGGAAAGGTGCAAAATGACAAAAACTTTATAATTCCATTCTTATTAAAGTTCTTGTTAGATTTCAAGATATAAATGGCCTTTACTGATAAGCTGTTTCTTGAGAAGTGTCCACTCCTTTGCAGTTTCATTTGCACTCCCTGATAACAAAATTCCCAGATATTTGCAGTTAAATATTTGCTACTAATTTACTATCAATTAGGTGATCGATTTAGGGCCATCTTGGCCCTCTTGTTATTAGCTCGACTTTTGAAAAAAACGAGAGCTATTGTCATGACCCTGGCGTCGTCGTGCTATTGGGATCACATTTTGTCCGGTGTCCGTCTGTCGTGCGTCTTCAACATTTGAGCTTGTTAACACTCTACAGGCTACATTTTGCATCCAATCTTCATGAAAGTTTATCAGAACGTTCATCGCCATAAAATCTTGGACAAGTTCGAAACTGGGCCATATGAAGTCAAAAACTAGGTCACTAGGTCGAATTGAAGGGAAATCTTGTTAACACTCTGGAGGCCACATTTTCAATTTGAGCACGTTGAAACTTTATCAGAATGTATGTCTTAATGATATGTAGGTCAAGTTTGAACATGGGTTATGTAGGGTCAAAAAGTAGGTCACTAGGTCAAATTGAAGGAAAATCTTGTTAACACTCCAGAGGCCGCAATTTTTGCTTAAGCAGTTAGAAATTTTGTCAGAATGTTTGTCTTAAAAATATCTAGGTCAAGTTCGAATATGGGTTATGCCGGGTCAAAAACAAAAAAGGAAAATATTGTTAACACTTTGGATGCCGCATTTTTTGCTTCAGCAGCTTGAAATTTCGTCAGAATGTTTGTCTAAATGATATCTAGGCCAAGTTCGGATATGGGTCATGCCGGGCTGAAAACTAGGTCACTAGGCCAAATTTAAGGGTAATCTTGTTAACACACTGGATACTGCATTTTAAATTTCAGCATGATGAAACTTTATCAGATTGTTTTTCTTGATGATATGTAGGCCAAGTTCGAATATGGGTCATGCTGGGTCAAAAACTAGGTCACTAGATCAAATTGAAGGAAAATCTTGTGAACACTTTGGATGCCACATTTTTTGCTTCAGCAGCTTGAAATTTGGTCAGAATGTTTGTCTGAATTATATCTAGGTCAAGTTCGAATATAGGTCATATTAAATCAGAAACTAGGTCAATAAAGGAAAATATGGTTCAAACTCCGGAGGCCGCATTTTTACTTTGAGCAAGTTGAAACGTCAGAATGCTGTCTTGATGATATCGAGTCCATGTTGGAATATGGGTCATATCAGGTAAAAAAAATATAGATCACTAGGCCAAATGAAGGAAAATATTGTTAGCACTGTGGAGGTTGCATTCAGAATAATTGTCTTGATGTGTTTTGCATTGCAGTACATTGTATAATTAAGGTGAGCGATCCAGGGCCATCATGGCCCTCTTGTTTATTTGTTCTCCCTACCAGTCGAGCGTCTGTGCCGTACGCGGTGCTCTTGTTTATTATTATGTCTCCCCCATTACATGGGGGTGACATATTGTTTTTGCCCGTTCCATCCGTCCTTCCGTCTGTCACACTTGTTTCCGCTCAATAACTGAAGAACGCTTGGTATGCAGGTTGGTCATGACCAGTAGCTGACCCCTATTAATTTTGATAACAGAAGGTCAAAGGTCAAGGTCATGGTGACCTTGTGAGGTAAAAAATGGTTTCCGCTCAATAACTGAAGAACGCTTTGGCTGAGGAACTCTATACTTGGTATGCAGGTTGGCCATGCCTAGTAGAAGACCCCTATTGATTTTGAGGTCAGTACGTCTTAAGTCAAGGTCACAGTGATCATGAGCTTGAAAGGTCACAGTGACAATGAGCTGATAAATAGTTTTTGCTTGGGCCCAGGAACTTCATACGTGATGTACAGGTTGGTCACCACCAGCAAATGACCCCTATTAATTTTAAGGTCACTAGGTCAAAGGTCAAGGTCACAGTGGTCAAGGTCACATCCGTCACACTTGTTTCCGCTCAATAACTGAAGAACGCTTGGGCATAGGATCTTCATACTTGGTATGCAGGTTGGTCATGACCAGTAGATGACTCCTATTGATTTTGATGTCAGAAGGTCAAAAGTCAAGGTCATGGTGACCTTGTGAGGTAAAAAATGGTTTCCGCTCAATAACTGAAGAACGCTTGGGCCGAGGAACTCCATACTTGGTACGCAGGTTGGCCATGCCCAGTAGAAGACCCTATTAATTTTGAGGTCAAAGTCAAGGTCACAGTGACTTTGAGCTGAAAGGTCACAGTGACAATGAGCTGAAACATTGTTTTTGCTTAATAACTGTAGAATGCTTTGGCCATGGAAGTTAATATTGGTGTGCAGGTTGCTCACCACCAGTAGATGACCCCTATTGATTTTGAGGTCACTAGCTTAAAGGTAAAGGTCATGGTTTCCTCTCAATAACTAAAGAATGCTTATGTTGAGGAACTTCATACCTGGTGTGCAGGTTGGTCCTAACCAGTAAATGACCTTTATTGAATTTGTTTGATTTTGAGGTCACAAGGTCAAATGTCGAAGGTCACGGTAACCTTCAGCTGAAAAATGTGTTTTACTCAATAACTCAAGAACGCTTATACCCAGGAACTTCATACTTGGTGTGCAGCTTGGTCCTAACCTGTAGATGACCCCTATTGATTGTGATGTCAGTAGGTCAAAGACCAAGGTCATGGTAACCCTCAGCTGAAAAATGGTTTCCGCTCAATAACTGAGGATTGTCACTGTTGCTTCATCTCCAGTCCAAAACTAAAAAATTCATCTCCATCATTTCTTTTCCTCCCCTACGACCACACAAATGGGGAGACAAGCGCTTTTTCAAAAAAGCAATCTCTAGTTTAGTGTTGAATTTAATTAAGAGGATTATGGCCATGGGATTTAGCCCGTTTACGTTCGGAAAGTGCAATATTATATTGATTGCAGGTCATAGGAAAACATTCATTAAACATTGCCATGTTGATTGGTTGAAAAATATGGCCGCCATGGGACGGGGCTATTTTGCCTTATATGGCTATGGTGAAAACTTAAAATATCCTCTCCTCCGAAAGTGTCAGGCCGATTTTCAAATAATTTTGCAGAAACATTCCTTGGGTGACACTCTACAAGATTTCTTTAAGCCATGGTGGGTGGTAAAAAATATGGCCACTAGGGGGCAGGGCTGTTTGGAGATTTAATTTTTGCCTTATGGCCGTGGAGCGATACTGGCCCTCTTGGGCCTCTTTTTTTTTTCAAACTTGGTAACAAGGTTAAATGCCTTAAGGGCTAGGCCTTGTTCGATCGTCACTTTCGGTGGAGTTATGGCCCCTCAATTAACAAAAGAAGTCGTTTCTTGCTGTTTCCGTGCAATAACTGCCACTAACTTGGTAACAACCTAGGCCAAGTTCGTTTAATTTACCCTGTAATACATGTTCAATAAAAAGTCTACTGACATGTTTAAACCTAACCTCAACATTTTCCTACAATATTTCCTGCAAGCGGGGGATATAAATTTCATGAATTTGCTTGTTCACCTTGCGACCTTGACCTTTGACCTAGATGTTGCCATTCGAGGGCATCAGTGTTTCACAAACACATCTTGTTTCATATATGAAAAGGGCGCAACGAGATCTTTCCAATGGTATATCAAACCTGAGGCAAGTTGATTAAAAAATCTCTCATATTACATTACTCGAAAACGGTAAACAATTATAGTGACAAACTTTGGTTTAAATGAAAGGTTTTGATGTCCTCTATCATTGATAGCATAAAACAAAAAAGTTAAAACGTAAACAGTGTCACAAATTAGCAAAAACCGATTTGACAGCTTTAATAGGCTGCTTTTCTCTAAATATTTAACAAAATTGCAATTGACATAATAGCTAAGTCATAACTTGGATCTTAAACATGATGTTGGGTGTAAAACAATAAACGACATTATATATTTTACTTAAATGTTCACAGAAGTTTTATAACGTCAAATATGTATCTGTATAACTACCATAACTGGACAGCATTTTAGCCGTTACCATAGAATTTATAAAATCGAAAGTAAACATTGACCACTGGTACCATAGAAATAATCCAAGTCTGTTGACACAAAATTTGTCAAAAAAGTGAATTTTATACCACCATTTCTCAACTTGCATTGCTTGTTATAAGAACTGTTCTCTCTTTGTCAATTTTATTTTGTTGAATACTAAAGATCAACTAAAATGTTAACAGTTTTTAGCTCGACTTTTGAAAAAAAACCGAGAGCTATTGTCATGACCCTGGCGTCGTCGTCGTCCGGTTAAGGTTTTTGTTCAGCTCAGCTTTTTTTCTGTTTTCTAACAAACTACTACTGTTAAAGTCACTAAACTTCATAAACATAATCATAATATGTTAAATAATAAAAGTATATAGCTGGAAATCTTTATTTGTTTCACTTAAAACTTCAAAACGTAAGGTTAAGGTTTTTTGTTTAGCTCAGGTTTTTGATAATTTTTTACTCATGATTTTTTCATATCTTAAAAACTTTTCTTTTTTTTTGCTTGAAACTTCACAAACTTGCTGAGTGTCTTAAGTTGACCGTATATAACATGTTTCATAACTCTGTAAATAGTATTGACAAAATTATCTCTCCATTTCGATTTAGAAAATCTACTTTGAAGGGAGAAAAATGGTGATAACTGAAACACAATTTAACCTATAGCTTTGAAACTTCCTAAACTTATTCAATGTCTTAACATTACTTGATACAACAAGTTCCATAACCCTGAACTTAATATTGACCAAATTATCCCCCCTTTTGGACTTAGAAAATCTACACTGAAGGTGTTTTCATGCGGTTAAGGTTTTTTATTAGCTCGACTTTTGAAAAAAACGAGAGCTATTGTCATGACCCTGGCGTCGTCGTGCTATTGGGATCACATTTTGTCCGGTGTCCGTCTGTCGTGCGTCTTCAACATTTGAGCTTGTTAACACTCTACAGGCTACATTTTGCATCCAATCTTCATGAAAGTTTATCAGAACGTTCATCGCCATAAAATCTTGGACAAGTTCGAAACTGGGCCATATGAGGTCAAAAACTAGGTCACTAGGTCGAATTGAAGGGAAATCTTGTTAACACTCTGGAGGCCACATTTTCAATTTGAGCACGTTGAAACTTTATCAGAATGTTTGTCTTAATGATATGTAGGTCAAGTTTGAACATGGGTTATGTAGGGTCAAAAAGTAGGTCACTAGGTCAAATTGAAGGAAAATCTTGTTAACACTCCAGCAATTTTTGCTTAAGCAGTTAGAAATTTTGTCAGAATGTTTGTCTTAAAAATATCTAGGTCAAGTTCGAATATGGGTTATGCCGGGTCAAAAACTAGGTCACTAGGCCAAATTTAAGGGTAATCTTGTTAACACACTGGATACTGCATTTTAAATTTCAGCATGATGAAACTTTATCAGATTGTTTTTCTTGATGATATGTAGGCCAAGTTCGAATATGGGTCATGCTGGGTCAAAAACTAGGTCACTAGATCAAATTGAAGGAAAATCTTGTGAACACTTTGGATGCCACATTTTTTGCTTCAGCAGCTTGAAATTTGGTCAGAATGTTTGTCTGAATTATATCTAGGTCAAGTTCGAATATGGGTCATATTGGATCAGAAACTAGGTCAATAAAGGAAAATATGGTTCAAACTCCGGAGGCCGCATTTTTACTTTGAGCAAGTTGAAACGTCAGAATGCTGTCTTGATGATATCGAGTCCATGTTGGAATATGGGTCATATCAGGTAAAAAAAATATAGATCACTAGGCCAAATGAAGGAAAATATTGTTAGCACTGTGGAGGTTGCATTCAGAATAATTGTCTTGATGTGTTTTGCATTGCAGTACATTGTATAATTAAGGTGAGCGATCCAGGGCCATCATGGCCCTCTTGTTTATTTGTTCTCCCTACCAGTCGAGCGTCTGTGCGGTACACGGTGCTCTTGTTTATTATTATGTCTCCCCCATTACATGGGGGTGACATATTGTTTTTGCCCGTTCCATCCGTCCTTCCGTCTGTCACACTTGTTTCCGCTCAATAACTGAAGAACGCTTTAGCTGAGGAACTCGATACTTGGTATGCAGGTTGGCCATGCCTAGTAGAAGACCCCTATTGATTTTGAGGTCAGTACGTCTTAAGTCAAGGTCACAGTGATCATGAGCTTGAAAGGTCACAGTGACAATGAGCTGATAAATAGTTTTTGCTTGGGCCCAGGAACTTCATACGTGATGTGCAGGTTGGTCACCACCAGCAAATGACCCCTATTAATTTTAAGGTCACTAGGTCAAAGGTCAAGGTCACAGTGGTCAAGGTCACATCCGTCACACTTGTTTCCGCTCAATAACTGAAGAACGCTTGGGCATAGGATCTTCATACTTGGTATGCAGGTTGGTCATGACCAGTAGATGACTCCTATTGATTTTGATGTCAGAAGGTCAAAAGTCAAGGTCATGGTGACCTTGTGAGGTAAAAAATGGTTTCCGCTCAATAACTGAAGAACGCTTGGGCCGAGGAACTCCATACTTGGTACGCAGGTTGGCCATGCCCAGTAGAAGACCCTATTAATTTTGAGGTCAAAGTCAAGGTCACAGTGACTTTGAGCTGAAAGGTCACAGTGACAATGAGCTGAAACATTGTTTTTGCTTAATAACTGTAGAATGCTTTGGCCATGGAAGTTAATATTGGTGTGCAGGTTGCTCACCACCAGTAGATGACCCCTATTGATTTTGAGGTCACTAGCTTAAAGGTAAAGGTCATGGTTTCCTCTCAATAACTAAAGAATGCTTATGTTGAGGAACTTCATACCTGGTGTGCAGGTTGGTCCTAACCAGTAAATGACCTTTATTGAATTTGTTTGATTTTGAGGTCACAAGGTCAAATGTCGAAGGTCACGGTAACCTTCAGCTGAAAAATGTGTTTTACTCAATAACTCAAGAACGCTTATACCCAGGAACTTCATACTTGGTGTGCAGCTTGGTCCTAACCTGTAGATGACCCCTATTGATTGTGATGTCAGTAGGTCAAAGACCAAGGTCATGGTAACCCTCAGCTGAAAAATGGTTTCCGCTCAATAACTGAGGATTGTCACTGTTGCTTCATCTCCAGTCCAAAACTAAAAAATTCATCTCCATCATTTCTTTTCCTCCCCTACGACCACACAAATGGGGAGACAAGCGCTTTTTCAAAAAAGCAATCTCTAGTTTAGTGTTGAATTTAATTAAGAGGATTATGGCCATGGGATTTAGACCGTTTACGTTCGGAAAGTGCAATATTATATTGATTGCAGGTCATAGGAAAACATTCATTAAACAAGTGCAAAATGGAAATGTAAACAGTATCATAGATGATGGATGTACTCCGGTACTAACACCTGGAGCATCTATTGACCAGGCCGAGACCATAACTGAGAATGTATGTGTTTTATTTCGAAATGTTAGTATAAGTCAGATAATCAGATTGTAATACGTATATTCAAATAATAGTTGTGTCGGAAAAACTCAGTGTCTTCATTTGTTTTCAGGTACTGTCATTACTACAAACGTTGATTGATGGTAGGAGGATTACTAAACGGCAACTAAATATCCACATCTATGAGGCCAGCTGTTCTTCGATATATGGAGAGACATCGCCCACTGAGATCAAACTCTTATCTGAAGACAAACAAGTCGGACATCCATTTCTTGGGCACCCTATTGATGCTAGTTGATGGCATTGGTCAACCATTATCTGCCAGACATTCCCTTGCGAGATAGTGGTTGTCATCAATTGTGTACCAGGGCTATTCGTGCAAACTGTTGCGATCACTGTGTGACTGGAACAGTGGTATTTACTTAATTTAAAATTTCAGTCAACATTTCGGACTGATGACAAATCCCTATAAAAAGAAAAAAATAATGTTTTGATCATTTTGAGGCTGTGATTTTGTCACATACATTATAAATATATATGTTTTGTAAATATTAAATATGTATAATTCTCCATCTGAATGCATTGTGTTCGTAATCAATTCATTGAAATAATTTCTTTTACTTTCTGATTGGTAAGTTATTTTTAGAAATTTCTATTTATAGTAAATGACATATAATCTATAAATGTCACATCATCTATTTATAGAAATGCAAGTTCGAACGTGTGCGCTCTTCTTCTATCTAAAGTGCACGGAGATATATCAATGTCCCTAAAGAGGAACGGGTTCCCTGAATAGAGAAGTGTCTGTCTGCTCACTTAATTGGATAGGCCGAAATGACAAAGTCTTTGCTTGGATTGCAAACGACTCTCAATTTACGCGTATATGTTTGTGCATAGCCTTATAGACCAATGTCTTCACTCATCTCCTTTTCTAGGATAAGCTTATTTGATTTCATACAGGTTCTGTCAGGCACATACAAACATTGCTGAATGCAAAACAACATACTTTCTTTGCTAAAAATCAAAGAAGCTTCAGAGTTACTGCTACGTAAATGTTTTTCTATCGGGACATCTGTCATTTGAGATCTGGACGTTCTAGAGGTAAGACGTTAGATTTATTGCCATACATGTTTGACTGCATGCTTCGGCTCGACTATACGAAAAGGGATATATCGTATCGTATGGATGTTTCAGTTTCCCGAAACAATGTAGCAAAGGTTAAGACTGAATTTCTCCGCCATTATTTTCGAGGGTTCCAACAACATACCCGCTAGAATCTATTGGTAGAAGGCTAGAGACATATCGTTGGTGGTCTCGTCCGAAGGGTGCTGCTAAAACACTTGCTCCATTGTTAAAGCTTTTTTAAAATAGACCTATGATGTCATTCTAAATATAGAACTATGATTAAAAAATGGTCGCCACACATGCGCAGTCATTGTATATAAATCACTAGGTCAACACATTGGCGTCCTCTCCTGTGTCAATCCGTATATGCAAATGAGATACTATAAATAGTAACCTGGTCAACAAAATGTCCGCCGATTACATCATCTTTGTTTACACCTAAACCGGCGCCTTGACTACTTTGTATAATATATTGCAGAGCTGTCATTTATATACATACTCGGCATCGAAATAAAAAATATTGTATTTTATCACAATACATAAAGGTGTGAAAGAATGCTGCCGTTTATGGTATCCGCTAAAATGTAAGGTGAAGAGGGGAATATAAAACAAACACATAACATTGGTTTTAAACAACTTTATTTCCAATATGTGGACAATACGTGCAGCTTTAAAACAACCAATAGGGTCATACTTCCCACTTCAATTGAATATGGAACTTTCTGCAGCTTTCACACAGATTGTGTATGGTAGGCAGGTTTGGGAAAAATCTCAGTCAAAAGTCAAAATAATGTGGACATCAATGTTCGCACCAGTTATGCAAAATAAGTTCACTGCAAATCGTACCACTTGTGAATAGCACAATGTGTGTTTACACATCAAATGTCAACGTAACTTCTCTTTCAGATTGTTCGTTCATTTCTGACATGACGAACTTGCCGTCTGTATTTAAATGTCACTGAATTTCTGTCCAACAATAAATTCCTAGATTATCTCAGATCTTAGTCATTCTGATATAATTTGCTCCGAGACTGTTGGAGAAGCTATTATTGAGTGTGCAAAATGCTTTTATGAAATCTATGAATTATATTTATTTGATTATTTGTGTTGCTTTAGCATGGAAACTCCGATTTTTGTTCTACTTATTGAGAAATGTAATAACTAAACACTCCTGCATGTTATGTAGATTAGTTAAATAAAATCCCTACAAATTATCGGAGAAGTAAGTATATAGTACTTAGTCCTTCCCCCCTCACCTTACCTTTTAGCGGATACCATAAACGGTAGCATTCGTTCACACCTTTATGTATTGTGATGATGTAATAATAGGGACAATCAATAAGGGGATTACCTAGAATTGGAGTAATCAAGTAACTTTCATAGATTTTCAAACCTCATAGGACACCTTTAACGTATTAACGGTCGATTTTGGACATTGACAATTTCGTTAAAAATCTGCTCTTTTTATACGCCCGGATCGTATTATAGTTTTACCTGCGGCGTACAGGCGGGCGGCGTCCAGTATGTTGTCAGCTCAATTACTTTAGAAGCCTTTGTCCAATCATCACCAAATTTGGTCAGAATGTGTATTGGCATAATATCTCGGACAAGTTTGATAACTAGCCATATCGCTTTAGTCAATCGAGAGTTGTCGCCCTTTAATTATAGAAATGACCCAAAATTGGTCTTGTCAGCACAATTACTTTAGAAGCCTTTGTCCAATCATCACCAAATTTAGTCAGAATATGTATTGGCATAATATCTTGGACAAGTTTGATAACTAGCCATATTGCTTTCGTCAATCAAGAGTTATCTCCCTTTAATTATAGAAATTACCTAAAATTGGTTTTGTCAGCTCAATAACTTTAGAAGCCTTTGTCCAATCATCATCAAATTTGGTCAGAATGTGTATTGGCATAATATCTCGGACAAGTTTGATAACTAGCCATATCTCTTCAGTCAATCAAGAGTTATTGACCTTTAATTATATAAATTACCTAAAATTAGTCTTGTCAGCTCAATAACTTTAGAAGCCTTTATCCAATCATCACCAAATTTGGTCAGAATGTGTACTGGCATAATATCTCGGACAAGTTTGATAACTAGCCATATCGCTTTAGTCAATTGAGAGTAATCGCTCTTTAATTATAGAAATTACCTAAAATTGGTCTTGTCAGCTCAATAACTTTGGGAGCTTTTGTCCAATCATCACCAAATTTGGTCAGAATATGTATTGACGTAATATCTCGGACAAGTTCGATAACGTTTAGCCTTTATCCGATCATCACCAAATTTAGACAATATGTTGATGCAGGGGTTTTTTTCTGAAGAAGGGGCCTGGGGCCTTTGAGAATGGGAAAATTTCGCGGCGTTTTAGAAAAAAAAAGGGGGGGGAAATTGTAAACTAGTATAATATGCATGTTTAACTCTTATCATTACAAGACCATCTCTCTATTTTTCATGTTCTTGAACTCCTCCACTCGATTGTCATAATCCAGTTCACTCAAACTATACCACTGTCAAGGGTCGAAATTAGCAAGATTTTCTACTTGAAAGTAGCAAGTGCTATTTTTAGCTCACCTGAGCTTTGCTCAAGGTGAGTTATTGTGATCGCCTTTCGTCCGGCGTCCGTCGTGCGTCGTGCGTCAACTTCTTCTCCTCAGTAACCAGTGGGTCAATTTTGATGAAACTTCACAGAAAGCATCCTCTCAATGACCTCACCAGAATTCCTTCAAATTGTTGGGATCCATGCAAAATTCTGGTTTCCATGGCAACGAAACCAAAAAAACTTCAACATTCTTCTTCTCCCAAACTGGTTGGCAGATTTTCAAATTATTTTGTAGAAATGTTCCTTAGATGACCCTCTATCAGATTCCTTCAAGCCATGTTGATTGGTCGAAAAACATGGCCGCCAGGGGGGGGGGGGGCGGGGCTATTTTGCCTTATATGGCTATAGTGAAAACTTAAAAAATCTTCTCCTCCGAAAGTGTCTGGCCGATTTTCAAATAATTTTGTAGAAATGTTCCTTGGGTGACCCTCTATCAGATTCCTTCAAGCCATGTTGATTGGTCGAAAAACATGGCCGCCAGGGCGGGGCTATTTTGCCTTTTATGGCTATAGTGCAAACTTAAAAAATCTTCTCCTTCAAAAGTGTCAGGCCGATTTTCAAATAATTTTGTAGATATGTTCCTTGGGTGACCCTCTATCAGATTCCTTCAAGCCATGTTGATTGGTCGAAAAACATGGCCGCCAGGGCGGGGCTATTTTGCCTTTTATGGCTATAGTGCAAACTTAAAAAATCTTCTCCTTCAAAAGTGTCAGGCCGATTTTCAAATAATTTTGTAGAAATGTTCCTTGGGTGACCCTCTATCAGATTCCTTCAAGCCATGTTGATTGGTCGAAAAACATGGCCGCCAGGGGGGGGGGGGGGGCGGGGCTATTTTGCCTTATATGGCTATAGTGAAAACTTAAAAAATCTTCTCCTCCGAAAGTGTCTGGCCGATTTTCAAATAATTTTGTAGAAATGTTCCTTGGGTGACCCTCTATCAGATTCCTTCAAGCCATGTTGATTGGTCGAAAAACATGGCCGCCAGGGCGGGGCTTTTTTGCCTTATATGGCTATAGTGCAAACTTAAAAAATCTTCTCCTTCAAAAGTGTCAGGCCGATTTTCAAATAATTTTGTAGAAATGTTCCTTGGGTGATCCTCTATCAGATTCCTTCAAGCCATGTTGATTGGTCAAAAAACATGGCCACCAGGGGGCGGGGCTATTTTGCCTTTTATGGCTATAGTGAAAACTTAAAAAATCTTCTCCTCCATAAGTGTCGGGCCGATTTTTAAATAATTTTGTAGAAATGTTCCTTGGGTGACCCTCTATCAGATTCCTTCAAGCCATGTTGATTGGTCGAAAAACATGGCCGCCAGGGGGCGGGGCTATTTTGCCTTTATATGGCCAAAGTGAAAACTTAAAAACAATCTTCTCCTCCGAAAGTGTCTGGCTGATTTTCAAATAATTTTGTAGAAATATGTTCCTTGGATGACCCTCTATCAGATTACTTCAAGCCAAGTTGATTGGTCCGAAAAAACATGGCCGCCAGGGGGGCGGGGCTATTTTGCCTTATATGGCTATAGTGAAAACTTAAAAAATCTTCTCCTCCGAAAGTGTCAGACCGATTTTCAAATAATTTTGTAGAAATGTTCCTTGGATGACCCACTTTCAGATTCCTTTAAGCCATGTTGATTGGTCCAAAAAACATGGCCGCCAGGGCAGGGGCTATTTTGCCTTATATGGCTATAGTGAAAACTTAAAAAAAATCTTCTCCTCCAAAAGTGTCTGGCCGATTTTCAAATAATTTTGTAGAAATGTTCCCTAGGGTGACCCTCTATCAGATTCCTTCAAGCAAGTTGATTGGTCGGAAACTATGGCTGCCAGGGGGCGGGGCTTATATAGCTAAAGTGAGAGAAAAAAATCAGGTGAGCGATTCCAGGGCCATCATGGCCCTCTTGTTTTGTTACTTGCTAAATGAAGAAAAACAACTTTAATTTTTGAGAACTTATTAGAACTTTAATTTTAAGCAACACAATGTGAACTACAACCATCTTGTCACAGCAGTTTTTGGGTCATACTCCTCTAAGGGGCAACATCAGCAACTTTAATTTCTCATCAAATATCAAGTATTTCAGCATCAAGCCTACACCTCAAGTCAAATTTCATTCTGTTCATTGTGGAAAGATAATTAATGATTTATGCTAATGTTTCAAAAGATAAAATATGAAAAAAAATATATATTTTTTTTTTTAGGGGTGGGAAACTATGCTTATTTTCCGAGGGGGAAGGGGCCGTTTAATTGGCCCCTTTTATATAAGGTAAAAAAAAACCTTGTGATGGGCAGAATATCTTGGTCAGGTTTTGATAACTTACAAGGTTATCTTAGTCCACTACAAAAATTATGTCCCTCGAAAATGGCCAAAGCTGTACTAACAGTGTCGCTCTCTAAGTTTGGCTGATGTACAACCAATTTTCACTATACTTGGTCTCAAAAAAAACAGGACGGCGTATTTTGTGACATTTGGCGCTCTTGTTTCTTTCTTTCCTTTCTTATTGACAACCTCTCTTTCTTCGGAGTATCAAATTGGACATGAGCCAGATCGAGGCCATAACTGAAAAGGAAAGTGATTTATTTCGAAATTTTAGTAAAAGTCAGATAAACAAATTGTTATCCGTATATTAAAAAAACAGATGTGTCGGAAAAACTCAGTGTCTTAATTTGTTTCCAGGTCCTGGAATTACATGAGATAGCGCAGCCTCAACTGAAAATATGCATCTATGAGGGTCGCAGTTTATTCGACTATGGACTGACCTTGCTGAATGAAATAAAGATGTACTTAAGGCCACATAAGTCGGACATCCACTTCTTGGGAACTCTATTACATGAGCTGGCCCATTATTTTTATGTATGAAGAAGCAGATGATCTGCAGTGGCAAGAGTGTACAATACAATTGATGGCATTGGTCAGCCATTATCTGCCAGACATTCCCGTAACAAGATAATGGATGCCATCAATTTGTGCACAAGAATTATAGGTGCAAAACTGTTGTGACCACTGTGTGACTGGAACAGTGTTCTTTAATATGTCTAAATTTCGTAACATTTGGTCAACATTTTTGGCCTGTTTTCAAAATTCAAAATTCGGCTCTTTCAGAGGCGGCCTCCACGTGGCAAAAGCTGGGCATCATTACTCTATTTAGATATTGATGGCTAACAACCTCAAACAAAAATCAAAATAACCATGTGTTTACAAAATGAAAAATGAAGTAAAATAAATCAATGCTGATGATAACGTGATATAAGATTTTGCAATGTGTTTCATGATTGTATGCATAGGGATATGTATAATTCTCTCTCTCTCTCCTCTCTCTCTCTTCTCTCTCCTCTCTCTCTCTCTCTCTCTCTCCTCTCTCTCTCTCTCTCCTCTCTTCTCTCTCTCTCTCTCTCTCCTCTCTCCTCTCTCTCTCTCTCTCTCTCTCTCTCTCTCCTCTCTCTCTCTCTCTGTGAATACAATGCGCGCTCTTGTTCTATCTAAAGTGCACGAAGATATATCGTTGGGGTTGTCTCTAAGAGGAACGGTTTCCCTGAGGAGGGAAGAGTCTGGCTGCTCACTTAATTGGATAGGCCGAAATGACAAAGTCCTTTACTTGCCTTGCATTGCAAATGACTCTCAATTTCTGCGTATAAGTTTGGGCCAAAGACTAATATACCAATGTCTTCACTCATCTTCTTTTCAAGAATTAGCTTATTTAGTTTAACGCATGCTTGTCGGTCGGAGAAGTAGAACAATTGCTGAATGCAAAATATCATACCATCTTTGTTAAAAAAAAAGAAGCCTTTGAGTTACGGTTCAGTAAATGTTTTTCTACCACATGGCTAAACAGTCTGAAGCATAGTTTGTCATGTTAAAAGTAAAGCGCTGAATAAAAGGAGACTGAAAAAAAAGCCAGGCTATAAATATCAGTTTAAACCAATTAAAACCAAACATATTCGACACTGCGGCGCCTCTAAAGGAGATTAACTTTCAATGGGCTATTGTTCGCACACCTGGTGAGTTTCTGATGAAAATATCCGATGGGGAAATAACGTGTCTTATGGATGTCTCGTGTCAGGTTTTTCCCGAAAACAATGTAGCAAAGGTCGAATTTTCTCCTCCATTATATTCAAGGGTTCAAACAACATACCCGCTAGAATATATTGGTAGAAGGCTAGAGACAAATCGTTGCTGGTCTCGCCTGAAGGGTGCTTCTGAAACACTTGCTCCATTGTTAAAGCTTTCTAAATATATACCTGTGATGTCATTCTAAATATAGACCTATGATTTAAACGATGGCCGCCACGCATGCGCATTCATCATATGCATATGAGTAACTATAACTAGGTTACGAAATGGCGCCCTTACTTGTGTCCATC
>JASEVX010000002.1:67546786-67629159 GCA_031761405.1 Serripes groenlandicus
TCCGTCCTTCCGTCCGTAACAAACCTTGTCATCACTCTACACTAACCATTTCTTGACAGATCTTAACCAAACTTGGTATAAAGTAAGTATATGGTAACATCTTGAAGCCTATTGATTTTCAAGGTCATAGGTCAAGCCCAGCCGAGGGGATGCATCCGCTTTGCGGTGCCCTTGTTTTATCTTGCATCAGCAGAATTGGATTTAGTGTCTATTGTGTTTTTTAAACAAGAGGCATTCTAAATAGAATGCACAATTCTTATATGTCTAATTAGAAACGTGATCAACATACCATATCACATGAACACCTGCAGGAAACATCAGGTAAACCATGAACTGATAAAAGAAGAACATAAAAATAAACAAACTTCAAACAATAGAAAATAAAACAAAACCCTGAACATGAAAAGAAGCAATAATAAAACCTGAAAAAATCAAAAAGAACTGTATGAACATGATAACAACCGTTCATAGAATAGAAACAAAAACAAAACTGCAAACAAAAAGCCAATGGCTTAGTTCCAACAAGCAAACATTTGTTAACGCTTCCCTCATATAGTCGCTTTCTATTTACCAATTTAAACCGTACTCGTTTAACTAAATTTGCGCATGCGCAGAAGAAATTAAAGTAAAAACACATAAATAACACATTTTTAACATCATGGCTTCGTCTATACATAAAAAAACATTTATTAAAAATATATGTTTTTCTTTTTATTTAAATGCAATTGACGACTTCAACTTTTTTTAAATTTTATCTAAACAAAATAATACAAAATTGAGCCTCTTGGAAAAGCTCAAAATGTCGGTATTTCTAAGACCGCGATTTTTATGCGAGAACTTACCTAATATGAAGCAGGTATTAACCTACTAAAAAACACCAAAATCGGCTTGTTATACTTCCGGTAGGGGTTCCTCCTTAAATAGGGCCCGTACAGAAAATTCCTACAGGCCTATAACGTTTACCATATTTCTACATGAAATTTGCCAGTTTGGCGCCAAAGTGACTAACGTTATGATGTCAAAGTGCTGAAGTGACGTCATTTACACAGTTTGGTTACCGCGTTGTAACAAAGACTTGAGCGTAAGACTGGAAACCAAACAAGTAATGTCATATGATATTTAGTAGTGTGATATGATATTTATGTAATGGGATTTTGACACTCCCAGAGATGGCTTTATTCGATAAACATATTTATCCTATGAGTGAAAATATTAACCTTATATGATGGTTTAGAGTCGTCTGATTTGAAATAATTTCATAAATAACAGGTGATAACCTATCTTTACAAGCCAAGGATATTTTGTCCATTACCATTACCATAAATACTGCCATTGGTGTTTAGATTGAATCAAAGCAACCACATGAATATGAACCGCCTAACCTGTAATCAAAATAACTTTCTTAAGAATCTGTGCATTCAATTGCCAATAAAATAATGATAAAGCATGGAAAACAGTCAAATTTTTGCTGCTTCATTTATCCGGTCTATAAGTGTAGCAATTGAATTTGAATATAGTATGCTAAGTGAATAGAAGAAAAACTACAATTAATTTTATTAAATTAAATTCTAAACTAAACATCTACAGGATTTTTATTTTTGAAATGTCTTTATATCAGGTAAAGGGTTAAATAGAACTACTCTGTAAACTACTGATTTTCACTTCAGATTGTTACAATTTGAAATCATCCTTATAAAAGGGCAGTCTTGAAAACATTGTAGGGAAAGGAGATATTGTAAGTTAGCGGTAGTCTAATATTAAAACAGGCATGTATAGAAAGAAAAGGGAATACAAGATATAAAGCAATACATCAATCTTCCTACGTAATTTAAAAGAAGAAGATATTTAAACCTCAGGCGTTGTGAAATCTCGTCTCTTTTATCATGATACTATAGAAAAAGGCTATTTATAGTAAGTGTAACGGGAGCGGTTTCTTTAAGCCACCGTACATATACCTGCCTCTACCTTTTCTTATGACTCTTCTAGTTACTACATGTATGCCTGCCTTATGTACTTGTGGTATGCATGGTTCATGTGATTCTTGTGAGTCTTGTGATTCTTGTGTATACACAAGATATTCTGTACTATATAAGGCCTGTCTCTTTCTGTTTTCTCCCCAGTTGTGGCAAGCTCCAAAGGTAACGTTTACCTACCATGCTGACCACTCTGAGCACTCTCTCTCTCTCTCTTTCTCTGACTTTCCCTCTATTAAGATATATATTGTCATTTTAGTTGTTAACATGTCTCATTTACTGTATATATTTGTCCTGTTTAGGCAATGAGTAAAAGCAAACACTTATTAAAAGTATAAAGTAGCATTCTTTCTCTGTTGTCGTATTGTATCCTAAATCGAACCTGTCGTGGCCGGTTACATTTTGGTGCCGTGACCAGGATACAACACAGTACAGCAGCAGTTCTTCATTTTGAATGATCATGCTGATGTTAGTTCATATAGACTTCATACTTTAATCAACCTGGAAAGTAGTTGTTTTGGTTGAATGGGTTACAATAAATACTAGATAAGATAAGGTCATTACCGCATCGAAGGCAGAACACGAGTTTTAAAAGGAAATGATCACTCCTTCATCTCATGTATGGCCTGACTTCTTTGGCAGCTTAGGAATGTGTTCCTATGATGGGATTCATCTCAGGAATTGTAATGTCCGGGCTGAGAAATCTTCAAATGTTTTATCTGACCTATTTCATCTAAAAACAACTGTATTTATTAGTCTTTCACCAGAGATGAAAGGCTCGCTGGATTTATTCTCCTATGACCTGTCCGGTTTCGGAATCCCATTAAACATTACCAAATAGCAGCCACAGAACTTTTAAGAAGTAAAAGAAATTAACTTTCCATAGTGCTACTATTCAGTGTTTCTTACGTGTTTTTCAAAAATCATATATATTACCCTCTACCGGATTTGTGATTCATTACTTGTAGTCGTATTAATTCTTTATAATCTTCTACATCTCAGTTTCTTTTGACCAATGTTTATTTAAACATTGGATCTTAAGAAAGGGGGAATGTAACGGGAGCGGTTTCTTTAAGCCACCGTACAATATACCTGCCTCTACCTTTTCTTATGACTCTTCTAGTTACTACACGTATGCCTGCCTTATTTACTTGTGGTATGCATGATTCAGGTGATTCTTGTGAGTCTTGTGATTCTTGTGTATACACAAGATATTCTGTACTATATAAGGCCTGTCTCTGTCTGTTTTCTCCCCAGTTGTGGCAAGCTCCAAAGGTAACGTTTACCTACCATGCTGACCACTCTGAGCACTCTCTTTCTCTGACTTTCCCTCTATTAAGATATATATTGTCATTTTAGTTGTTAACATGTCTCATTTACTGTATATATTTGTCCTGTTTAGGCAATGAGTAAAAGCAAACACTTATTAAAAGTATAAAGTAGCATTCTTTCTCTGTTGTCGTGTTGTATCCTAAATCGAACCTGCCGTGGCCGGTTACATAAGTAACAAGATATTTTATCGTCGATATAGTGTGGTTTACTTGACTGTTCTACTCAACAGGCCTCTCATAATGCTAAAAAGTAACCAGTGGATTCAATAATGATTATTATTATTTTCCCTGACCATGCTAGAACATAGCGCATAAAAAACTGTCTGCGGAAATGTCAACGTCACTCCGACTACGCCGGCTCCGTAACACTTCGCTGTTAATATATATAAATAGGGTTAAAACAATCGAGAGAATCCCCTGCGGTAAAATTACGATGTTGTCATCCATAACCATTTTGACATCATGAACATACATTTCACTAAAATACTTAAAGCCTTATTGTTTTTATTTCAACGAAATTGTACTGCCATAATAGCGAAAACCCAGGTGGGACGTGCGTTAAGTTATCAATACGATACACCACTTTCGCTGACATTTTCTCGTTTGCTTGTCTAAGGTAACGTCGGTTGTTATGGTGGGGCGGGGTTCAACTAAAAAAGTCGTTATCTCAAATGTAAAGAAACATCCTTCTACTCTTTTAATTTAGAACTACGTCGCAAGTACGGCATTTTCCCACCAACTCCCGGGTTATACTACGTAAGTGGTGGCCATAATTGTTGTAACTAACACGGGTTTGTTCCGTGGCATTTCATTGGATGCGACGAACTTTGTACGCATCCAATCAAATTGTAGAGCGGGGTTTTCAATTTCTAAAGAGGCCGTCAGCCAAGGGTACTTATGGGAATGCGAATGTACGGCTAGCGAAGATGGTGATAACCAAACATAGTAAATATGATTTTCCAAATATATTTTAAAAAGTCGTCTGCTGTAGAAGTGTCAAAGAGTCGCATATATATTGAAGGGAAATGATTTCAATTCCAACAGTGTCGTGCGAGGTAAATAGCGTGTTTTCATCAAGTAGGGTCAAGAGCCTTCTGTTGTATTTTAAATTTAACAGAGCTTTAGATAAGGGGCATTTGTCATTTTCTAAAATCTTTATTTGATACTCAAACCCCATGTTTTTGGTACTCAAAAGGGTCTCACTGAGACGATTCTTTTGAGTACCCATAACATTGGGGTTGGTTGCGTAATAAGAGATATATTGTGGGGGAAAGACAGTTTTACTCCCTCTTATCTTGTCCGTTGTTATTTTAATATTGACAATCTAAAGGATTACCCGTTCTATCAATTTGAACAATGTATATAACGCTGTAACAAAGTAACAACTCATAATACATTTTAACTTGTTTACTATGAGATGTGCATGTCCCAAAAATCAGGTCAGACTGTGGCTACTTTTCATATGATCTCAGTGAGCTGTATCTAGTGATCATTTCCAATTTACTTTGTGAATGCTTCGGTGTATGGAACGCCAAATCCACATAAAAAATAAATCAAATATTTGAAGAGCTCTACAATTTGATATCTCAGTCCTATTTATACTAACAACCTAACTGCCTTAGGGGAGTTAGTCTATTAATTATTGGTCAGATGTAATCAAACATACCAATCTATGTACAGGTTAATTGCGCCTGTCAAAATGTACAGTTGATTACATCTTTACAACGCGTTCTAACATAGACGCATGTTGATGCCGGGGTATCAGCCGTTGTTTGAACACATTGTGGTGAAAGGAGAAATTGCTTATTTCGAGTTTTTTTTCTTCTGTTTGTAACAAGAATTCAACTCTATTCATTAACGATATTTAAACATGTACAGAAATGTCCATTAGTTTTATCTAAACGTTTTCATAATCGTCTGCTGTATATATATTTTACCACTTCTGATTTCTAACTCTCAAGATCTTTTTTTATTTTCACTTCATTTCATGATTATGCCCTTTCCCTCATATAGACGCTTTCTGACGCCTCTGCAGCAGACAGCTTTTTGGAAACATAGTGACTAAAGAAGAAATTGCACATAATGTCGTATGACGGAAAGGGTTAAGGAAAAGTCCGATCGATTGCTTGATTTGAGTTTAAATACGGTTACAACCGTATTTCGGTTAACCTTTCCCTCATACGACAATTCCACAGCAGACGACTTTGAACATATTTTGTCAAAACATAGAAACTCTCTATAATTGAATCGATAACCTATGACTAAAAGTGGAAAACATTGTGTCAAAAGGAGAAATTGCTGGTTTTGAGCAATTTCTTCTTTTGTCATTATGTTTTCAAAAAGCTGTCTGCTGCAGAGGTGTCTGAAAGCGTCTATATGGGGGAAAGGGTTAAATCGCGCGAACCAGTTCACGAACCAGCACTCTACACAACATGCTCTCTATGTGTAACACGATGTCTCCCTACGTTCTGCCACGGACGACATCTCTATACCTGAGCATTTACGTCACAAAGTTACCCAGGTAACCCTGTCTGTATTGTTAGGCAGCTAGAACTATTTGGAATCTTGTTCGGGCTGGTTGTGTCTGAGAGGAACGCCTGACAGAGGCGGGTGACATGAGAGATGTAGCCCAACAGAACTAATGCAGGGAGTGGGGAGAGAATTGACTAGAGAGTTTACGCTTATTGTTTGTAGTTTAATATACCTAGAAAATTATAACTCAAGTGTGTTCGTTTAATTATGCCTTAACCATACCGAAGTACCACATAGGCGCATTCCTATCAATATATACTCTTCAGGCAATTGGTTGAAGACAACTGTCGCTCGGCACATTTCTATCAATATAGTCTCTTCTGCCAATTGGTGGAAGACGAATGTCGCTTGGCGCATTGACCTCTGCCAATCATCGGAATTGTGATTTGAACCCACTATATCCCTGGAACGATAGCCGTCGTCGTTGCCGACTGATTAATCGCGCAGCAGCCCGACTGACTAAAGCTTCTGCGTATTCCCTTTAAAGCGACTAAAATCCAGATGGCACGAAAAAAAAAAAAAATCGAATTCGCCCTAAATGTTATTCTTTATGTTATCCAAGTAAAACCAGGGTAGAAAATGTATCGTTTTTTATCAATGAAGTGAACTTGAGTCGTTTTCAATTGTCCCGATGAAGGGGTTTCTTACTTCATACTTGTTTATTTTAACTATTGAAATATTATACAAATCAGTTAAAAAAGATACAAATATAAAAGGTATAAATATATACAATAGAGAGATAAAACATACTGCTTTTGCAGATGATGCCACTTTTATGATGGATGGGTCAATGAGTACTTTTAAAAACTTAATAAATAAAATAGATACTTTTGGTAAAATATCAGGACTTAAACTTAATTCAAATAAAACTATAATTATGCGCTCTGGTTCTTTAAAAAACTCAAATGAGACTTTTAATACGGGAAACAAATTCACCTGGACATCAGAAAATGCATCTACTCTAGGTATTACATTCTCAAATAACAAAAAAATGTATAATGAATATAATCTTATTCCCAAAATGAAAGAGTTTTGTAACTGCCTCAATAAATGGAAAAAATACCAATTATCTTTAATTGGCAAAATCACAGTTATCAAAACATTTGCCTTACCTAAACTTATATATCCACTTACTGTTTTAGAAAATCCACCACTGAATATTATAAATACTATTAAAAAAAATCTGTTTGATTTTTTATGGGATAACAAACCAGACAAAATAAGTAGAAAAACAATTATACAAAACTATGACAAGGGAGGTTTGAAAATGATAGATATTGATCTTTTCATCAATTCAATAAAAGCAAGCTGGGTTAAAAGAATAACCAATAACAACAACACAGGAGATTGGAAACATATTTATTTAAGTTTGCTTGAAAGAGTAGGGGGGAGTTTTATATTTGAATGTAATATTAATACAAAGGACTTAAATAACACTTTGAAAATAAAATCAAACTTTTTACTAGATATAATACAGTCATGGTCAAAAATAAATTATAATAATAATGTTCAAAATATTAAGAATGAAGTTTTATGGAATAACTCTTATATAATAAACAATAACAAAACTATTTTTTACAAAACTTTATATGACAAAAAAATAACATATATTGATCAAGTTTTTGATAATAGGTTAAGACTGTTTTATACTTTCCAACATATAAAAACAGTTTACGCCTTAAAAGCCTCAGATTTTTTAAAATATCATACACTCATTCAAAGTATTCCAAAACATTGGAAAGCAAAACTTAAAATTGAAAACAATTTAAATAATAATACACAACAAACTCTTTTGACACAAATAAGTACTCAAAAGAGCCCAAACAAATACTTATATAATATACAGTTAAATAGGATAACAAATAGTCTAGTTATTAAACCCCATATCAAATGGGAACAAGAAACAAATAACATTAACTGGAATATTGTACATACAATACCATTCAGATCTCTTATCAACACTAAATTAAGAGCATTTCAATATAAATACATAATGAGGATAGTTCCAAATAATAACTTTTTATTTAAATGTAACATTACCAGTACAAGATTATGTGATTTCTGTAATATGTTTAATGAATCAAACAAACATCTTTTTTGGGAATGTCAATGGTCCAGGAGCTTCTGGACAGAATTACAAGTATTTTTAAATGTTAAACAAATAGATATTAAATTTAATTATGAAATAGTCTCATTTGGATATATTGACCAGAGTAGCTACTCGACATTAATAAATTGCATATTGATAGTTGCAAAATATTTTATCTTTAAAAACAAATATGAAAAAAATTGTCCAAGCTTTTATAATTTCAAAAAATATTTAAAATATCACGAATCCATAGAAAGACTGATTGCACTTGCTAAAGACAAACTCCAAGAGCATGATAGGAAATGGAACCAGCTTCAACTTCAACTTTAATAAGTTTGAAAGACAGTGTTCAGTAAACTCTTCTCTTTTTTCTTGTTTACTTCTATCTTCTTCTTCTCTTTTTCATATCTTTTCTGTCCTAATTTCTTCCAAAATTTATTTCCCAGAATACATTTATTAACTATGCGCTCATATACGAAATACTATTTGCACTGAATTCTGTAAATATATATATGTTTGTAGCAAAATTGTATGTACTTAAAATGTATTATGGAAATAAAAAAAATTAAAAAAAAAAAAAAAAAATGAAGGGGTTTCCTATTTAAAAATACTTACCCCGTTACTGACAGGGTAGAATTCGCGGTGGAAAAAGTATCGAAAACAAGACAATCTCACAGATTATAGGGGTATGTAATATGTCAGTTATCATATTTTAATGCCCCAAATACAAAAATAACACTTATTTTCTTAAAATTGGATTTTTTTTTTTTTCGACAGTTGGGTATCTGGAGTTCAGTCGCTTTAAGGTACAGCCTCTTTATTACACGACGAAATGTATAACTCAACAGATAAAGCCGGCGAAATGCCCACACCAATATTAGAGTCGGAGGCCGCTGTCCTGCTGCCACCGCCCAGCTACGAAGAGGTAGGTAATATGTTTGCTTTTGTTATAAAATAACCCTTTACCCACATACAACACATCTGCAGCAGACGAAAGTTTGGAAACATGCCTGAAAAAATTTGGAAACTCCCTTTACATGAAAGTACAATAATTGAATAAAGTTGAAAACATGGTGACAAAGGGGAAATTGCTCGTTTTAAGCAATTTCTTTTTTTGTCAATACGTTTTCAAAAATCCGTCTACTGCAGAGGCGTCAGAAAGCGTCTATATGAGAGAAAGGGTTAACCCTTTCTTACGTATTGTAGATTATACTTAGTTCGTGACGTCATTACTTTAAGCCTTTTCTCTCACGACTTTGTGTAAGAAGTCAACTTAAAAGTGTTAGTTTAAATTTAATTTAGTTAAAACTTATTTATTTTACATCTATTGCGAAACAAGCTTTAAGCTTATATTAATCACGATCGATGTCTGCTTCCTGAAAACTTAACCAGTAAGTCGTTTGTGTGGAAAAATCCCAAAAGGCAGAACCCGCTCATCACGGGATTCGAACCCGGGAACTTTGGTACAAGAGGCCAACGCTCTACCTCTGTACCACTGTCTTCCACTTAAAAGTGTTGTATAATGTCCAAAGATTAATTTGAGTCATCGGCAGCGTATTTTATTGATTGATCACGAATATGAATTTTATTTTATTGATTGTTCACGAATATGGCTAGCAGGAGTATACAACATATGTGCAGCGGATGAATTTGAAAAACAGCTCAGCAAAAATATGACAAATATCTTCAATTGAAAGTATATACTTATTGAATGAAGTTGAAAACATTGTAGCAAAAGTAAAACTTGCTTATTATGAGCAATTTCTCCTTTTATGATTTTTTTTTTTAAAAGTATGAGTCTGCAAGTGGGAAATGGTTTAAACAAAAGTTTTATGCGAGTGATATGTTTGGCGTATTTGTCTTGTTTCATGAATAAAATATATTCATCTCATTCGGAACTTCTCGGCAGACTACACTTAATATGAAGGGTATCGAAATCTGCCGAAGAATACCGGAATATGCCAATGAGTGCCGATTGCTATTGTTAAAGCGTCAAACAAATGATACCGGGCGTCCCGGGTTCGATTCTAAGCCGCGGAGCTTGGGCAAGGAACATTTCCTAGCCTAGTACTGGTCTGTTCACCCAGGGATCATGAAAAAGTGAACTGTTGCCTTGATATAACCGAGCTAATGAAATCAATATAAATTCTATAATATTTATTAAAAAAGAATAATTACCCAAATCTAAACATTTTGTTTCATTTGGTTAAGAAATGCAGTCAAACCGGTGCTAAAGACCACCTTGATAAAGCAATTTCCTGCCATACCTTTAGTTTCCTAATTACTAATTTTCTTCATTAATAAACCTACAATTAAAGACCACCTTTGGACAAAGACCATATTGCTGTGTTCACACGGGCGGTCTTATACACAGGTTACACTGTACTGTTTGTTTTTCAATACGAACTAGGTGATGGGAGTTTACCAGACGTCGGTGAAACCGGAACTGCCGCACGATATGCCGCCTTTGTCCTATATCGACATGATGCCGCGGTGTCTTAAAATAGGAAACATTGAAGGAAAGGTAGCACCCACCTTTGATAACTTCAGGTATTACATGGAGATTAAGGTTTCTAGGCCTGAACCAATCTGAAATTTCATTCTAATTCTATATAAATTTTAAGAATATTCTAAATTTCCAAAGTGACAACTTTTCTGATTGGCTTAACCATACTGGTTTTGCCAATTAGAAATTATGTAACGTTGTGGTTATGGAATTAAAGTTAGGATGATATTAAGCTTGACTGGTGAGTACGGGGCCTGTTTATTTACTATTGATGAAATTAAAACATCTACCTCACAAAAGCTGAATTGAACACATTCCATGGGAAACGTGTTCTAGTTGGTATTTCTTAACAGCGTAGGTTCAGATCAGCATGTAAATCGGCTCCATCGTATCAGAATTTACACATACTGACAAAATCCTCCAACACATTTGTGCGATTAATTTGTGAACAGTGTATATATTGATTAGACTGTGCAAATTATGTTAACAAAAACCAACATGTACATTTCTTTCTCATGGATGGGTTCAAATAAAAATAAACCGACTCAAATAGAACACATGTCATAGTCCCGGTAGCTCAGTCGGTAACGACGCGGGCTGTCAATCCAGGGGTTGTGAGTTCGAATCCCGGCTCGGCCAACTTTCTTTCCGACGTTTGACAAAAGTCATTGCGTCATTCGTCTTCCACCAATGGGCTAAGTCTATGTGGAAAAGCAGCCAGTTGCTTGGGAAGGTTGTTGTGTGGATTACTGGTGTGAGAAAACCAGGAAACACATGAGTAGGTGAACTGGCCGCCGTGATATGATTGAGAAATTGTTATAAACGGCGTTAAACCCCAATCAATCAATCAATCATAGACCCATAAAGCACGAACAGTGGCGAACCTGACCAAACTACGTGTACACGTGTTGAACTTGGTCTACAATGACCGCAAATGATAAACTTTCCTCCATCGACCTTCATATAATTAAGCCATGTTCGGGAATGTCCCGTGGACGAGTCGGGAATTTGGAACAGGGCGTCCCGGGTTCGATCCACAGTCATGGCGGTAATGGTGGGATGCTCTTGGGCAAGGGCACATTTCCTAGCCTTATACTGGTTTATTTATGAATGAGTGAACTATCGACGTCTTGTGCAAGTGAAAATAAGTTTGCACGCGGAAAGGCTGCACAAACGTCTTGCTTGTAGGATAAATCGTAGAGTTATAGCAATGGCTTAACCCTTTTCCACATACAACAAATCTGCAATAGACGGCTTTGAAAAAAACATATAGGTGAAAACTTGAAAAATTCTCCATAAATGAGAGTTTAATTATTTAATAGAGTTTAAAACATTGTGTCAAAAGAAGAACTTGCTTATTGTAATCGAGTTCTCCTTTCGACACAATGTTGTCAATAGTCATATGATGCAGGGGCGTCACAGAGCATTGCTCGGGCGAGAATTTTCATATACTTTTACCTGATATTTGACTGAACGCATGCATATCGACTGACGTTGCACATCTGATATCGAATTTTGTTTTGGAATAGTGCAATAATGGAAGGAGCCAATGGCTGGTTGCGGGAACATCCGGGTCTCCAGGTCTGGAAATGCGAGATGGTTATCCGACGAATTGGAACAATGCCGGATGGAAGTTTGACTTATGACCTCAATGACATGTTGAGAGCTGAACCGAGCCGTGGTTTTGTTGTGTACATCCGGGGTCTCAGGCAAGAATGCTGAATTTATATTTTATCCCCATTTTTTAAAAAAGTATCGGCCTTGCTATACCTGTACCACGGTATGGTGGCACAACAACAACGTTTACAAACATTAACAAAATATTAATATTTTAAATATTAACAAACATTACGGTTACTCTATAAATGCATAAGTGTTTGTTAATTAATAATTGACACTATATATGTGCCACACAGTTGTAGCACATCTATAACACAACCGCAATATTTGTTTATAAACTAAGTAGGTTATGTAGTTTTGCCATCATATTATGGTACAGGTATACATCAACTCTTTCAGCACCAATGGCAATATTGAGGTTTTTGCAATCAATACAGAATCAGGTGAGTCAGCTCTTAATAAGCTGTCGGACCTGAAATCAGCATTGTTTGCCTGTTAGTTATCAAAATATTCCAAGACTGTTTTATTATATGAAAACTGGAATCCCCCCGATTTCGAACATGGAAGAGTCTACTTTAGGGAATTCGGCACTAAAATATATATATATATATATATATATATATTAGCGGCGCTCCAAGAAAACCATCCACAGTTAAAAGTGTAGACTAAGATCTACATTGGCATCCATGAAAACGGATCCAAGATCATTATCATTCTCAGAAAGTTCGTGTAAGTATCTTTTACTAATTGTCACACAGGACAATCTCATTTAAAACCTCACTCGATCGTATATCGAGGGCTTGGCGTGAAACGGTTGTAACTAAAATTGATATTTTTTTACCAAGATTAATCACCTCGCCATAATGTCTTTATAAGCTTTAAATCATTTTTCTTGGTAAACAATGTAAATTTAGGTGCCATTGCTCGTTCTGAGCAATGGCATCTAAATTTGCATTGTTTACAAAGGGGTCAAAATTGCCCCTCAACCAGGGTTTTCAAAATAGGTTTTTAGTTACAACCGTTTCACGCCAAGCCCTCGATATACTGTAAAACCTGTGGTAAAGACCACCTTGGAACCTGTCTACAGCGACCATACTTTTAGTTTCCCAATTAGTCATTTTCTGCATATATGACCCTGCAATTCAAGACCATCTGTACACAAAGACCATATAGTGCACAAAGACCATATACATGTTCTGTTGTGTTCCCATGTGTTGTGTTTATACACAGTTTCCTCTGCTTTTGCATAGCTAAGATATTTTAAGTCTTATCTAAATGAGATGGAATACAGTGTAGTTTCAGATCAGACGGCGAGATTGGTTTTCAAATAGGACCGCCGATATATACCGCTTTTCATAATCATAACTATTTTCCTTTTTTAAGTTACTTTTGTTAACGTTAATTATAACTGTTTCCCAGGGTAATTTTAACTGATGATTTAGAACTATCACATTATTGTTTCCCAAACTGGCATTGTTATATGTGATATAAGTGCAGGAAAAGGAACGTGATGTATTTAAAACTTTTCAACGATTGACAACATCCCAAGTGTTACACGAGAGTCTTTCGGTCTTCAAGACAGCCCAGCCCACTCCGATGCCATAACACAGTGTGAACATGTAATCAGGTGGGAAAGGGTTAACACATATCCCAAGTGTGAGAGAAAGCACTGTGACAATCGTCAGACGCTTTAGTCCGATGTCAGAATAAGTGTGAAAATGTAATCAGTTGCCTGAATCGAGAGCTGTCTAGATTAATCTAAGGCTTCCCGTTTCGCCCGTTTAAAGGAAAATGTTAAAGTATCATTTATATAACAGACTATGGCTGACACAGAACACTAACCCTGGATCCACGCCTCAACAACTTGGTCTGAGAAACGAAGTACCAGAAAAGAGGTAACGACCCATATACAAAAATCATTCTCAATATCATTTTAATTTTTAATTCACAAATTAATACAATTTGCGTCTTTCTGATTGATTTAACCGTAATGTGTTTGGTAATCGTTTTAGAATATTGTACACATTTAAAATGATGGGGTTTATGAATTCAGTTATATCACGGCGGCCAGTTCATCTACTCATGAGTATCATGGCTTTCCCACACCAGTATTCCGCTGGGTCATGGGGGTTAAAAACTAGATCACAAGTTCAAATTTTATAATAAATTTATTTACACTCAAGAGGCCATTTATCTTTCAATCTTTATGACAACTCATCAGAACTTTTGTTTTCATCAAATCTCAGTCTGGTTCTCAACTGAGTTCTGTTGGTCATAAACTAGGTAACAAGGTCAAATTTTATAAAAATTTCTTAAAACTGATGAGCCCACATTTTCCATTCAATCTTAATTGCGAATCACCAGAACTATTATTTTCATTAAATCTCAGTCGAGTTCGAAACTGGGATATGGAGGTCAAAAGCTAGGTCACTAGGTCAAATATTAGAAATACCTTGAGAGCAATGTAAAAGTCAATCTTTCATCCAATCTTCATGAAAATTAATCAGAACATTTGTCTCCATCAAATCTCACATTCGAATCTGGGTCATGGATTTAAAAACTTAAAGACTGTCAAATTTTATAATAAATTTATTTACACTCTTGTGGCAACATTTATCTTCCAAATTCTATGACAAATCATCAGCATGTGTGTCTCCATTAATTCTTAGTCTAGTTCTAAACTGATCATTTGGGTCATAAACTAGGTCACTAGGTCAAATTTTAGAATATATTTCTGAACACTCTAGAGGCTACATTTCCCTTCCAATCTTGATGACAAATCTCAGTCAAGTTCAAAATTAGGTCATGGTAGTCATCTGTGAATGAATATATAAATATATATACATGTAATGACTTTATCATTTATGGGTGATGATAATGTTTTTGATTGGCGACCGATTTACTGATATGGTAGAATATCTGAATGAGCACTTATCAATGCGATCAGAAAAAGCACAATCCTAAAATAGATCTGTCTGGCAATATAACATTAGACTCTGTTGACTTTCAATCCGAATAGTTAGATTATGTGTTTGCGGTTTTTTTGGTTTGTTTTTTTATTATCATAAATAGAAACCAACTATTGGTAATCTAGCTCTGAAAATAGTTTTTATGTGTTTGGGTTTTGGTTTGTTATTTTTTATTATCATAAATAAAAACCAACTATTGGTGAACTAGCTCTGAACATTAATCAGACAATCTATTGTTGAAAAATATTGATCTAAAATATAAAGTGCGAGCGCGAGGGTAAACAACGTCAATAAAGAAGAAGAAGAAATTATCGAGACATGTTGACATAAATGCATTGATCTTCACTTTCTTTTCACATTTCATCGACTTTAGCTGGATTTGGAGCGTCAGGAACCTGTACGGAACAATCGATCATATCAATGAAAAGTTGACAGCTGATCCTCTACCAGGTTTGATAAACCCTTTATGGTGTATTTTTATGTGACAATATCCCATGACGGTCGCCCTTGTAACTAGTTTAACCCCTTCCCACATACAACAAATTTACAGCAAACGGCTTTAAAAACATCTGAACAAATTCTATAATCGAATGGAGAATTCCTGAAAAATGTTGAAAACATTGTGGCAAAAAGGAAAAAATGCTCGTGTTGGGCAATTCTTCCTTTCGTCACAATGCATTCAAAATTCGTCTGCTACAGAGGCGTCAAAATGCGTCTGTATGTGGGAAAGGCTTAATAAAAAAAAGTCCGATCCAACATTGCGGTAAAAAGGCAAAATGCTAGTGTTGAATAATTCTAAATTTCGTAACAATGCTTTCAAAATGTGTCTGCTACAGAGACGCAAAAGACGTCTGTATGTGGGAAAGGCTTAATAAAAAAAAGTCCGATCTTAAGTTAAACCTTTCCCGCACGCTTCCCAAAACATTGGTAGCAAACGACTGAGAAAAAATATACGAAAAAATATGGAAAATCTCTATCAATGAAATATAACAATTATGTAACAGAATAGATTATTTATTATAACCAATTTCTCGTTTTGCCATAATGTTTATAAAAGTCGTCTGATGAGGATTCGTCAAAATACATCTGTTTGTGGGAGTGGGTTGAAACATTTGAACAATAGCCGTTTTATTGGACACCTTATTAAAAATCTTTTTGCACATAATATGCATTTGTAGCCGACGATTTTGAAACTATCTCGGAAGAACTATGGAAAATGTCTTAACCCATTACTTCACACAGACGACATTTGATGCCTGCTGTTGCAGACAACTTTTGAAAACATTGCAATAAAAGATGAAATTGCTCAAAACGAGCAATTTCACATTCTATTGCAATATTTTCAACTCTTTATAAATATAATTCTTTCAGTTTACTAGATTGGTGAAATTGTTCGTCTGCTAATTGTAAAGCAGACGGACGACCTTTGAAAAATCATGTGAAGTAATAAGTACCATTATTAAGAAGAGTTGAATTACATGAGAAAAATGCTTATTATAATGTCTCATCATTTTGAAACAACGTTTTCAAAGAGTCATTTGCTGCAGACCCGTTAAATTTATATTTGTTTTTTTTTGGGGTAATTTTTTGACCTCTTTCAGCAGTATTTCAGTCATAACATGGCATTTCCTTGGTAACAAGTACTACACGTATTGTTCACCCTGACGTTGATCGACCAGTCGTAATTCTCTTCCCGCAACTCTGATTTCCAATGAGGGACACCATTACTTCCAATAGTACAGTTTTCAATTAATATAACTCGATCGGGGATCGAACCCTGATCTTTCGGCACAAGGTGGACAATTTTACAACTTTACCACAGAAACGGTCTGCATGTTAGAAAGGGGTTGGAATTGTGAGAGAAGTAGGGGAAAGTATACTTGTACATGTTTATGAGTTCGTGGGTTCGATCCCCGACCGGATCATACCAAAGACTCTAAAAATGGAAGTAATGGCTCTTTGGCGCTCAGGTTTGCGGGGTTAGCATTACGACTGACTGGCTGGTGTAAGGCTAAATGGGCCAGGATTACTTACTAAGGAAACGCCGTGATATAACTGAAATATCAACAATCAATAATAACACTTCCCTTCCACGATGTCTTATTTCGCATTAGGAACAATTCTGACGGTGGAAACAGAGTTTATCAAATCGTTTCAAAACTTTCGAACCGAAATGGATGCCGAGAAGACCTGCTGGTCTGACGATAAAGGGAAGTTCAAACGTGTGACTCAAGTCATCAGGATTTTCTATATACTCGGAACATCTGCAAGGGAAACGATAGGTACGTGGATACTCTTACACATAGGTATACACTATGCATGGATTGTGAGGCCATATTTATACAAATAGGCATACAAAGTGCATGGATTGTGAGGCAATATTTATACAAATAGGCATACAAAGTGCATGGATTGAGAGGCTATATTTATACCAATAGGAATACAAAGGGCATTGATTGAGAGGCAAAATTTATACAAATATGCATAAAAAGTACATTGATTGTAAGGCAATATTAATACAAATATGCATACAAATTGCATGGATTGTGAAACAATATCTGTACAAATATGCATACAAAGTGCATCGATTGTGAGACAATATATGTACAAACAGGAGTACAACTTGAATTGAATTTGAGGTCATATTTATCTTAAATGGGAAACAAATTGTATCGAGTGTAAGGTAATATTTATCATAATGGGATATAATTTGTATTGACCGTTAGGTGATATTTATTTTTATGAGTATAAAAACATCTGAAACGAAGGTTATATTAATCTGAAATGGGAAACAATTTGTATTGAGTGTCAGGTAATATGTATCCCTAATGGGATATCATTTGTATTTACTGTTAGGTAATATTTATCTTAAAAGAGATACAAAATGACTTTACAAACTACATCGAGAGTAAGGTAATATTTATCTTGAATGGGATACAAATTGTATCGAGTGTGAGGTAATTATCATCCAAAATGAGTAAACGAGCTACATCAAGAGTAAGGTAATATTTATCCAAAATGTTATTACAAACTGTATCGATTACGTGGTCATATTAATCAAAATGGGATAACGATTGAATAGAGTGTTAGGTAATAATTATCCAAAATGTTATTACAAACTGTATCGATTACGTGGTCATATTAATCAATATGGTATAACAATTGAATAGAGTGTTAGGTAATATGTATCCAAAAGATCGCAAGGCATTGTGTATTTGTATACTCATACAACGTGATTCGAGTTTGAAACTGTATTATGTATAGATAACACACGATGTTTGCTATCGTTTCTTATGTAGGAATAAAAGATTTCGTACCAGAGTTTACAGCGAAAGCAACTTCTACATTGAGTGCAGCCAAGTTTGAACATTTCGACACATTCTTAAGAAGTATAGCAACCTGGATTCCTTCAAATCCCGTAAGTACATTCACCTGTTCCTATATGAGGACGTATTTTTATGTCAAAAGTACATTACCCTTAATTTAATACCTGATATATCATCTTCTACCCAGTTATTCCATCCAGAAATTCCGCGTGGCTCCTACGATAGTTCTATACGTACCCATCGATCTTGCACATGTTTTTTTCTTCGAATTCTAAATATCTTTGTCTTGTCATTGGAAGTTTTTTTTATACATTTTCACTGCAATTATCCGTCCGACCAGTCTTAGCGTACATTACAGCTTCTTTAGAACACTGCTATCTGGAGAAGGCAGCGAACGGAGGATACAGGATAGAAGCCTAGTACTCTCTACCATTTGCCTGAAGATCGATGTCCACCCTCGCCGTAGGAAATTGTCGGGCACGAAGGAGCTTATGGCGAAGGATTCGCCTTCATGCATTTATCTCTTCTGTGATGGAAATGTGGCTTCTGTTGGGGACTTTAAAAAGCACAACCGCAAAAAGAAGCAGAAACGGCATGCTAAGCCCTTCGCGGATAAGTCTACTGCATCGACAGGACCTGGCTTTGCCAACCATAGGCCCCGCTGTACTTGGGAAAGCCGAGGCATACGCCCGAGTTCAGTTATTTCCTTATGACGTTGCCCTAGGGACGCGTGCCTCTCTATAATAATTACAAAGCCAGAAGTAGCTGTCGGGGAACGGTTGTTGTCTTTTCTGGAGGGATGGAAAAAGATTACCAAAGATACTTGGATTTTATCTGTGATACAGCAAGGGTAGCTTCGATTCTCCCCTCGATGCTATAGAGTGGATACAGACCCCAAATAAACAGCCTTCTGTTCTTTGTTCAGAATGTAGACGGTCGCTGATGGCCGGTAATATTTATTTCTACTCTGAATCGATCTATTTCGGCCGTGGGATTCAAGATGAAGACTTCTCACATAAGGCATCATGTTCTAACAGCCTAGGACATTTGTTCAGCGAAGGACAGTTGTCACCATATAAACAACTTATAGTTGAAAGCTTCATGCCCTCACTCTTGTCTGTACCTCCGTTGCCAACATATCTTTTTTATTGCCGACAGACATTACCAATGTTGTATCTTACATTCGAAGGCAATGTTTCTGTAAACTTGGAAGCTCCTATTGTGGTGCCGTGCGACATCGCTTGTTTTTCTTGTAAAGCATTCCCCGAACGCTTAAACGTTCTGGCGGACTGTCTATGGCGTCAGAACAAAACATTGTCAGCAGAATAGACCCTGCCTCTCTATATGTCACCATTGTCCGACCCAGCAGCGTAGGCAGTGGACTGACCCTCAATTAGAACCTCATGTACGGGTTCGCCTTTCATCCCGTTCGTATTGATCCCAATCATGACCCCAATCAGGTTATGCGCTCTTTGCAGTACAGGATCCTACTAATGGCGCCGTTTTGGCTCTGAGATCTTGGTTCAACGACCTACCGTATACGCCTCTCGAGTGCGCCTCTACGCCTTCCTCTTTGGGAAGGAAGACCTGGTGTTTCAGTTACCGGGTCGGCGCCTTCAGGCCAGCCCGGCAACGCGCCATCTTCTAACTTGGACATCATGGAGGGACCCATTTCCTACGGAGATGCCTCTCGCATTGCGATCCACTACACTTGTCTATGATCTAAGTTAACGGTCAATCCATAGTTTCCCTCTATAACTGTTCTAGCAGATTGATTTCTTCCTTTTTTGCTCGACGAAAAATACCGTAAAGTCAGCTCCTTGAAAGGATATCGTTCAATTCTCTCTTATAGGCTTAAGTTCAAAAGGCGGAGAGTATCGGTTCTAATCCATTTGTCTCAGAAATTATGCGTTCTTTTGAACGTGATAACCATATTTCCAGGAGTCTTACTCCTAAATTTGATCTTTTCTGTGTTCTTTTATCTATGGCGAAGACTCCATACGAACCTTTGTCGTCTGCCTCTTTAAAACATGTAACTTTAAAGATGGTGTTTCTTTTGGCTTTCGCCAACGCTTTTAAATTCTACATTAAGAAAGGCGAGAGTTTCATGAGCTTTGGGAAACTTCTATTTCTGCCACTGGTGGGCAACATAGATATTTTGGCTGCGTCTATCTCTTTCTGCTTGTTATCAAGTTCGTGTATTTTGTACTTACTTATCGGGATCTTTGTTTACTTCTGATCCCATATCATGAATTAAGGGCCTACGCTGTTAGCTGGGCCTTTGCTAATAAGGTTCCACTAGAGGATAGTCTGAAAGTCGCAGTCGAAATTCTCCTCCTTTTTATTTAAATTTTAAACATTTAAAATGTGTTCTTGTCTCTTAGTGTTTTTGTAATCATGGACACCAAAATGTCTATCAAACTTCAGAAAAACTGTTTCCAAATCGTACTTATCTTCTCCTATTTCAGCGAGAATTCCAGCAGCTTCATCCGCTTTAACGGGAGGTTTTCATTGGGACGAATCATAGGTCTTTACTGCGTCTCGGCCCATTACATATTCGAAAATGAAACACGAACTTTCCTTCGTCCGGTTTTGTCGTCCAATCGTGCCAGTTAAGCACTTCTGAAACAATGTAACGGCATGGGCCGTTGTATTTAGGTTACAATACACCAAATAAATTCCTTCTGTGTTTCCATGTAAATCGATGTTTCAGTCCTCAATGGTCACACTTTATAATCGTTTCTCATGTAGAACACCACATATCATTGAAAAGAATTACCCCTAAGCTTTAATTTACCAGGCGAAAATGGTAACCATCATTTTGGACAAAACCGGAGATTAGCATTCTCTACGTTTACTTTCAAACAAGGTCAAAATACCAAAAATGATCAAATCAATCATTCCCAGTGCATCCTATACACACGTACAATGATTTTAAACTCTATGTCACATATTCAATGCATTCTGGTGATGGTATAATCTGATTTCTACGCAAACAAAAGGGTTTTGTATTGATTATTTAGGTGTACATCAGCATGTTATTGGATGTATTTGGCGTAATTCGACCTTCAAAAAACAACGCAATTCAAATTAACATTTAATGGCGGCTTCCTTTGTTATTAGAACGAGGCACTACATATCAACGCACTGTACATACAGTTTAACATAAGCAAAGCACTGAGTATTAAACATATATATGAACATCCAATATTTAGCTTCTAAAGAAAAGAGATTCGAAAACTTATAATGTATGTATGTATTGAAAATCTAATTTGGGGCAAGAGTAAATGTATAGTATTTTTTTCTACGTTCCCATTTAAAACGTATCATGTGCCTAAGATAAGGTGAAAGTTATTTGGGGTTTTATGGGATTTGTGTATTTGTTGTGTATCAATCGTATAGAAGGTAGCCATTTTGTCAGCTTCTGTTCACACACCACCGTATATCTAAATTGTTCATACAGTGTATGTTAAACTATCGGAAACTTTCAGCGCTTTGCTTTTCCAGGGCATTAGAATCGTGAACATTCATCAAAATGATGTGACGGTGGACAAATGTTGGGGTAAGGTTGCTTTTAATAAATATGCCAGATATTTTAGTTTTGAAATAAAAAACAAATACCCCACTTCTTCATGAAACATTTTCAAATGAAATACATTCTCCCAATGTTTTAAGTGTTTCTTTTATCAATTCCTGTATTCTAGGTAGCTTTATAAATACTATTCCCTAACGATGCTTTCGAATCGTTTTAGAAATGTGTTGATCACGTGACCATTGTCTAAAGTTATGTTGCTCACGTGACTAGATATTGAAGCTGGTTTTGTTAATAATAGGAGAAGGTTCTAAACATAATGTTAATAATTTAAAACATTCACAGCTGTATTGGTTAATGGCCCTATTCCACTACGACCACGAATCCCACGAATCACCAAAAATAGCTAAATTTTAGGATTCGTAGATGGATCGTAATCATTTCGCGAAGTTCTTAACTCATTCGTATATATTCGTAGTCGGTTCTTGCAATTCTTGAGCGATCGGGAATTCGTGACAAAACTTTTGAACTGTTCAAAGTTTTGGCCCCGAACTCCACGATTAAAAAAATCGTAGCTTATTCGTAACAACTTCGTAGTGCGTTCTTGGGCATCGTAACTGAAACGTAATCGATTCGTAGGTAATCCCACAGAATATGTATTCGTACCTGATTCGTACATGCATTCGGTGTGTTCTTAGCGTAGTCGTAACTGATTCCTAACGTCCGGGCAGTATTCGTAATAGATTCTTATACATCGTAGTCAATTCTCGCGGGACTCCAGCCGAACCAAATATATGTATCGTAAATGAATCGTCACGAATTAGACCAGAAAATTTGCAAAATATCACGAATCCTCCCGAATCCTAAAATTTAGCCACTTTTGGTGATTCGTGGGATTCGTGGTCGTAGTGGAATAGGGCCATAAAACAATGAAATTGCTATATTTGATATACTTGTTGAATGTTTCTAAGTATTTTTGAATTTTTAATTCTTGTTTTCTTTGCGATTAAACAGAGAAGTAAATGTAAATATACGGTTCTGCCATAAATATTAATATAACCAGTTTTCACATGTAGACGCATTTTGACTCGTCTGCAGCAGACGACTTTTGAAGTATTAGGCAAACGTACAAATCGTTCATATAGAGCCGTTTCTCCTTTTGTCACAATGCCCATTTCTTGACCATTGCTTGACCAAGTCGTCTGATGCAGATTTGTTTAATACATACTTCTCCCTACAAACACGACTTCGTTTGTATATCTTTGTTGATTAAAGTCGCGAAACAAATGTTGTTCAAATATCTGTGTTTCATTCGATTGTCTAATTCTTTTCACTTGTAGACACAATTTGACGCATCTGCAGCAGATAAGTTTTGAAAATAAGGTGCAATCATGAGCAATTCCTAGAATATCAACCCTATTCAATATGTTTAACTTCATTGATAGAGTCTCTTGCAAATAAACATTCATAAAAAAACAGAGACTATATACTACATTCTTATACGAAGCTTGGCCTACGGCCATCAAACTTGGTATGGTGTGTAACTGTGGTCTGTAAATGAATGATTCGTTTTGATGACGTAACAAAAGGTCAAGATAATTCAACACACGATTTTGAATCATAGAAGAATAAACTTGAAAGACGTTTATATACACAACATATTTTGCAGTGATTGAACATTCTTGAAAGATGATCCCTTAATGATTGTAGGTGTATAAGTCAATGTCACAATCACTTACAATTACTAAACTGTGTATGATCAATAACTGATGGCGGCTGTAGGTAGGTGTGGCCAACATAGCTTGGTGTGGAGATTAGTCATGGACAGTGAAAGGCATAATTCATTTTCTATCGAAGAACATCTATAACATGTTTGTAGAAAATAGAAATGCAATTTATGATAAGTTTTTTTACAAGGATGCCTTGCATCAACTTTCTCCTGTAAGTGTAAATCATTAAGCGTTATTGAGTGGCACTCTTCAAAAAGAGTGTAGCATCCGCACAGTCTGTTCTGGATCTGCTCTGATCGCCGATTGAAGGTTTCAAGAAACTTCTGTAAAGTCGTATCCATTTGGAACCTTTGCATGGATGTGCAGGTAAGTATTTGTCCACATGGGTTATGGTAACGTTAACCGTATATGTAATTTCTACTTTTGACACAAGATTTTCAAAAGTCGTCTGATGCAGCCAGATGCTTCAGAAAACTTCTATGAGTGGGAAAGGGTTAATGTTTGTTTATCGTACAGCATCGCTCGATTTATCATCATGGCACAATTCCAAGATTGGGCACTTGTTGCACATTTGGAATGAGGCTAATACAGCAAACCTTTCGATCTTGCTCTCTTAGGATCCGGAGATGTTGAAGTTTTTCCTGAGGACACTGATGAAACAATATGGACATATGGAGAGCACCGTCGTGTACAGACATTCCGACTGTTCTACGTGAAATCCTCGGCAGGGGCGCCACCAGCACCGCCCTGTGTGACGTCACGTCTGTTCACTCCCGCCAGAACGGGACAGCGAAGTTTCGAAACGATGACACAGACTATGGATCGAGTGGATACTTGGCTTAAAATCACAGGTGATTTTCATCATCCGACCGAATGGTCGTTTGTAGCATGGTCCTGGTCGTCCGCCTGCTAGTATTGATTTGTGCTAACGATTCCTTCCATATTATTCCCGGGATTTCAACTATTTCAAATCTAGGTCAGATTAGGCATTTCGGGCTTAAATGATCTCCGATAAATAAAAAAAAGTCTGGAAATGGTATGCTTGTACATGCTGTTTTCAATCGATTACAATAACAGTGTGGATGCCAGTGGTAGAGCGTCGGCTTCTCGTACCAAAGGTCTCGGTTTCTAATATCTTGAGGTATCGGTTCTGCATTTGATATTTCTCCACATAAAAGGCGCGAATACTGGTTAAGTCTCAAGAAAACAGACATCGAGATAGATTTATACAGGAGGAAAGCTTGTTTCGCAATCGATGAAAATGCATAACTGTAGTGCAATAATAGTTTCTGCAATGTTTCTTCTCATATTTCGTCTGTGTATACTGGTAGCGATAACTAATAACTATCTTATACTGGTATATCTTATACTGGTATATCTTATACTGGTATATCTTAAACTGGTAGCGATAACCAATAACTATCTTATTAACTAATTCTATAACAGACCCATCGCACACACATTTTAAGCAGATCACCCTTAATCTCTGTAGTTTGATCATGATCTACAGTATTTGCTATTCAGTTATCTAAGTATCATCGAGAACTTGTAGAGATCCAAGATCTGTACCTAATGGACTCGTCACCGAATTTTCCTAGATACCCGTGATGATAGGAAATGTATGCAAAGAATCCATAATTGGTTGAAAATAGTGTGTCTGTCTCTGGTAGTGCGCTCGTCTCGTTCTGAACTGCTTCCGGGTTCGAGACCCATGATACGCATGGGGCTCCCTCTACCTAGACCGGCGTGAGTAAATCTCCGAGACTTCTCATCGGATGACTAACACACTTTCTCACAATCGATAAAGGGAAACATAAACGATAACTGTTTGCGTGCACGACTTACTAACGTAGTATATGTAAAGTAGTATTAAATAGGGGTTTATATCCTTTTTGTTTAGTATGAGGGCGTCCGAATTATTGGAATGGTGTTTTACATCGTTTTCAAATGTATTTTAGTCCCATTACACCGTTTCCTAGGTAAATTACCAGTATGGTCTACCGTTGTTGTATAGCCTGCAGCCGAGGCATCAGTCATAAAGAGGATATTTGTTTGTTTTGAGTGGATATGGAATATATCACTTCGAGTTGAAATATATTCCATATCCACTCAAAACAAACACATTTTCTTTTTATTTTATGATAATTGATGATAAAATAATATAACTATTTGGGGTCGTCGTGCCTGTTCACACGCGGACGAATCTGTGTGAATGTATTTGTTTACAATGTCAGACAATGACAATAAGTTCGATTTGTTAAATTTACGGAATACGGAATTATACATGGGTATAGATAAGATTTCTTTATATATATAACGTGTGTGGTATAACATGACCGGAAACGAGGAAAATGACGTCATACCTATATAACTCACAGTGTGGGTGATATGGATTATATCTCACTGATAGAACTCCGTATCTCATCGTTTAGCATTAAAGAAAATGGTATACTCGCAACCCTGAGTATCGAGGGCGGAAGCCATTACTTTCAGTTTTAAAGTATGCGTCCAAATTGGATGACATTGACCTATAATGGTTTGACATCGGTGTCCTTGACCTTGTTGCATTATTAATCACGTCTTAGCTATGGGTGCGTCACGGTTAACCGTAAACAAGTAACGATCTAAAATGGTTTAACGGAATTTAACATTTCTACACATTAAACCAATCAACAGCAGACGACTTTGAAAATACAGAAGATGCAAGCAGGATTATTGAATAGAATAGTAAACACTGTGACAAATGGAGAAAATGCTCAGTATGACAAATTTCTTCTTTTTTCATCATATTTTATCTAATTCATTTTTGCTCATTTACCAGGTTTGATTGTTTCTTCACATATTTTCCATGTTCTCTCTTATGTATGTGTTTATGCTGTTCATTAGAACGTATCTATTACAGGGGTGCTATATAAATGTGGTATAATAATAATAATGATGATGACTTTAATCATGACACAATTATTGCTTTGTTATTGTAGGTGTGCCCATATTGTCTGTGTGTACCATAGAGCAACTGTTCCATGAGCACAAGGAGGAAGGAATGGACACCGTTTACACTGATTACTGGATACCCTCAACTTCGGGGAAAAAATGGCTGAATGCAATCAGGTGAGTTAAATCAAATGATAACCATTTCCCACTTACACAAACTTATACAGCAATAACTAGACAAAAAAAATCAAATATCTCTATAAATGAATGAATTATAGTAGAACAATGTGTGACAAAAGGAAAGTATGCTTATGATAAGCAATTTCTCCTTTAGTCACAATGTGTTGATGAATCGTCTGTATATCATCCTCGGTACCCAGGCTATTCATAAACTATGTGTATATCATGTTGATTACGAATAGCCTGGGTACCGCGGATGCTGTATATGGGAAATGGTTAAAACTTAAAAACTATACATGCCTCTATAGTTGTATTATTTCTGTATTTGTGTCTCTGATAAATTAGATCTCACAACTCGGCTTATTGCGCGGGTGCATATATTGGTTGTGTTTAGAATTACCACTGGTGCACATGCGCCTTGTTAATCGTCTTGATCGCGCATGCGCCGTATTTTACTGTCAGCTCTCGGATATTTCCGTAGCAGTTGGTCACTAGACTGGTTCTCGTTCGAGTTTGCATTAGAAGATTACTATTTGTGAACCAGTCTATTTATATGCGAGTAGCTTTTTTATAATTAAAATTTAAATTAAAACCATAGTGTAACGTGTACCGGCGTTAGCCATCGCGGTTCACCCATCCAGGCACTTACCGCGATGAACGTTGCTTAACTTTACGAAAAGGTCAACCCTTCTACAAACGTCGCTATAAAAGCCGGTTTTCACATCAAGGCTGTAGAAATGATATTTATACCTTTTCCCCGTTCCCGTTACATTTCTCCCTTTTTTCGATTGACTTCGACCCGAAGTCACACAACTGGGGTTTTAATAACAGGAAAATGGGAATCTTTTCATTAATGCGAAGTTATTGTGCTAAATTTTGCGATTTTAAGAATATATATATAGAGGGGAAAAAGGACACGCATGCGCAGACAAATGTTTACAATCATTTTGGGAGATCGAGGTCAACACGTTGGGAAAAAGTATTTTTGTTTTCGGTTTACGTATTTAACTAACAAACTATTGTTATCATATATTTATATCATATATTTCGTGTTTTTCGAATCAAACAGTACTTCTTAAGCCATAAAATGCTGATTCCTGTTTATTATTATTTTTTATTTCCAGGGTATTTTTCCCAGCGATGTACCAGGAACCGGACCCCACACAACTTCCACCAAAACCACTTTTAAAAAAGGGTTCGGGAGCCTGCAATATTTCATAACAATATGATTTAAGCCATGTCTGCGGATTGTGTGGTCTTGTTGGCACTCCAGTTTAACATCATGTTAACTATTTTAGTGCCGAATTTCCTAAAGTAGATTATTCCATGTTCAAAACCGAGTGACTCACTTTTTTATGTAATATTTTTTTTTTTTTAGAATAGTTTGATAACTGATTTTAGGTGAGACAACAGCTGGTTCCGAGCTGACTCACCTGAATATGTTAAGTCGCGGGAATACTCCCTTAATACTGCACGCGCTGAATGAGTTAAGATGCACTTTTGTCCAACAAGTGGGGTCACACTTATATTATTTTTTCAAAGATTGCTGCCGAGCCCCGGTAGCTCAGTAGGTAGCGATGAGGGCTTTCAATCAAGGGGTTGTGAATTCGAACCCCAGCTCGGCCAACATTCTTTTGGCACTCAGGTGTAGCATCATGTTAACTATTTAAGTGCCGAATTTCCTAAAGTAGATTCTTCGATGTTCAAAATTGTTCATGTAATATTTATTTTTTTAGAATAGTTTGATAACTGATTTCAGGTGAGACAACAGCTTGTTACGATCTGACTCAACATAATCTGTTAAGTCCCGGGAATACTGCACGCGCTGAATGATTTAATATACATTAGTGGGGCCACACTTCTATTATTTTGTCAAAAATTACTGCCGAGCCCCGGTAGTCCCGGTAGCTCAGTAGGTAGCGATGCGGGCTGTCAATCAAGGGTTTGAGAGTTCGAACCCCAGCTCGGCCAACATTCTTTTGACGCTTGACAAAATTCACTTCAAAATAGGCGTCATTTGTTTCCCCCTAATGGGCTAACAGTATATGTGGAAAAGCAGCCAGCTGCTTAGAAAGTATGTTGTATGGAGAACTTGTGTAGGAAAGCCAGGAGGTGATCTGGTCGCCATGATATAACTGATTACTTGTTGAAAACGGCGTTAAACCCTAATCAAGCACATTTTAAAAAGAAAAAGGCATCTTAGAGATTATATTACATGTAGAGGGACGTGGAAGGCTCCGACGAGACTACAGAAGCGCATGCTCGCCATAGTCTTTACTGTTTAGACAGACAACAGGACCTCACATTGCTTTATCCAGATCACGTGTGTGTTTATTCAATGCGGACAATCAGTGCCTTTTACCTGAAATATTCAACCTCGTTAATAATACAGAAATAAATCGATCGACTAGATTGAGTAATCCTGTCCAAAATGCGCATTTGTACACAACTACGGCAGACGACTACTGGAAAACTTTGTAGCAAAAGGAGAAATTGCTCATGTTGAGCAAGTTATCCTTTTGCCACAGCGTTAACAATTGTATTCAATAACTATACGTCCATAAATAGATTTCCCATAGTTGTACCTAAATGTTTTCAAAGTCGTCTGCTGAAATACGGTTGTATGTGGGTAAGGATTAATCAATGTTTTCGTCCATAGGTATAGATAAACCATACATCAACCCTGACCGCACGTTATTGGAATAGAATTCCTGTAACAAATCAATGATTGATTGATGGATTGATTGGGGTTTAACGCCGTTTTTAACAATTTCTTAGTTATATCACGGCGGCCAGTTCACCTTCTCATGCATTTTCTGGTTTTCTCACACCAGTACTCCACACAACAATCTTCCCAAGCAACTGGCTGCTTTTCCACATAGACTTAGCCCATTGGTGGAAGACGAAAGACGCATGTCGCATTGACTTTTGTCAATCGTCGGAAAGAAGGTTGGCCGAGCCGGGATTCGAACTCACAACCCCTGGATTGACAGCCCGCGTCGCTACCGACTGAGCTACCAGGGGCTCGGCTGTAACCAATCAAGGGCTTGGAGTTAGGTGCCATTGCTCGTTCTGAGTAATAGCACCTAAATTTGCATTGTTTACAAAGCGGTAAAAATTGCCCCTAAATCAGGGTTTTCAAAATAGGTTTTTGGTTACAACTGTTTAACGCCAAGCCCTCAAAATACTTATGATTTCACAACCTACTTTGTTTTGTTTGAAAATGTTTCCAAGCCACTTAAACGTATTTCGGTCATATCAAGGCATTTCCCTGGCACCAGTACTACCGGTATTATATCCCGACAACATCAGTCGTAATCCCCGCAACCCCTGGGCGTCGAGGAGGGAAGTCATTACTATCATTTGTGTAAGCTCGTCTGTTTTTTTCGAAGAATAAAAGTCGGGGTATTGTGATACCATTGGTATCGTCGTCGTCGTCATCTGTATCATCACACAACGTTAACCTTACCTCATAACCCAACAACCGTTCAACATTTTCAAATGAAATTTAGTACACATTTGTTCTAGGAACAATACACATGTCTATACCAAGTCGCATAACTCTGGCTTTAATGATTGTTCAGTTATGCCCCTATTTCGACTTAGGAAGCAGACGAGCGTTGGCGTTCGCTTGCGGCGCTCTTGGTAAAGTATATGGTACCATATGACCTGACCGGGATAGAACCCTGGACTCCCACCGCAATCCTAAGCATAATATAGAACCTTTGTACTGTTAAGTGGTGTATGTCTGTGATATTTTATTTGGATTTATTTTTACTCAATTATATTTTCTATTTTTATTAAAATGTGTTTCTAAAAACTGTATTTTGTATTGCTTTTACTTATGAGCATAATGTATTGTATGTTGGCAGAGGAGTGTTCGGTGCCATCGAATACATTAGTTTATAAATCAGTAACATAGACCTACTTTCATTCTTTTACATCAGCAAAAGCGTTTGACCGTTCCGACTCGTCTATTCCGACCCAACCTTACAAGTGCAGTAGGAGTCGTTAAATGTGGCGTTTGGAACTCAATTTGAACATCAATTGGATCTCCAGCATCTCAATGAAACTTAAATGTTAGGTACGCCTTTAACATATATCTTCTTGTATGTTATTAATTGTACATTGGCCAACATAATTAAAAAACCCTTTTCCTGATTTTGTTGGCAAATTTATCATGATTCGGGAGGAACGTTATCGAGACATTTTTAGGGATATTATCGACAATCAGTCGCTGAATCATTGACCGAAGCCATTGTAGATGTTAATTTGTGAGGTCTAGCAACAATCACTATGGATGGCGTGATGCCGAAAACTTCGGAATCGTCCAATTGCAAAGAATGTTGAACGATGGGAAAGACAAATGAAAATGGTCCGACAGCCGACCCATCCAAAGAGAAAATTTAGATTAGATGGCGACTTTGCATACCAGCATCCTAGAAGCTTCTGGAGAACGTATGTCAGAGGACTAGATAAGGAGGAATGAACTCGCATTTTCCCATCCATATCTCCCTTATAACTTCACTAAACATATGTTGTGGGTACTCAACAACATAGGGTTTGAGGCTCAAATAAGGATTTGGGGATGTGAACTACAGTTCTTAAATATTGCTCTGTACAGTCTTCAATCACAAAACAAGATGACCATGTGGTTCTATATTGCTCACCTAGGTACTTTGACTGTAATATTTTTGCCAATTTAAAAGTGAAGTAAGCAGACTGGATGTTATCACCATAATTTTTTTTTTGTTAAACCTCGTATTTAACATCTTTTCAGTTATATCACTTTAGGCTAGGAAGTGTGCCTTGTCCAAGGGCACTCCAGCGTGACTGCTGTATTCAACACAGCAGTTTCTTTATCTTGTTGAAATACATACTAACATCTGTTGATGACTAGTTTTTAGTTTCTTGTTTTCCCACAATTGTTTACATTTTGACCTTGACCTTTGAGCGGATGACCTCAAAACCAAAAGGAGTCAGCTACTGGTCATGACCATCCAACCAAAGCATTATTCCTTTATCAATTGGGCAAGCTTTGGTCTACCGATGGACCGACATGTGCAAAGCAATATAACCATACTTCTTCGAAGAATAATATTAATTGATTAAAATAAAAGTTGAAAATATTGTGGCAAAAAGACAAATTGCTCAAGTTAAGGAATTTTTCTTTTTGCCACAATGGTTTCAACAGTTGTCTGCTGTAGTTGTGTCTGCATGTGAGAAAGAGTAAAAGCCTTCACAATATACAACTAAAAACAAAGATCAAGCTAAGACAGGCATACTATTTGACATAGACACATAAAGAGATTCCTTGCAGTCAATTGTAAACGGGAAGTTGTTGTTTCTATTAGTTATGTACCTGTTAAACCATATTAGGCTCCTTCAACATGTTCCCACATACAACAAATCTACAGCAGACGACTTTTGAAACATCTTTGCAATAATCTGAAAAACATCTGTAAATTAAATTGTAAGACTTGAAGAGTTCTTCATGAACAATTTCTCCTTTAACTACAATGTTTACCAAAGTCATCTGCTGCAGAATCGTCAGAAAGCATCTGTATGTGGGAAAGGTTTAAATTAAAAAAGCACCACATATCAGGTAATTACGGTGTTCCGTTACGGACACCGTAGGTAATGGGTTAGAAATTAACAAAGACACCCTGTCCCATTACTGCTAAGTTTATAACAGAAATGATTAATAAATTATACAGGAAAAACATTTCGTAGTTATTTAAAGGCTGATCAACATTTTACGGTGGGATTTTTTTTTGTCAACAATATCCAGTACAAACGTCTTCATAACAACTGAAGTATAAATTAAATTTTTCATTTTGCGAACTCATATCTAACAAATTAAATGTCTGCCTCTGTAGTGATTGGCAAATGACACAATGTCATGTGTTATTTGCCAATCACTACAGACAGACGATGGAAAAGTGATATTAAATGGATATGAAATCAGAAACATAAAACTGACAGATACACATACTCTCAATTTACTAGATTGATCAAACACTTCTGCCTCCATCAGATCTTGGATATCACGATTATCAAATTAACATAATTGTTTAAAGAGACACATGTCATTGTGTCGTCTGTCAGTATGTTAGTAGCTGCAATCAGACGGTGGAGAAGTGATCCCTCTTTGTTTACCTACCAAGGCAGAGAACTCAAAGAATTTAAAATCAAGTATGTATAATGTATTTGTATGTCTCTGATAGTTATAACTGAAAAACACACAGATTTTCAATTGTCTAGATTTATCACTAACAGATGGTCAAATACCTCTCCTTCCGTATCCATCCCACCATGTAACAAACGTAATGTGAACACTTTATCCTCCGGCAATAATGATGCACTGGCTGTAGCGCCATGTTCATCATCCAAGTTATCTGCCCCTTCCTATGATGCCTCTGCAGCAGACAAATTACTCAAATTACTTGTCCTCTATTTTTTCTTAATTCTGTACCAAAATAATACCAGGAACATATTTACGTGATTTATAATATCCACAATTTTAGGACGTTTTACATGTTTTCTACGGTGTTTTCCTTGTAAATCAGATTAAATGAAAGTTAAAAAGTATGACCTGGTTGTAGTAAAATAGATGCTTCATGTACAACTAAAACAAATAGGAACATGCATTTTTTTTCATAATCATGTGAAATTTGGTTGACATGCTGCAATCATTTTTTAGTTCATATAGTATTCGAGACCAAATAAGTCGAAACTTATAAGCATTTTGCTTTGTACAGGTCCATTGAGTTTTGTTTTCCCTCTTTGTGATATGGTTTAAATTACTTTTCCTTGTTTTATTATAAAATTTACATGTATTTGGAATGACCTTTGACACAATCCGTGTCACTTAGTAAGGCATAAATCATCTTGCATTGAGTTTGTAAGGGTTAACCCAATATTTATTTAATCTGGATTTAAAACTATTGAGTGAAGGTGCTTCAGCTACTGTTGATGGTAAATTGTTCCAGTTTCAATTACCCTAATATTAAAATTATTTGTTCATATTTCTGTTCTAGCTCTTGTTTTATAAAGTTTATATTTGTAACCCCTAGTTTGTGTAGCAACATCCCTCATGTCCAATAATTTAATAGAAATATTGACTAAATTGTTCAAGAGTGTGTGTTTGAATGACGTCAGTTCTTGCTCTTCTGTATTCCAGCGTTGGAAGTCCCATCTTTGTAGGTACACTCTTTAATCTCCTGAATAATTTTGCTTGCTCGTCTTTGGACATTTTCTATTATTACTGCATATTTTTTGTAAGATGGCCCCCAAATGACAGAAGCATACTCCAAATGAGGTCTGACAAGGGCTTTATATAGTTGATGAAACATTTCAATGTCCATGTATGTAAAAGTTTTCACTATTAGGCCTAAGTTTCTGTTGGCAATGTTGACCTTAGTTTTTATGTGTATGTTAAATTTGAGTTTGTTGTCGAATATAAACCCCTAGGTTTTTTTCTTGTTCAACTAGTTGGATATGATGATGGTTGTTGTCTATGTCCCTCATGCAGAAATCAATTTGTTTGTCCCCCCCCCCCCCCCCCCCCCCCCCCATATATGCATTTTCGATATTAAACATCATCTGCCATGTGTTGGCCCAATCACATGCTTTGTAGATATTGTTCTGTAGATTTTCTTTATCTTCTATTGTGTTTGTCACCGAATATAGTTTAGTGTCATCAGCAAAAAGTTTGGCAGTGCAGTCCAAGGCTTCCGGGATGTCATTGATGAATATAAGAAACATTATTAGTCCAAGAACACTGCCCTGAGGTACTCCACTAACTACCTTAGCCCATTTTGAGTATTTACCATTTACTATGACTCTTTGAGAGCGATTGTTTAGGAAGTCTTCTACCCAGATGTAAATTTTCCCTCTGATGCCAACCGCCCAGACTTTCTTCATTATTTTCTGATTACCCTTTCCCACACACACAGATGCATTTTGGCCCTTCTGCAGTAGATGACTTTTGAAAATTATAGAAATCCGTTCGACACAATGTTATTTTTTAACCTTACTCAATAATTTATATCCATAGACATTTTCTATATTTTTGTCCACATGTTTTCAGTCTTCTGATTCACATTTTATCGCATGTGGGCATAGACACATGTTAATGCATCTGCATTAGACGACATTTGAAAACAATGTGACAAAGGGAGAAATTTCTCAAAACGAGCAACTTCTCATTTTGCCACAATTTGTTTAACCCTATTCAATAATAAAACTTTCATTTCCAAATATATTTCTATACTCTAGCCTTGTCGTCTGCTACAGAGGTTTTATAAGTGGGTTAATGTACTCGCCTGGTATTCCGAACTCCGGGTAACTACTCTGTGAACTTGCACTTCCTGGCTTTGATATTTCCCTCTCTAGGACATCTTTGGCTTGCTTTGTTGCCGAGACGACGTCGGAGGTGGAGCTGGTGGAGATCAGACTGTGTCTCAGTTGTATTACACACATACCGAAATCCAGTCCACAGGCGTGTAGGGTCAATGGGTCAAAACCTTTGTCCGTAGGGACGTCACTATTAAAATAATTACAATATATCTGCTTTAATATGATTTTAATTTTACATGTATAAATACATGTAAGGAATTAGCAATTTGTTGAAGTGACACAAACGTCCAACCTTTGTCCATAGTGACGTCACTGTAAACAAAATTACCAGACTATTTAAATCTTTCCGACTTACAGAAGCATTTTAAGGCATCTGAAGCAGACGACTTTTGAAAACTTTTTGGCAAAAGAAGAAATTGCACATAATAATTACCCTAAATAGTCCCTAAAAATACTTTGTTTGCATAGAAATGAGTATTTCCCATCACCAGTATGCATTTGATATGTGACATTCAGTTTAAATCCATTGTATGTATATAGGATGCACTGGAAATAATTGATTTGGTCACTTTTAGTTTTGACCAGGTTTGAAAGTGAAAGTAGAGAATGTTAAACACCGGTTTTGTCCGGGCCCGATTTGGTCCAAAATGACGGTAATCATTTTCGCCTTGTGAATTCTTTCTTGCATTATGCAAGACCCCCCATTTGTATGATATATGATGTTCTACATGAAGAACGCTGAGAAAGTATGATAATTGTGAGCTGAAACTGGTCGATTTACATAGAAACACAGAAGGAATTTATTTGGTGAATTGTGACCTAAACTTTTTTCCCGGACGCTGACATCTTGGATGTATAAACTTTCAACAATTTTGGCCGAATTATATATTTTTATCTTTATATAAAAGTAAGTTACTAAATAAGATAAATATATATAACAAAACAACGGTATTCTTAAAATATCAAATACAATTCTATCTATTTCGAATTTTCTTCTAAATAAACTTAAATTATTTCGTAAAAGATTTAATTTAAATTTTATATTACCAAAGACTTATCCTTTTGCTTTGAAACATAATCAAACAGTTAACACGTGTTTTAAAATGAAGCTTTTAACACACAATATGTTGACCTCCAACATTATAAAGGGAGTAACGAAAGGTTTTCCACTGGGAATACAGGTATGTCATTTAATTTATCGGCTTCATGAGGTGTTTGCAGAATTTGGCGTTTTTGATATTATATTTATATATTCGGACAGTGCTCATATTCGGACAAAACATAAACGCGTATCGCAGTTTTACAGTTATACAGATTTTTTGTTCATCCTTTACATTTAACTATCGATGTTAGTTAATTGTCAGAGATTTTTCAAGTTGTTTTCAAAATCGTCTTATGCAGTCTTGTTGTATGTGAGTTTTGTAAATATATATTTTAGTTAATTTATAATTAAGCATTAGTTTTTGTTCTGATTAATACAGAGTTTACTTATTGAGGAGAGTTAATCTTGTCCGATATACAACAAATCTTTTATGATCATGTTGGCAAGGTATATGTATAACGGGACAATTATACTAAAATGAAGTTATACTGCCTTGCTATGGAGCTAGCTTTTATACTAGTGACGTGGTAGAGCAATCTCCTTCGGATCGCAAGGTCTAAGATCCGAGTCTTGGTCAGGTCTAATCTTTTAAGACTGTTACAGTGGCACCCAATAAGTGAAAGTGACAGCAATGCTTGGTCAGTCTTAGTTCTAACAGCGCTTGCAGCACGATTTATGACATCCTTGATCCTTGGCACTTGAATTCCGAAATTTCAAATTCTAGGACGAATTTCTAGTTAACTGTTAAACAGGGGTGTATGTCGCATTCTGAACTTGTACACAGCTGGAGATATCACATGTAAGCAGCCCGGTTAGCTCTGTCGGTAGGGTACTTGCCCTGAAAGCAAGAGGTCCTGGGTTCGAGCCCCCAACTGGCTGCATGTTTTCTCTCCTAGTGACAAATTGGATTACTATTTTCTACAAAGACAAAATCATGATTAGTAAACATGAAGTACAAACGCTATTAAACTTGAAGTACAAACACTACTTTACATGAAACACTTGAAGTACAAAGGCTATTTTAGATGAAATACATGAAGTACAAATTAACAAAGGCTACTTTACATGAAATACATGAAGTACAAAGGCTACTTACTTAACATGAAAAACATGAAGTACAAAATCTATTTAAAAAAACATACTATACAAAATAAACAGTTTGTGAACAAGATCTTTCAATGATTCTCCATATATCTGTCAGAGGGCTTACTAGCTCTTGTGGACCAACGGACTGGTTCGGCCACAGGTAAATATATATACAGTGTCTATCAGGGGTAATTTGGAAATAAGGCTGATTGTTTTCCGCATCATGCCATAATGCTGGCCTGAATCAGCATGTAGTTGATTTCCAGGGGGCCATGTCGCCAGCTGGAGAGTGATGCTCTGTTCTGGTAATGAGAACAGGAGACGGTTCAGTCGTCAGGTCGCGAGCCCGAGTCTGTGCTACTTTGCGTCTCTGCGATATTATGTACCTATCACTGTTATAGGATTGTGAGGAGTTGAATCCAAATCTGTATCAGATCAGGACACCGAAAAGGCTTTCCTTGCTGGTTCCTCTCGGCTCAGCTTTGCTTTTCCTGACATCATCCCAGCTTCATCAGTAGACGGTATGCAGTTGAATAGGAGAAGCATATTGTGATGCATGGTTCTGGTGTAGTCTCAATATATCGCCGTTACATATTGCATTGTAACTACTAGGATGCGAACAGTCAAAATAAAACATCGCATTCCTAGTACAGAAACCTGGACTAGGTTCTGGTGGGTACTTTGCTGTTAAGCAACCGAAGACGGAACTCCGGAATAGCAGCGTCTGGTATATATGTCAATTATGACATAGGGCTCTGCCTCCCAAACATTTGCCAACTTACATTTTCCTGTGTAAATGTGATGTTCCTTCCTCACAAGCTAGATATTTATTAATAAATACTCCCTACATGTATCTTGGTTACAATGATTTTAACAATTATTAAATTGAGTTAAATAAGAAATCGCTCATTTAATACAAGTTGTCTGCCGCAGATGCGTCTGCAAATATGAATGGTTAAAATTAGTAACTATAAGTAGGCATCTTACTGAACATAGGAACCAGTGTGTTAACTTAAAATTGTTTTTACAGGCAAGAAAAGTGGAAAAGAAAGAAGTTGATTTTAACCCAGAATTTATAACAAGAATGATACCAAAATTGGACTGGCCAGCATTGATGAAAGCTGCTACTGAGGTAATAATTTGTTTATACACCTGCAGGCGCATTCAGACACATCTGCTGCAGAAAACTTTTGAAGAAATTTTGGCAAAATGTAAAGTTTCTCATGATGAGGCTTACAACTCTATTTAGAGACTTTCATTTATGGAGATTTTTCACAGTTGTCTGCTACAGATTTGTTGTATGTGGGAAAGGCTTATAACCTTTTTTTTTATTTATTTCAGTTTATTTTTTATGAAAACATGTTAATGTAGTACCATTTACATTCTTGGTGGTTTATTATTCCCTTAACAGTTGTCTGCTATTAACATTTTTTATTTTTTATGAAAATTCCCACATACATCAATTCTGCAGCAGACGACTTTGAATGTTGCTTTGTCAAAAAATAGAAAATCTTTATAATTGTATTGATAACCTATGACTAAAAGTGGAAAACATTGTGGCAAAAGGAGAAATTGCTTGTTTTGAGCAATTTCTTCTTTTGTCACTATGTTTTCAAAAAGCTGTCTGCTGCAGAGGCGTCAGAAAGCGTCTATATGAGGGAAAGGGTTAATGTAGTACTATTTACATTCTTGGTGGTTTATTATTCCCTTTATAACAGTACAGAAAATCTCTATTTACTGAAAGTATTATTATTGAGCCGAGCCCCGGTAGCTCAGTCTGTAGCGATCCGGGCTCTCAACCCAGGGGTTATGAGTGCGAATCCCAGCTTGGCCAACATTCTTTCTGATGTTTGACAAAATTGACAAAAGGCATTGTGAAATGCTCCATTCACCTTTCAACAATGGGCTGTTTAACAGTCTATTTGGAAAAGCAGCCAATTGCTTCGAAAGTATTTTGTGTGGTGTACTGGTGTGAGAAAACCAGGAAACACATGAGTAGGTGAACTGGTCGCCATGATATGACTGAATTTTTTTTTTGAAAACGATGTTAAACTCGAATCAATCAATCAATCAATTATTATTGAATCAAGTTGAAAAACTCAAAAGGAGAAATTGCTCATCATGACCAGGATTTACTTTTGCTAATGCATCCTGCAAGGGGGGGATTGTTTAAAAAAATATAAAGGCTAATATACTAGTAATAGAACAAACACATAAATTTAATTGAATCACCGCTGGGGATTTTAGGTCTTATTTTCTATAGGTACACTGTTCATGAATTGGGTTAGATCCTATTAATTAATCTTTACGACACGAAAATATTGTGCCAAAAATCGTAATTGCTCATAATGAGAAATTTCATCTTTTATTTAATACAATATTTTAATGTCTTTATTCAGTAATGCTTATTATTTACAGAGATTTTCCTCATTTATGCTCGGACGTTTTAAAGTTATGTGCAAAGAATTTATGCTATGTGGGAAATGATTAAAACTTGATGATTTGGTGATTCTTTTTCTAGCTCGAAACTCAAGGGGAAATACCTGAAGAATTGGTACCGAATTATGAAGAAGATGAAGTACTTTTAAGAAAAATACACCATGTGTTATTGGAGGTACGTATGGATATAATACACCATGTCTTATTGGAGGTACGTATGGATATAATACACCATGTCTTATTGGAGGTACGTATGGATATAATACACCATGTCTTATTGGAGGTACGTATGGATATAATACACCATGTCTTATTGGAGGTACGTATGGATATAATACACCATGTCTTATTGGAGGTACGTATGGATATAATACACCATGTCTTATTGGAGGTACGTATGGATATAATACACCATGTGTTATTGGAGGTACGTATGGATATATATTACACCATGTCTTATTGGAGGTACGTATGGATATAATACACCATGTCTTATTGGAGGTACGTATGGATATAATACACCATGTCTTATTGGAGGTACGTATGGATATAATACACCATGTCTTATTGGAGGTACGTATGGATATATACACCATGTCTTATTGGAGGTACGTATGGATATATTACACCATGTGTTATTGGAGGTACGTATGGATATATACACCATGTGTTATTGGAGGTACGTATGGATATAATACACCATGTGTTATTGGAGGTACGTATGGATATAATACACCATGTGTTATTGGAGGTACGTATGGATATAATACACCATGTGTTATTGGAGGTACGTATGGATATAATACACCATGTGTTATTGGAGGTACGTATGGATATAATACACCATGTCTTATTGGAGGTACGTATGGATATAATACACCATGTGTTATTGGAGGTACGTATGGATATAATACACCATGTCTTATTGGAGGTACGTATGGATATAATACACCATGTGTTATTGGAGGTACGTATGGATATAATACACCATGTCTTATTGGAGGTACGTATGGATATAATACACCATGTGTTATTGGAGGTACGTATGGATATAATACACCATGTGTTATTGGAGGTACGTATGGATATATACACCATGTGTTATTGGAGGTACGTATGGATATATACACCATGTGTTATTGGAGGTACGTATGGATATATACACCATGTGTTATTGGAGGTACGTATGGATATATACACCATGTGTTATTGGAGGTACGTATGGATATATACACCATGTGTTATTGGAGGTACGTATGGATATATACACCATGTGTTATTGGAGGTACGTATGGATATAATACACCATGTGTTATTGGAGGTACGTATGGATATATTACACCATGTGTTATTGGAGGTACGTATGGATATATACACCATGTGTTATTGGAGGTACGTATGGATATATTACACCATGTGTTATTGGAGGTACGTATGGATATATTACACCATGTGTTATTGGAGGTACGTATGGATATATACACCATGTGTTATTGGAGGTACGTATGGATATATTACACCATGTGTTATTGGAGGTACGTATGGATATAATACACCATGTGTTATTGGAGGTACGTAAAACGGTATGGATATAATACACCATGTGTTATTGGAGGTACGTATGGATATATTAGAGCTGCATCTCAAGTTAGACATCACTTTTCCCCTTTTCGTCATATATTCTCATTATGACTTCTCTACAGCAATTACTCCTTTTGTCACAATGTTTTTAAATATTTGTAATTATTATGCTTTCAGTTAGAGATTTTTTTCATATCTATATATATATCTTTGTCCAAAATTGTTTTAAAAAATGTCTGCTGCAGATTTTTATTTTGTTTGTGGGAAAAGAGATGTATGAGACGTTCTCTATAAGGACTGACCTCATGTTATTTTCCGAAGGGTAGATAATGATGCATGTCCATATTATGTGATCTTAATTAGTGTAAAATGTATCGTTTCTTGGACTGATAAGCGCAGTGTGTAGATCAGGATCAGCTTGTATGGAAGGGGAGGCTGATCTGAATCTAGACTGTTGATTAAGCTAGGCTTATCATTTCAAAAGACACTTCTTTTGCAGAAGTGCAATGAGACAACCCTGCACTTTGTCCAGATTCAAGAGTTTGTCATAAATTTACCCTTTTCCACATACAACAATGCTGCAACAGACGACTTGGATAACCTTTAACCCTTTCCCTCATATAGACGCTTTCTGACGCCTCTGCAGCAGACGGCTTTTTGAAAACATAGTGACAAAAGAAGAAATTGCACAAAACGTGCAATTTCTCCTTTTGCCACAATGTTTTCCACTTTTTGTCATAGGTTATCCATTTAATTATTGAGATTTTCTATGTTTTTACAAAATACGTTCAAAGTCGTCTGCTGCAGAATTGTCGTATGAGGGAAAGGGTTAAGCAAAAATATAGAAAATATATGAAAGTAGAATTATTGAATGAGCAATTTCTTCCTTTGCTACTATGTTTTCAAAAAGGAATCCGCTGTGGTTCAGTGGTTAGCTTCGGGGATTTCGAAACCGGGTGTCCCGGGTTTGATCCCCAGTCCCGGCACTACAGTCATGGTGGAGTGCCCTTGGGCAAGGCACATTTTCTAGCCTAGTACTGGTTTGTTTACCCAGGGATCATGAATAATTAAATTTAATTGCGCGCTAAATGACCTTGGCTGTCGATGCGCCATAAAACAATATACATTCATTCATTCATGTTTACAAAAGTTGTTGACTGCAGAGGTGTTAGAAAGTGACTGTATCTAGGCCAGGGTTAATTATACAATTACTAATTCAAGTTGAAAAGATTATGAACATTAATAAAAAAAAAAAAAAACGGAGTCATTCATACATAATGATTATGCATGAATGACTCCGGTTTAGTTTTGTGTTCTTAAAGTCATAGTATAGATTGATTAATTTCACTGATTGCCACCATCATTTGTTATCTTCATCTACTTGATTGTCTTTTGCCAACATTTTGTAACCAACACCTTAATGTTATGCATGAATGACTCTGGTTTAGTTTTGTTTTCACGAAGTCATAATCCCAGATTGATGCCACTTTGATGACATGAGCCCGGCCGGGTAGCTCAATTGGTAGCGTATCTGATTCGTGATCTGGAGGTCACGGGTTCGATACCCGGTTGCGGCGCGTTCTTTCGGGCGATGTTTTCCATTGCCTCTCACCTCTGATCTATGTGAGAAAGTAGTCAGTGGCTTCGAAAGAATGTTGTGTAAGTACTGGTGTGGGAAAGCCAGGAAAACATGGGTAGGTGCACTGACCGCCGTGATATGACCAAAGCTGTTGAAAGCGGCGTTAAACTCCAAACAAACAAACAAACAAATTGATGACATGAACTATTACAATCTCATTGAAAGCAGACCAATTAACCTTGCTGTATATATATTGGCTCAGACAGCACTGCATACAAATTGTCTCAAATTAACCTAATTTATATATTAATGAAACCCTGAGCAATTGCAGCTTCTGTATCTCGTTTATTATACCCCCCTTCGAAGAAGAGGGGGTATATAGGAGTCACTGTGTCGGGCTGGCTGGCTGGCTGTCTGTCGGTCGGCCGGAAGCCATATTTTGTCCGGCCTATTTCTTACAAACCACTAGGTGGAATTCAATAACATTTTACATGAAGCTTCTATACCAAGAGATGTGCATATCCTAAAGGGGTTACAATTACATGTTATTTTACAGAGTTATAGCCCTTTTACTTATTAAGTTATGGTGTAGGTCAAGGTGCTGTTTAGGGGGTATTTATCCTCTGCAGTGATAGTTCTAGTTTATATTGAGGAATCCACTGTGGCCACATAGTGAGTGCCATTAATTTGAAACTTGACGTCCAAGTTTGCGGACATAGAGTGCCCTTGGACAACGCACATTTCCTGGCCTAGTACTGGTTTGTTTACCTATACCTCAACTACAGTGCTTACCATTTTACCTCAATGTTTTTCTTTTCAATCAGGTTGAAGTGATAGAGGGAGATCTGATCTGTCCGGAGAGTGGAAGAAAGTTTCCAGTTACAAACGGCATTCCCAATATGTTATTACAGGAGGAAGAAGTGTGATTCGACACAGATGGTCAAATGAACATTCTACATGACAAAGTTAACTTGTGAAATGGTGGACATAGTGGTTTTAACCATGTAACTGATATTATTTTGAGAAGTTTCTAGTCCATATAAAACATCTTTGCAAACCAATAGAAAATTGAAAACCCAAAATATAAATTGAACTCCTGATGGAAAACATTGCGGGAAAAGGATTAATTGCTTTCCATGAATAATTTCATTGTTTCATTTCAATGTTCTAGAACTAGGAAGAATGCTGTGTGGAGTACAGGAGCGAGAAAGCCAGGAAACATATGTCCGGTGAACTGGCTGCAGTTTTATAACTGAAATTCTGTTGAAAATGGCGCTGCACATCAATCAATCTAAAGCTACCTGCATCAACTTTTGCTATAACATCTTTTTCAAGCTCGGGAGTCTAGAACTCTGTACATGTTTTTCAAGCTCGTTAGGAGTCAGAGAAATATTAGTTATTTACCAACTGTGACAACTTTACAGCATACATCTTTAACCCTTTCCCACCTGCAGACGCAATTTGACGCAATAGCAGCAGACTACTTTTGAAAACATTGTGGCCAAAGGTGACATTGCTCATCATGAGCAATTTCTCCTTTGGCCACAATGTTTTCAACTTTATTTAATCCTTTCCCTCATATAGACGCTTTCTGACGCCTCTGCAGCAGATGGCTTTGTGAAAACGGAGACAAAAAGAAGAAATTGCTCAAAACGAGGAATTTCTCCTTTTAGTTTTACCACAATGTTTTCCACTTTTAGTAATAGGTTCTCCATTCAACTATAGAGATTTTTCTATTTTTTGACAAAATATGTTCAAAGTCGTCTGCTGCAGAATTGTCATATGAGGGAAAGGGTTAAAAAAATAAAGCTATCTTTAATCGAGATTTTTCAGGTTTTTTGGCAGTATCTTTTCAAAGTCGTCTGCTACAGATTAGTTGTATGTGGGAAAGGGTTAAAAAACATAAATATGGAAAGTCTCTATGAATGAAAGTATCATTTTTAATAGAGTTGAAATCATTGTTGCTAAAGTTGTCTGCTTCATATATATGTCAGAATGCGACTGCAAGTGGTAAAGGGTAACTGTGTCTGCTGTAGAGTACTATTAACCCTTTCCCTCATACAGAAATTCTGCAGCAGACGACTTTGAACGTATTTTGTCAAAAAATAGAAAATCTCCATAATTGAATGGATAACCTATGACAAAAAGTGGAAAACATTGTGGCAAAAGGAGAAATTGCACGTTTTGTGCAATTTCTTCTTTTGTCACTATGTTTTCAAAAAGCCGTCTGCTGCAGAGGCGTCAGAAAGCGTCTATATGAGGGAAAGGGTTAATGGAAGCATGGAGGGGACGAAAGAAATTCATTGAACAAGAACATCAAAAGAAGAACTTTAAAATGCTTTAATTTAAATAATTTCAAGATACATAATAAAGGTTTATAACTACAGGAATTAAAAAAGGCAAATACAAAAATGCCACAATATCGATAAAATAGATCATAATGTTACATACATGTTTATGTATATACACTTGGTCAACAGTAAGCGCTGCTTGAAAACTACCATGTGTTTACTATTACATGTATTTAAGTTGAATATAATAATCAGTCCTTTGTTCAGTAGAAATCGAAACACATCAATTTTTAACACCATACATGTATGACAATATTAACATTTCCAAAATATCAAAAGTAATTGTCACAATCTTTGTCACAAACAAGTAAGTAATAAATAAGGTGAAATACAAGTGATAATTTTTCAAGTCAAAATCTTCTGCTTTTTCTGTTGTGACTGACAGGTCAATAATGGAACATGACTTTCACACAACATATTCAACTCAAGCATGGCATTGTTAAGATGAGACAAACTACAGTAAAATGCATTCGTATTTTGAATTTTGTCTGATCACCCTTTGTCCAAGTGTATACTACCAGTAAACTTCATCACCTTGTTAAAAATATTATCAAACATCAAGTCATACATGTATACATAATTATGAGCAAAGTTTGCGTGGTGATTTGAGGTATTATTGACTCTCTTTAACCCTTTCCCTCCTGTAGACGCATAAAAGACGCATCTACAGCAGATGATTTTAAAAACCTTGTTGCAATAAGGAGAAATTGCTCATAATGAGCAATTCTCCCTTTTGCAACACTAATCAATATTTTAACTTTAAATTACATGTATGTAGAGCTCCAACTGCTGCTGATTTGTTGTATGCGGGAAAGGGTTAAACTGGCCATGTGAAGGTAAATGTGTGTATAATTTTATTTTATTTTTGTAAAAAAAAAATACATTAAGGACACAATAGCATTTAGATAGACAGTGAAGGCTCTGGTGAGACTGTGAATTCACAGACTCATCTGAGTCTTCACTGCACACAGATGCTTTAAGACCCCAGAATCACCAGAATGATGCAGCATAGTGTTTATACATAAGTTTTTAAATAATACAGATTAATTGCACAACAGATTTGAGTTTTTTCTTTTCATGTTCTTGCGTTTAGTTTATCGGAGTACATAAAAGCATCACAATACTTGATAACAAGTATGACTGAAATGCTGCTGGAAAAGATATTAAAAGCAAAATCGAAAAGTGGATGGGCTTTGATTATAAAAACCGAAAACCAAAACTGCATTCAGACTTGGATGAATATAAAATTCAATTGATCACCTTTAGGATATAATAGTCATGTTATGTTGTAATAGTTAAGGTTTCTTTTTCTGTAACTATTTAAAATACTGTGATTTGTTTCTGTAAATAAAATGTACATATAATCTGTATCCATTGTCAGTCTTATAGCCCTTTTACATCCACAGTTTTGACAGGCATTATACAAAAATGTTGATATCTCGATGCAATAATTATGTTGGAAAAACAATCTCATGTTATTGAAGCAAAAGTAGGATTTTACAACATTACAAAATCAACTTAACCCTTTCCCATTTGCCAATGCATTTTGATGTATCCGCAACATATGACGTTTGAAAACATTGTGGCAAAAGGGAAAATTGCTCGTAGTGGCAAATGTTTTCAACTCTTCATTATACTTTCATTTAATGAGGTTTTCAAAGTCGTCTGCTGCAGATATATTATATGTTGGAAAGGGTTAACTAATTCCTTCAACTGTGTCTCTTGAGACGACACATTATCATACAAAATGGTAATATTCTGGTAAACAAGAAAACAGCCTTTTGACAGTTTATAAATGGTACAAAGATTGCGGGTTAAAAGTCATCAGAGGGCCAGATAAAGAGGGATATTCAGCTCTTTTACCCTTAATATCTCTCTTATTATCCAACAAATCCCTATGATGTGGGTACTCAAATAAAATTGTCTCACTAAGACGATTTTTTTGAGTACCCGCAACATAGAGTTTCAGGATCAAATAAGAATTTTAGAACATGCAAAACGCCCCCTTATCTACAGTCATTGTTCATTATAAGCATTAAATGCTTTTAACACAAACATTTTAGAAAGATTGATCAACTTTGATGCTTGGAAAGGAGAAATAGAACACAACCATGCCATGGATTGAATTTAAATTTATCAATTGTTCTATATAAAGTCAGAAAGAGGACGGCTTTCAAAGGATTGGAAATCCAGACATTTTCTCCCTACTCTGAAATGCTATGTTATGTTACAAATGATTAATTTCTCCTTTTGTCGTATTGTTTTAAAAGTTGTCTCACTAAGATGTGTCTGCAAGTGGGAAAAGATTAACTGTCAAAAGGACTAGTTAGCAAGGAAATCCCCTTGTCTAATTGCTCCAGGAAAGACAAGCCAGTCATCGGATTTCTAGAGCAATTAATACACTATATAGCTGTGATTAAAAGAGCTCTGTCCCCAGGTCCTTGATCTAAGCCCATCTGGGGTCCACAGTGAAGATTCCAGTCTGGCCCTGCAGCTCCATGTGACCCTTGAACTCTGCACGGGTCAGGACCTTGTCTCATTTCGGGATTTGGACCTATAGCTGCAGTGTAATCAGTCCTGAAATGATGAAAAACATGACTTGAGACTTTATTATCCAAAATACGATTAATCTGCAGCAGAGGACTTCTGAAACTGTCTTGAGGTCAAGTTTGTATTATCTATCTGAATAACAGTACAATTTTGGAACAGAATAGAAAAACATAGTCGGGGGGGGGGGAAAGGGAATAAATTTTGCTCATTTCAAGCAATTTCTCCTTTATCCACAAAGTTTTCAAACATTGTCTACTGCAAACATGTGATAGTGCCTTTGCATGTGGGAAAGGGTCAAATTGTAATCCATTAACCCTTTTCCTCATATAGATGCTTTCTGATGCCTCTGCAGCAGACGGCTTTTTGAAAACATAGTGACCAAAGAAGAAATTGCTCAAAACGATCAATTTCTCCTTTTGCCACAATGTTTTCCACTTTGGTCATAGGTTATCCATTCAATTATAGAGATTTTCCATATTTTGACAGAATTGTCGTATAGGAGAAAGGGTTAATCAGAATTTTGAATCGATTAACATGTATATCATTGATTGATTGAGGTTTAACCCTTTCCCTCATACGACAATTCTGCAGCAGACGACTTTGAACATATTTTGTCAAAACATAGAAAATCTCCATAATTGAACAGATAACCTATGACAAAAAGTGGAAAACATTGTGGCAAAAGGAGAAATTGCACGTTTTGTGCAATTTCTTATTTTGTCAATATGTTTTCAAAAAGCTGTCTGCTGCAAAGGCGTCAGACAGCGTCTATATGAGGGAAAGGGTTAACACCATTTTCAACAATTACCATATCACCTATGCATGTGTTTCCTAGTTTTCTTACTCCAGTGAACTACACAACAGTAACTGGCTGCTATATATAGCACTTTATATCATAAATGACGTCGCCAGCGTGAAATAACGTCATTCTATATTTTTTCGGTATATAACTAGTGTAATAACAATGCTACGTAACGTCATAATGAAAAGCATTGAAAATGACCGCGCTATATAGCGACGTTATATATATTTTGTGCTAATAATCGTCGAATTAGAATTTATGATATAAATAGAATATAACATTCGTGGTCATTCAATACAAAATTTTATTAAAATCATTTTCTAAATTTTCATATTGAATGACCACTCATGTAATATCCTCTATGTACAGTACCTTTTATTATTTTCACATGATGACCTATTTTGACACATCTGCAGCAAGTTTCTTTGAACATTTAATTAGCCATAATGTTTTTAACTCTTTCTTATAATTTTATTTTCATTTATCCCTTTCCCTCATACGACAATTCCGCAGCAGAGGACTTTGAATATATTTTGTCAAGGAATAGAAAATGTCTATAATTGAATGGATAACCTATGACTAAAAGTGGAAAACATTAATTGTGGCAAAAGGAGGAATTGTTCATTTTGAGCAATTTCTTCTTTTGTCACTATGTTTTCAAAAAGCTGTCTGCCGAAGAGGCGTCAGAAAGCGTCTATATGAGGGAAAGGATTAAATATATTTTTGCACAGATGTTTTAAAGTTGTCTGCTGCAGATTTGTTGTATGTGGGAAAGGGTTAAGGAAAATTGCCGAAATGTGAATAAAGAACATCTAAAGTTAAATATGATGTATACTTACAGAAGTAATTCTTTATTTGGGCCAAATCTCATTGATGGGTCTGGCCCTATAGCGGGTGTTCTGTTAGGGGACTCATAGGCTGATCCCTGGGGCTGACTAGACACTACACTCCTTGCTGGGCCCCTGAAATTATAACCAGTGTTGGATAAACATTGAATGAAACATGATGGCCCTAAAGCGATCACCTGAGTGATAGTATAGTTGCAAAGAGTAACTGCTAATATCGGTGAAAATGTTATCAAGAATGAAACAGCTTATCAGTAAAGAATAATTATTGTGATAAGGCAATAAATCTTTTTAAGAAGGACCACTAACTGTATATTCCTTTGACCTTTTTTCCTAGACCCTGTAAGGCAGAACAGCCCTGCCCCTGACAGCCATGTTTTTTAACCAATCAACATGGCCTGAACGAATCTGATAGAGGGTCTTCCACAAAACTATTAGGAAATTGGCAAGATACTTTCGGAGAAGAAGAGTTTCACTATAGCCATATACGGCAAAACAGCCCGGCCTCCTAGCGGCCATGTTTTTGACCAACAAGGCTTGAAGGAATCTGATTAAGGATCACCTTAGAGAAATTCCTACAATCTATTTGGAAATTGGCATACTTTCGGAGAAGAAAGTTTTCAGTATATCCAAAAAGGCAAAACAGCCCTAGGGGCTAAGTTTTGCAACCACTTAACATGGTTTGAAGGAATCTGATTGATGGTCACAAGGAACTTTTCTAAAACTTATTTTGAAAATGGCAAGATAATTTCGGAGAAGACGGTTTTAAAGTTTTCACTATAGCCATTATAAGGCAAAACAACCCACCACCCTGGGGCTTAGTTTTTCGACCAATCACCATGGCTTGAAGGAATCTGATAGTGGGTCACCCAAGAAACATATTTGGAAATCGGCCAGATACTTTTGGATCTAAGAAGAATTTTAAAGTTTTTACTAAAGCCATATAAGACAAGCCCCACTCTATGGCGGCCGTGTTTTTCAACATGGCTGAAAGGAATCTATAATATCCATTATAAGGCAAAACAACCCATCACCCTGGGGCTTAGTTTTTCGACCAATCACCATGGCTTGAAGAAATCTGATAGGGGGTCACACAAGGAACATTTCAACAGAATTATTTGAAAATAAGCAAACTAGTTTGGAAAGATAATTTGTCTAAGTTTGTTTCTATTGGTTGCCATGCAAACCAGAATTATGTATAAAAAAAATTGAAGGAATTTTGGTAAGGACATTTAGGGGATGCTTTCTGTGAAGTTTCATCCGTATTGACCCACTCTGGTTACAGAGGAGAAGATGTTAACACATGCGGGACGCCGGACAAAAGGCGATCAAAATAACACACCTTGGATCGCTCACCTGAGTTATGGCATAAATATGCAATGTGATTGGTCATGTCAACCACAATAACTCATTTTGGGGCTAGGTTAGCTTAACCCTTTCCCTCATACGACAATTATGCAGCAGACGACTTTGAACGTATTTTGTCAAAACATAGAAAATCTCCATAATTGAATGGACAACCTATGACAAAAAGTGGAAAACATTGTGGCAAAAGGAGAAATTGCACGTTCTGTGCAATTTCTTCTTTTGTCGCTATGTTTTCAAAAAGCCGTCTGGTGCAGAGGCGTCAGAAAGCATCTATATGAGGGAAAGGGTTAAAACAAGAGGTTCAATATTGCTCCACTGTCACTACCTGAAATAACCTAGCCCTTTGTTGTCTTTATTTTGTCAAATAAATATGATCATTTTTGACCGGACATGACCCATATTCGAATTTTGCCTAAATATCATCAAGACAAACATTCTGAAAAAATTTCAAGCTGCTTCAGTTAAAAATGTGGTCTATAGAGGGTTAACAAGATTTTTCTCAAATTTGGCCCAGTGACCTAATTTTTGACAGGACATGACCCATAATCATAATTAGCCTAGATATCATCAAGCCAAACATTCTGACAAAGTTGCGGCTTCCTGAGTGTTACCAAGATTTTCCTTCAATTTGTCCTGTTATGGTTAAAGTTTTTTTCGAGAATGGCAACATCTAGGTTAAAGGTCAAGGTCGCAAGGTCAAAAATGTTGGTACTGACAGAAAGGTCATGTCACAAGGAATACACATGTGAAATATGGTAGCCATACCTGTTATGGTTCAAAAGTAGTGGTCAAGGTTAAAGTTTTTTTCGACAGACAGACAGGCCAAAAACTAGATGCCCACCGAATCGGTGATTCCGGGGGCATAAAAATGCGGTCTCTAGAGTTTTAGTAAGATTTTTCAAAAATATGGCTTAGTGACCTAGTTTTTAACCCGACATGACCCATATTCAAACTATGCCTAGCCATATCAAAACAAATTCTGACAAAGTTTAAAGCTGCTCTAGTCAAAAATCTCTAGTGTTAACAATATTTTCTTTCAATTTGGCTGGACATGACCCATATTTAAACCTAGCCTAGATATCATTAAGACACAAAAATAAATTGAAGGAACTTCAACTTGGTGAGGACATTTAGAGGATACTTTCTGTGAAGTTTAAATCCTAATTGACCTACTGATTACAGTAGGAGAAGATGTTGACAGACAATGAAAGTTGGATAAAAGGCCATCACAATATTTCACTCGTGCTCAGGTGAGCTTAAAAGCAGAAAAACGAAACTAAACATTGAACTAAATGCCAATGTTTATACTTCATATAATTTTGTCATTAAATTCATCACCTCAAAATAGCCCTGCAGTATGCCTGAATAAATGCCATTAGAACAGTAGGACTTGTTAAAATGTTCAACATGTGTAAATCTCACTAAAATTGAAAGCAAAACTAGACTATAACCCTTTCCCTCATACGACAATTCTGCAGCAGACGCTTTGTGCAATTTCTTCTTTTGATTTGATGTTTTCAAAAAGCCGTCTGCTGCAGAGGCGTCAGAAAGCCTCTATATGAGGGAAAGGGATAAATAACAACACAGGTCTCAAACAGAATTAAAACTTTAATCCTTTCCAACATACAACAAATCTGCAGCAGACAACTTTGAAAACATAAAATCAAATATATGATCCTCTTCAAAGGAAAGTATGATTATTTAATAGAGTTGAAAACACTGTGTCAAAAGGTGAAATTGCTCAATAAGAGCAATTTCTCCTTTTGCCACAATGTTTTCAGAAGTCATCTGATACATAATGTGTCAAAATATGTCTGCAAGTCGAAAGGGTTATCCCCTTCCCTCATATAGATGCTTTCTGACGCCTCTGTAGCAGACGGCTTTTTTGAAAACATAGTGACAAAAAACGAGAAATTTCTCCTTTTGTCACAATGTTTTCCACTTTTAGTCATAGGTTATCCATTCAATTATAGAGACTTTCCATTTTTTGACAAAATATGTTCAAAGTCGTCTGCTGCAGAATTGTCGTATGAGGGAAAGGGAAAGGGTTCAAGAAGGATCTATGATGAAGCACTTAACTCTTCGTCTTATTGAAATTCTATTTTTCCTCCGTAATATAAAGATCTTGTGTAAAGATAGAAAAATCTACACAAATAAAATCAATTTTTTTAAATTCAACCTTTTCACCACATAGAAAAGTCATCTGCTGCAGAATTGTTGTATGAGGGAAAGGGAAAGGGTTAAAGAAGGATCTATGATGAAGCACATTACTCTTCGTCTTATTGAAGTTCTATTTTTCCTTCGTAATATAAAGAACTTGTGTAAAGATAGAAAATTCTACACAAATGAAATCATTTTAAATTCAACCTTTTCACCAGATAAAGTTAGATACAGGATGTCTTCTTTTAATATTTGAATATTTGAATTCATATTGTTTTTTCCATTTTCCTGATATTAAATTGTTTTCAAATTTGACAACTCTTACCTTTCAAGCCTCTGCAGCAGACAACTTTTATCACAATGTTCTCAACTTTATTCAATAATTGTTGTTTCATTAATAGAGTTTTTTTAATCTTTATAAAATGTTAACAAATGCTGCAGATTTCATAGGTGGGAAAGGGTTAACCCTTTCCCTCATGTAGACGCTTTCTGACGCCTCTGCAGCAGACGGCTTTTTGAAAACATAGTGACAAAAGAAGAAATTGCACAGAACGTGCAATTTCTCCTTTTGCCACAATGTTTTCAACTTTTAGTCATAGGTTATCCATTCAATTATAGAGATTTTCCAATTTTCGACAAAATGTGTTCAAAGTCGTCTGCTGCAGAATTGTTGTATGAGGGAAAGGGTTAATAGAGTTTTTCTAATCTTTATAAAATGTTAACAAAGGTGTCTGCTGCAGATTTCATAGGTGGGAAAGGGTTAAACATGTGAAAATAATATGTCTATGGATGTGGGTGATATGGTAAAGTGCATTAACCCTTTCCCTCATACGACAATTCTGCAGCAGACGACTTTGAACGTATTTTGTCAATACATAGAAAATCTCCACAACTGAATGGATAACCTATGACAAAAAGTGGAAAACATTGTGGCAAAAGGAGAAATTGCACGTTTTGTGCAATTTCTTCTTTTGTCACTATGTTTTCAAAAAGCTGTCTGCTGCAAAGGCGTCAGAAAGCGTCTATATGAGGGAAAGTGCATTAAATCAGGGATTAAATCATAGACACTTAGCTATCACAACACTAACAGCCAAAATTATACAGCAATTCCTCGCCTAAATTTATTAAGGTAACCTTTTTTATGAAAATCTTTATAACTGGGAGCTTAATCATTAAAATGAGTTGAAAACATTGAGACAAAAGGAGTAATTGCTCATCGTATTGAGCAATTTCTGCTGTTGTCACAATGTTTTCAAAAGTTGTCTGCTGCAGATGTGTCAGAAAGCGTCTATATAAGGGAAAAGGTTAAATAACATGTAGGCAAATCTATAGAGCATCGCCTAAGATACAAATCCCATCAAAGTGTCATTTTGTAAAGAGGTACTATAGTCACTTTTACCTTAGACCTATGTCAGTGAAACCAGCACCCGTCTAGACCTACGCCAGTGAAACAGCATCTGTCCAAACTAACTTTTAATTAGTATATGAAGATAAAATATACCAGCGTATGGAGTATGGAGAAATTCTGTCCCAAAAAATGAAAGGGCTAGAGCATGTCATACAGACGTATTCTATATTGTACTAGTAGCTGTGACCTTGACCTAGCTGGGTAATACGCAAACCCCTCCAAGGTCTCTTGATACTGATCCTGTGAATGGTGTATGAAGGAATTCTGTCGACAAATGAAAGAGTTATGACTTTGTTTTTGTATGAACACAATATAGTCACTGTTACCTTGACCTTTCACTGAGGTAGCTGGAAGAGGCGATACTTGTGAACATATGATGTAAGTTTCATAACCACATTGTAAATATGACTTTCTACATTTGTTAATTTGTATAAAATACATAATGTGTTATCTTCTTAAAATAAAGAATTTATTATTATATTATTTTTATTATTATAACAATCTGATATGAACTAAAAAGGCTACTGCCTACAGAAGTATAATAGTCACTTTGACCTTCACCTTTGACCTAGGTCGGTGAAATAGGCAGTGCTGGTGAACATGGGTGCTCAGTTTGATAACAATCGTATAAAAAAATAAAGTCTAGAGCAATGACTTTGTTTTAGACAGACTTTTAGAAGTAACTGTGGCTTTGAGCTTTGACCAAGGTCGATGAAACAGGAACTCATACAAGAGGCAGTGCTGGTTAACATATGTGAAGTTTCATAGTAATCGGATTAGAACTATGACCTTGACCTTTGGCCTAGCTCGATGAAACAGGAACATGAACAAGAGGCAAGGCAATCCTAATGAACATGTGTGTAAAGTTTTGTAAAAATCGGATAAGAAAAGAAGTCGCTATAGCAATAACATTGTTGGACACATACATACCAAAGGATCCCGAAAAGGGAAAATTATAATTATTATTGGTATTAAAAATATTGTGCCAATAAGTGTAGATGATATCAAAATAATTTGTCTCTTGCAAATGCAAATACGTATTTGATGTATATATGTGTGGAAAGGTGTCAAAATCATATCACAAAAATTGTGATTCAAATTATAGCTTTCCTGCATTTAGACGCATTTTCAGCAGACGACTTTTGAAAACAGTGTGGCAAAAAGCATAAATTGCTCATAATGAGCAATTACTCCTTTTTCCACAATGCTTTCAGCTCTTTTCAATTATTAAACTATCATTTTTAGGGTTTCCACATATCTTTGCCTAGTTGATATCAAAGTTGTCTACTGCAGATTTGTGGTATGGGGAAAAAGGTTATGACTGAAAGTCAAGTCAAACATAACATTCTCACCAGGCAACTGGCTACCTTTCTACATGGATTAATTTTAACCCATTGGTGGTTAGACGAATTGCACAAGTCACATTGATTTTTGCTAATCATTTGATAGAAATGAGGGCTGAGCCGGATCAAACTCCAAGAGAGGTAAAAATGTCTCAAAAGTTCAATTTTACAAAAGCTTAAGCAACATGCATGGAGCATATACAAATTTACTCCGACCTTTCACTTGTTCCATTCACTGCCCAACTTTGCTCTGATTGGGTTTCATTTGAACTTGAACCATTGGGCTGGTTTCCAGGAGTAATTGCATGTGGGTGATCACAGCAAGGTACCATCATTTTACCACTGAGTCTGTTTAAAACTGCCAGTGTAGAGTCCAAAACATTGCAAGACTTATCACCGTTGGCAACAACCTTTGACATTGAACCATCCGACTGGTTGACTGAACCAGATGAGGTCAAGGTCGCAGACGGGAGATTGTTCAAGTGATTTAATGTGTCTATTGTTGAACTCAAAACTGTCTCACTCATCCTTCAGCAGCATGAAGGAAAACAATAAGAGAAAGTGAATCATGCTCCACTGATATAAACCATGGGGCATTGAAAGCACATGTAGATGAAGGCCAACTTCAGCATCCATTTCATCTTTTCACACCTGCTGACTACTTTTGAAAACATTGTGGCAGAAGAAGAAATTGCTCATAATGTGCAATTTCCTTTTTTTGACACAATGTTTTCATTTCCATTAAAAAATCTTTCATTTAGATACATTTCCATTTGCTTGTCTAGATATTTTCAAAGCCATATCTGCTGCACATTTGTGGTATGAGGAAACAGGTGAATGACAATCTGATTCAAATGGGCAATGGTTGTCAGGCATTTCTCTTGAAATCTTCTCTGACTTATTAGTAAAGAGTCCAGAATTAGATCCATCTATCCTGATCTAGATTCAATAATTGTTCTTTCTTTTATAGAGAGTTTCCATCTTTTTAACTTAATGTTTCTGAAGTTGTCTGCTGCACCTTTGTGGTATGAGGACAAAGGTGAATGACAATCTGATTCAAATGGGCAATGGTTGTCAGGCATTTCTCTTGAAACCTTCTCTGACTTATTAGTAAAGAGTCCAGAATTAGATCAATCTGCCCTGATCTAGGTTCAATAAATTAAATACTCTTTCATTTATAGAAATATTTTTAAAGCCATCTGCTGCTGATTTGTGGTATGTGGTAAAATGTTAATGACAATCTGTTTCAAACGGGCAATGATCGTCATTTGTTCTAAACTTCTTAAATAATTGTTGAACAAGCAAGAGTCATATCTATCTGCCCTGATCTAGATTCAATAGTTATTCTTTAATATATAGAGAGTTTCCATCTTTTTAACATCTTCACCCTTTCCCTCATATAAACGCTTTCTGATGCCTCTGCAGCAGATAGGTTTTTGAAAACATTGTGACAAAAGAAGAAATTGCTCAAAACGAGCAATTTCTCCTTTTGCCACAATGTTTTCCACTTTTAGTCATAGGTTAACTATTCAATTATAGAGATTTTCTATTTTTTGACAAAATATGTTCAAAGTCGTCTGCTGCAGAATTGTCGTATGAGGGAAAGGGTTAAAAGTAAATACTTCAGAGTCAGATCAACCTGCTTTAGCCCTTTTCCTCATATAGACACTTTCTGACGCTTCTGCAGCAGACGGCTTTTTGAAAACATAGTGACAAAAGAAGAAATTGCTCAAGACGAGCAATTTCTCCTTTTGACACAATGTTTTCCACTTTTAGTCATAGGTTATCCTATATAGAGATTTTCTATTTATTGACAAATTGTGATCAAAGTCGTCTGCTGCAGAAATGTTGTACGAGGGAAAGGTTTAATGCTTTCCCACATACATACGCTTTCTGACGCCTCTGTAGCAGACAGCTTTTTGAAAACATAGTGACAAAAGAAGAAATTGCTCAAGACGAGCAATTTCTCCTTTTGCCACAATGTTTTCCAGTTTTACTCATAGGTTATCCATTCAATTATAGAGATTTATTGACAAATTGTGTTCAAAGTCTTCTGCTGCAGAAATGTCGTATGAGGGAAAGGGTTAACGCTTTCCCACATACAGACGCTTTTTGATACCTCTGCAGCAGACAACTTTTGAAAACATTGTGGCAAAAGTAGAAATTGCTCATAATGATATTAACCTAGAAAACTTTGAGGAGAAAATCAACTTTATTTCTCTTTTCTACATGCAGACACACTTTGATGCATCTGCAGCAGATGACTTTTGAAAACATTGCGGCAAAAGGAGAAAATCGATCATAAAGCACTTTCTCCCTTTGCCACATGTTTTCAATTCAATAAAATCATTAAACTTTCAAATTTTCAGATTTTCCATATCTGTTCTCTGAAAACATCGTGGCAAAAGGAGAAATTTGTCTGCTGCAAAGAGCATTTGTTTTTCAGACATTTAAAATTTGAAGAGTAAAAAATAAGCGTGTAAGGAAGGGAGTCAACACCCATTCAACCCTTTCCCAAAAGCAGACAAAACAGAAATTGCACATAATTAACAATTTTTCCTTTTGCCACAATGTTTCTAACACTATTCACTCTATACAATAATTAATTATGCTTTCATAAATAAACAAGAGGGCCAAGATGGCCCTAAATCGATCACCTAATTGATAGTAAATTAGTAGCAAATATTTAACTGCAAATATCTGGGAAAATGTTATCAGGGAGTGTAAATGAAACTGCAAAGGAGTGGACACTTCTCAAGAAACAGCTTATCAGTAAAGGCCATTTATATCTTGAAATCTAACAAGAACTTTAATAAGAATGGAATTATAAAGTTTTTGTCATTTTGCACCTTTTCTGATGCCGCCTTGCTGCCCTGTTTTTCAACGAAATCAATATGGCTTCAACAGTTTATTTAGAGGGTCACTTAAGGAACATTTCTACCAAATTATCTTGCAATCGCACAAGTAGATTATGGAGGAAAAGGATTTTAAAATTTGGGTATTTTTCTAACTTTCTGATGCCGCAGCAACCAAAGTTATCAATGGAATTTAAATCTTTGAACAATTTTGAAAGAGGACCACCAAAGGAACATTCTTGATTCGTATTATATTTTCTTAAAATCAGACAAACACTTTCATAAAAATGGAATTTTCAAATTTTGTCATTTTGCCCCTTTTCTGATGCTGCCTGACTGCCATGTTTTTCGACCAAACAGTATGGCTTGAACAATTTTTATAGAGGGTCACCCAAGGAACATTTCTACCAAATTATATTTGAATCTGACAGGCAGATTCGGAGGAGAAGATTTTTAAAGTTTGGACATTTTGTCCCCTTTCTGATGCCGCAGCAACCAAAGTTCTCATTGGAATTTTAATCTTTGAACAATTTTGAAAGAGGACTACCAAAGGAACATTCCTGTGATGTTTTGTGGAAATTGGTCTATTGGAATGGTAGGAGTTGGTTGTCATTTGTAGCTAAAAGTTCAATTTACCCCTTTTGAGATGACGCCTGGTTGCTATGATTGTGTAACCAATCAAAACGCCTTAATCAAATTAAATAGAGGATCATTACAGTAAGATTCATATTATATTTTCTTAAAATCAGACAAGCACTTTCATAACAAGAGCTGTCGGAGGACAGCGCGCTCGACTATTCCACCGCTTATTTAAGTTACCGAGATAATGGACTCTAATGTAGTTGCATGCAAAACATTAACCACAATTTCTTAGTGGGTGATAATTTGCATTATATGCAGGATAGTGTTATTTAACATGATTATTTTCATAGGTTTGATGGTTAGATAGGGTTGTATAACCTTTCAATGGAATGCATCAAGTAGTTACTAAGATATGGACTCTTAATGTAGTTGCACGCAAACCTTTAACCATAATTTCTAAGTAAAAAAAGGGCAACAATTTGCACCATATACAGGATAGAGTTATCTTAATTGGTTGTGTTTATAGTTGTACAATTGGGAAAGGTTGTATAAAGTTTCAATACAATTGTTCAAGTTGTTACTGAGATTACACTCTAAATGTAGTTGCAAAACTTTAACCAGAATTTCTAAGTCCAAAAAGGTCCATAACTTGCATAAAATGCTGGTTGGTAAGGGCTGTATAACGTTTCAATGCAATGCATCAAGTAGTTACTAAGAGATGGTCTCTTTATGTAGTTGCATGCAAAACTTTAACCAGAATTTATAAGTCCAAAAAGGCCATAACTTGCATAAAATGCAGGATAGAGTTATCATACTTGATAATCTACATAGGTGTGATAGTTGGGTAGGGTTGTATAAAGGTTCAATGCAATGCATCAAGTATATACTGAGACGTGGACTCTTAATTTAGTTGCACGCAAAACTTTAACCAGTATTTCTATGTAAAAAAAGGGCCATAACTTGCATAAAATGCAGAATAGAGCTATCATACTTGATAATCTACACAGGTGTAATAGTTGGGTAGGGTTGTAGAAAGTTTCAATGCAATGCAGCAAGTAAATACTGAGATATGGACTCTTAATTTAGTAGCACGCAAAACTTTAACCAGAATTTCTAAGTAAAAAAAGTGCCATAACTTGCCTAAAATGCAGGATAGAGTTATCTAACTTGTTAATCTACATAGGTGTAATAGTTGGGTAGGGTTGTATAAAGGTTCAATGCAATGCATCAAGTATATACTGAGATATGGACTCTTAATTTAGTTGCATGCAAAACTTTAACCAGAATTTCTAAGTAAAAAAAGGGCCATAACTTGCATAAAATGCAGGATAGAGTTATCTTAGATGATAATCTACACAGGTGTGATAGTTGGGTAGGGTTGTAGAAAGTTTCAATGCAATGCATCAAGTAAATACTGAGATATGGACTCTTAATTTAGTTGCACGCAAAACTTTAACCAGAATTTCTAAGTAAAAAAAGGAACAACTTTGAAAGAGGCCAACCAGAGGAACAGTCCTGTGATGTTTCACGGAAATTGTCCTTGGAGTTTGGGAGGAGATGATGTTTAAAGCTAAAAGTTAACGCCGGACGGACGGACGGACGACGGACAAAAAGTGATCAGAATAGCTCACCTTGAGCCTTTGGCTCTAGGTGATCTAAAAAATTTGTTGCATCCGGGAAATAGTTAAACAGATCTAAAACTTACTGTGTAACTTTCTTCGCTCTCTGAGTCTGAGTTTTCTGTTTGGTGGCAGACTTCGGTGTTGGTGACCTTGACTTTGACTGTGGCCTTGATGCGGGTGTGGTGGAACGGGAACTTTTACCCTTGTCAGATGTTGAGGGCCTACTGTAAAAAAAGTTTATATTATATGAGCAGCTTCAGCAGTGTCTGGCATCTCGGGGTCTCGTTGACACTCTGGCTTTGCAATAATCAAAGTCTAATTAGCATTAACCCTTTCCCTTATATAGACGCTTTCTGATGCCTCTGACGCAAACAGCTTTTTGAAAATATAGTGACAAAAGAAGACATTGCTCAAAACAAGCAATTTCTCCTTTTGCCACAATCTTTTCAACTTTTCGTCATAGGTTCGCCATTCAATTATAGGGATTTTCTATTTTTTGGCAAAATATGTTTAAAGTCGTCTGCTGCAGAATTGTCGTATAAGGGAAAGGGTTAAAGAGGTTGGGGTACAATTCCAGTTTAAGGCAGAAGATTCATTTAGTTAGGTCTCTTCAACACTTGGAATCAGCCAACTTTCTTTCCGACGTTTGACAAAAGTCATTGCGACATGCGTCAATCGTCTTCCACCAATGGGCTAAGTCTATGTGGAAAAGCAGCCAGTTGCTTGGGAAGATTGTTATGTGGGGTACTGGTGTGAGACAACCAGGAAACACATGAGTAGGTGAACTGGCCGCCGTGATATGACTGAGAAATTGTTAAAAACGGCGTTAAACCCAAATCAATCAATCAACACTTGGACGGAAAGCGGGAATTGCAGAGTCTACACTGTATGCAGATGCGTTATCCCTTTCCTACCTAAAGATGCATTTTAACACATCTACAGAAAATTACTTAATAACATTGTGGCATAAGATGACCCTAGTTCGCTCACCTTAATTATACAATTATTCTGAATGCAACCTCCACAGTGTTAACAAGATTTTCCTTCATTTGGCCTTGTGATCTATATTTTTTTACCTGATATGACCCATATTCCAACATGGACTTAAGATATCATCAAGACAACATTCTGAAAAAGTTTCAACTTCCTCAAAGTAAAAATGTGGCCTCCGGAGTTCTATATTGTGGGTATATAATGAGAGATCATGTAGATTAAGAATTATTGTGTGTACCAGTGATAATCTCCCTTTAACCCTTATCCACATACAACAAATATGCAGCAGACAACTTTGAAATCGTCAAGGCAAAAGTACAGAAAATCCCTTAAACTTAACCCTTTCCCTCATACGCCAATTCTGCAGCAGACGACTTTGAACGTATTTTGTCAAAACATAGAAAATCTCCATAGTTGAATGGATAACCTATGCACGTTTTGTGCAATTTCTTCTTTTGTCACTATGTTTTCAAAAAGCTGTCTGCTGCAGAGGCGTCAGAAAGCGTCTATATGAGGGAAAGGGTTAAAAGTCTTCACCTGCAGTAGAGTTGAAAACATTGTGGCAAATGCAGATTTGTTGTATAGGGAAAGGGTTCATTTGAAATTTTGAAAAGCAGGTCGATGTACCTTGTAGCAGCCTCATAAGACATGATGACTGGTTCCAGGCCATGGCTAATACATGTATCATTATCTGGTGTTGGTGACACAGATCTAGTTCTACTGGTACTCGTGCTGGTAGTCGGTCTTGAGGGTTGTGCTCTGTAAAAAACAAGAACTGTCATTATAAAGGGTTACTTATTACTGCAGCATACTGCTAGGGTGGGATCAAAAAACAAGAGGGCCAAGATGGCCCTAAATCGATCACCTAATTGATAGTAAATTAGTAGCAAATATTTAACTGCAAATATCTGGATTTTTTTTATCAGGGAGTGCAAATGAAACTGAAAGGAGTGGACACTTCTCAAGAAACAGCTTATCAGTAAAGGCCATTTATATCTTGAAATCTAACAAGAACTTTAATAAGAATGGAATTATAAAGTTTTTGTCATTTTGCACCTTTCCTGATGCCGCCCTGCTGCCCTGTTTTTCAACAAAATCAATATGCCTTCAACAGTTTATTTAGAGGGTCACTTAAGAAACATTTCTACCAAATTATCTTGCAATCGCACAAGTAGATTATGGAGGAAAAGGATTTTAAAATTTGGGTATTTTTCTCACTTTCTGATGCCGCAGCAACCAAAGTTCTCAATGGAATTTAAATCTTTGAACAATTTTGAAAGAGGACCACCAAAGGAACATTCTTGTGATGTTTTGTGGAAATTGGTCTATTGGAATGGTAGGAGTTGGTTGTCATTTGTAACTAAAAGTTCAATTTACCCTTTTTGTGATGACGCCTGGTTGATATGATTGTGTAACCAATCAAAACGGCTTAAACAAATTAAATAGAGGATCATTACAGTAAGATTCGTATTATATTTTCTTAAAATCAGACAAACACTTTCATAAAAATGGAATTTTCAAATTTTGTCATTTTGCCCCTTTTCTGATGCCGCCTGACTGCCATGTTTTTCGACCAATCAGTATGGTTTGAACAATTTTTATAGAGGGTCACCCAAGGAACATTTCTACCAAATTATATTTGAATCTGACAGGCAGATTCGAAGGAGAAGATTTTTAAAGTTTGGACATTTTGTCCCCTTTCTGATGCCGCAGCAACCAAAGTTCTCATTGGAATTTTAATCTTTGAACAATTTTGAAAGAGGACCACCAAAGGAACATTCCTGTGATGTTTTGTGGTAATTGGTCTATTGGAATGGTAGGAGATGGTTGTCATTTGTAGCTAAAAGTTCAATGTACCCCTTTTGTGAGGACGCCTGGTTGCTATGATTGTGTAACCAATCAAAACGGCTTAAACAAATTAAATAGAGGATCATTACAGTAAGATTCGTATTATATTTTCTTAAAATCAGACAAGCATTTGCATAAAAATGGAATTTTCAAATTTTGTCATTTTGCCCCTTTTTTGATGCCGCCTGACTGCCATGTTTTTCGACCAATCAGTATGGCTTGAACAATTTTTATAGAGGGTCACCCAATGAACATTTCTACCAAATTATATTTGAATCTGACGGGCAGATTCGGAGGAGAAGATTTTTAAAGTTTGGACCTTTTGCCCCCTTTCTGATGCCGCAGCAACCAAAGTTCTCAATGGAATTTAAATCTTTGAACAACTTTGAAAGAGGCCAACCAGAGGAACAGTCCTGTGATGTTTCACGGAAATTGTCCTTGGAGTTTGGGAGGAGATGATGTTTAAAGCTAAAAGTTAACGCCGGCCGGACGACGGACGACGAACAAAAAGTGATCAGAATAGCTCACCTTGAGCCTTCGGCTCAGGTGATCTAAAAAGAGGAACAAATGCTTAAAATGACAAATATCTCTTTTTTCCAAAATGTCTTCATAAGTCATCTGCCTCAAAGGTTTCAAAGCCTGTATTAGATAGTGGGTTAATCTGCAATGAATTAAATGTCTTTCCAAAGTTACATGTCTTTCAGTTATATTACGGTAGCCAGTTTATCTAACATGTATATCCGGCTTTCTCATTCTTTTCAGGTAACTAGCTACCTACCCACAAAGATTATTTAGACCATTTGTGGAACATGAATGAGGTCACAATGGCCTTCATTTTAAATCATATTAACCCTGCATTCATTGACATTTGATTGCACAGATTTCTTCTTTACACAATGTTTTCAAAAGCTGTCTGCTGCAATCAAATATATATTTTTTTATGGCAAAGGATCAATTGAAAAAAAAGTTAATTTTTAAACACAGCATTTTAAGCCTTTCCCTCATTTTGACGCATATGCAGATGACCTTGTGGTTAAAGAAATAAAAATAACATTGAGCAATTTTTGCTTAGGCTACAATGCATTTAAATCCATTCAATAATTATATTTTCATTCTTAACATTTGCATTTTTGCCTAGATGTTTTTGAAGTTGTGAAAAAGGGTACACCTTTCCCACATACAACAATTCTGCAGTAGATGACTTCGAAGATATCTAGACAAGATTAAGGAAAATCTCTATAAAAAAGAAGAAAAATTATTCAATAAAGTAAAAAAAATTGTGGCAAAAGGCTGCACAGGCGTAAAAAAGTGTTTTAACCCTTTCCCTTATATAAACGCTTTCGGACGTTTCTGCAGCAGACGGCTATTTGAAAACAAAGTGACGAAAGAAGAAATTGCACAAAACGTGCAATTTCTCCTTTTGCCACCATCGTTTTCCACTTTTTGTCATAGGTTATCCATTCAATTATAGATTTTTTATGAATATGTTTAAAGTCGTCTGCTGCAGAATTGTCATATGAGGGAAAGGCTTAATGTTGGTAAAGGGATATAAAAATTCTTAGTTACTTTGATTTATCACCTACTCTCTCAAGTACTGGCCTCACCCTGGATTCATCATAGTTACAAACTTGAAGGGCCATCTCTATAATCGGCCTATCAAATTGAGGGAACAGACCTTTGACCTTGGTCACCACTGAAATACAAGGACAATATGCATATATAAAAGAATTACAGTAATTACAACTAATTGCCTCGCCATCCCCGTGTGTGCAAAATTAGGAGTCAATATAACACAAAGTGAATAATGCTATGTCCATTTCTAAAATTCTACCTAAATTCTTAACTTCACCCCAAAAATACCGACAAGTACATTTACAGCAAACAATAAGAGGACTGGTATTAAATGTAACAATGATCCAAGTTTTAAAGAAGTTTTTCCTTTTTGCAACAATGTTTTGAAAAATGCTTCAGTTGAATTATGAGTACATACACTTGTTTTTCTCTGCTTGACTAACTTGTCTTAGCACTTGTATCTTTTGAGGAAAAGTTTCTCCCCTTGCAACAATGTTTTTCAATCAAAGTTCATCTGCAAAATATGCATCTAGATAAGAGGCATTTTTTATGGTTCTTAAATCCTTATTTGACAAACAAACCCTATGTTGTGTGTACTCAAAATAAACATCTCAGTTAGATGATTCTTTTGAGTTATCAACAACATAGGATTTAGTTGAGTAATAAGAGAAATATTGTTGGGAAAAGACCTTTTCACTCCCTCTTATCCCTTTCCCCTCATATAGACACTTTCTGCAGCAGACGGCTTTTTGAAAACATAGTGACAAATGAAGAAATTGCACAAAACGTGCAATTTCTCCTTTTGCCACAATGTTTTCCACTTTTTGTCATAGGTTATCCATTCAATTATGGAGATTTTCTATATTTTGACAAAATACGTTCAAAGTCATCTGCTGCAGAATTGCCGTATGAGGGAAAGGGTTATCTAGTCCTCTATATGCATCAGATGTGTGAAGCATTCAGTTGAATCATAGTTACATACTCTTTTTTTTCTCCGCCTCACTAATTTGTGGTTTCGCTGGCGATGTTGGTCTCCTGGCAGGACTCGCTTGTTTAGCAGGACTTTTACTCCGAGCTGGACTCGTCGTCCTTGACGTATCTTTATGCGTCGCTGGAAAAGTAGCCTTATATCCGATACCCTCCAAAAGTAACCTAGCTTGCTTTTCGTCATTATCAGACCTACAAAGTATGATAGATCACATGTACAATGAATGTATATTGTTTTATGGCGCATCGACAGCTAAGGTCATTTAGCGCGCAATTAAATTTGATTATTCATGATCCCTGGGTGAACAAACCAGTACTAGGCTAGAAAATGTGCCTTGCCCAAGTGCACTCCACCATTACCGTAGTGCGGCGACTGGGGATCGAACCCGGGACACCCGGTTTCGAAATCCCCGTGATCACATGTACTTGCTGTTTATCCCCTTCCCACCTGTAGACGCATCTGTAGCAGACGACTTGTGAATACATTGTGACAAAAGGAGAAATTTATTTATAGAGATTTTCTATGTTTCTCCTTAGATGTGACAATTGATCGATTGGGGTTTAACGCCGTTTTTAACAATTTCTCAGTTATATCACGGCGGCTAGTTCACCTACTCATGCATTTCCTGGTTTTCTCACACCAGTACTCCACACAACAATCTTCCCAAGCAACTGGCTGCTTTTCCACATAGACTTAGCCCATTGGTGGAAGAGGAATGACGCATGTCGCATTGACGTTTGTCAATCCTCGGAAAGAAAGTTGGCCGAGCCGGGATTCGAACTCACAACCCCTGGATTGACAGCCCGCGTCGCTACCGGGGCTCGGCACATTGTGACAAAAGGAGATATTTATTTATAGAGATTTTCTATGTTTCCGCTTAGATGTTTTCAAAGTCGTCTGCTGCAGATTTGTTGTAACTTGTATGTGGGAAAGGGTTAACCCTTTCCCTCATATAGACGCTCTCTGACGCCTCTGCAGCAGACGGCTATTTGAAAACATAGTGACAAAAGAAGAAATTGCACAAAACGTGCAATTTCTCCTTTTGACACAATGTTTTTCACTTTTAGTCATAGTCATTCAATTATAGAGATTTTCTACTTTTTGACAAAATATGTTCAAAGTCGTCTGCTGCAAAATTGTCGTATGAGGGAAAGGGTTAAGAGAGTGTATGTCTGTAACCTAAACTAAGCTTCGCCAAAAAAATAATTTAAACCTTTCCCACTGGCAAACACATTTTGGCAAATCTGCAGCAGATGATTTTTAAAAACATGGTTGTAAGAGTCGGAATTGCCAAATTTTTCTCATGGATGCTTTAAATTTCGTCTTATGCAGATTTGTTGATGTCAGAAAAGGGTTAATGAAGATTAAGATGAGAATTAATGGCTGTTTTGATTTCTTGTAACCATCACATTGTTCAAGAAGCTTAACCCTTTCCCTCATATAGACGCTTTCTGACGCCTCTGCAGCAGACAGCTTTTTGAAAACATAGTGACAAAAGAAGAAATTGCCCATTGTTCAAAAAGCTTAAGAAAATTACTCTAAAATATACAGTAAATCTGGAGCAGTGGACTGTGAAAACATGTAGGCAAAAATTAAGAAAATCTCTTTAACCCTTTCCCTCATATAGACACATCTATACAAAACTATGGATAATCTCAGTAAATCTTAGTTTTATTATTGAAAAACTTGAAAACTATGTGTAAACAAGAGGGCCATGATGGCCCTGGAATCGCTCACCTGATTTCTTTTTCACTTTAGCTATATAAGCCCCGCCATCTGGCGGGCATAGTTTCCAACCAATCAACTTGGCTTGAAGGAATCTGATAGAGGGTCACCCTAGGAACATTTCTACAAAATTATTTGAAAATCGGCCTGACACTTTTGGAGGAGAAGATTTTTTAAGTTTTCACTATAGCCATAAAAGGCAAAATAGCCCCGCCCCCTGGTGGCCATGTTTTTTTACCAATCAACATGGCTTGAAGGAATCTGATAGAGGGTCATCCAAGGAACATTTCTACAAAATTATTTGAAAATCGGCCTGACACTTTTGGAGGAGAAGAATTTATTAAGTTTGCACTATAGCCATATAATGCAAAATAGCCCCGCCCCCCCTGGCGACCATGTTTTTTGACCAATCAACATGGCTTGAAGGAATCTGATAGAGGGTCTCCCAAGGAACATTTCTACAAAATTATTTGAAAATCGGCCTGACACTTTCGGAGGAGAAGATTTTTTAAGTTTTAACTATAGCCATATAAGGCAAAATAGCCCCGCCCCCCTGGCGGCCATGTTTTTCGACCAATCAACATGGCTTGAAGGAATCTGATAGAGGGTCATCCAAGGAACATTTCTTTAAAATTATTTGAAAATCTGCCAACCAGTTTGGGAGAAGAAGAATTTTGAAGTTTTTTTCATTTCGTTGCCATGGAAACCAGAATTCTGCATGGATCCAAAACATTTTAAGGAATTCTGGTGAGGACATTCAGAGGATGCTTTCTGTGAAGTTTCATCCAAGTTGACCCACCGGTTACAGAGGAGAAAATGTTGATGCACGACGGACGCCGGACGATCACAATAACTCACCTTGAGCACTTCGTGCACAGGTGAGCTAAAAAAAGAAATTGCTTGTTATGAGCAATTTCTTCTTTTGTCACAATGTTTTCAAAATCAGTCTACTGCAGAGGCGTCAGAAAGCGTTTATATAAGGGAAAGGGGTTAAAGTCAGGTGTTTAACCCTTTCCCAGATACAGCAAATCTGCAGCAGACGACTTTGAAAGCATCAGAAAGCGTTTATATAGGAAAGGGTTAAGATATTTCTGAACAAAGTTTATACATTTGGATCCTTAGGCACAGGCAGATCTTAACCCTTTCCCACAAAACAAGTCTGCAGCAGACAACTTTAAAAACATAGTGAAAAAAACCTGAACAATCTCCATAAAAGATAGCTTAATTATTAAATAAAGCTGAAAACATCATGGCCAAAGGAGAAATTGCTCATCATGAGAAATTTAACCTTTGGCCACAATGTTTTCAAAAAGACATCTGCTGCTTTTGCATCAAAATGCAATCTACACTTAAAAATAACGCTAAAGTTGGTTTTCCTTGAGCAACAGTCAAGGCCAACTGTTACATACTGTGCGAGAATATCTTTGAGGAGGTCCCGATTAGCCGTGGGAAACATCGCCCGCAGTCTTTCCGTCATGTCTACAACCTTTGGAGCAGGGTGGGAGCCCACAACTTCACGTTTATATCCTGCCTCATGCAGCTGATTGGTGGTCCTCATTTCTGAATTGTTGTGTCTGTAATGTACACCAGTTTGATACACTCTAGTACAGATTTTGAAATTGTCTATTAACCCTTTACCCTCATACAGACACTTTATGACACCTCTAAAGCAGGCAACTTTTGAAAACAGTGTGACAAGCGAGGAAATTGCTTATAATGAGCAATTTCTCCCTTTGTCAAACTATATTCAACTTTTAAAAGGAAATCTTTCACTCATGTATAGAGTTTCCATATTTTTCAATAAATGTTTTCAAAGTCATCTGCTGTAGACTGTTTGAATATTGTGGGAGAGGGTTTACCATTTTTCAAAATACAACAAATCTATCTAAATATTTTTAAAAGAAATCTTGAAAATATTATGTACAATTCTAACACAGGTGCGAGATATTGTTAGAAAAGAAAGCAGAAACTGTTCATTTAGAGCATGCCTTTTTCCATGATGTTTTCCAACAAAAGAACTACTGCAATGGGATCACAAGTTGTCCGTATCAGGGAAGGGGAAAACACATAAAATAATACAGTTGACCCGATCAAATATAGATGATTTAGGCACAACGGCCTATGTCAGGTGCGGGAAAGATTTAACCCTTTCCCTCATACGAAAATTATGCAGCAGACGACTTTGAACATATTTTGTCAAAAATTAGAAAATCTCTATAATTGAATGGATAACCTATGACTAAAAGGGGAAAACATTGTGGCAAAAGAAGAAATTGCTTGTTTTTAGCAATTTCTTCTTTTGTCACTATGTTTTCAAAAAGCTGTCTGCTGCAGGGGCATCAAAAAGCATCTATATGAGGGAAATAATTAAAATGACAGAAAAGGTAAACAATTGTTGATGCAGACAACTTCTAACCACTCCTTTTGAAAACATTGTTTTTACTCCTTTTCTCAACAAGATGGCCCTGGATCGCTCACCTGATTTTCTTCACTTTAGCTATATAAGACCCACCCCCTGGCGGCCATAGTTTCCGACCAATCAACTTGGCTTGAAGGAATCTGATAGAGGGTCACCCTAGAAACATTTCTACAAAATTATTTGAAAATCTCTTTTGGAGGAGATTTTTTAAGTTTTCACTATAGCCATGTAATGCAAAATAGCCCTGCCCCCCTGGCGGCCATGTTTTACAACAGTGTTTCCAGTGGAACATTTCTACAAAATTATTTGAAAATCTGCCAACCAGTTTGGGAGAAGAAGAATTTTGAAGTTTTTTTCATATTTCGTTGCCATGGAAACCAGAATTCTGCATGGATCCCAAAAATTTGAAGGAAATCTAGTGTGGTCATTGAGAGGATGCTTTCTGTGAAGTTTCATCCCAATTGACTCACTGGTTACTGAGGAGAAGAAGTTGACGGACGACGCACACCGCACGACGGACCACGGACAAAAGGCAGCTCAGGTGAGCTAAAAACCTCAAAGCTATCATATTGTATAAACCACACATTTCCTGTTGCTTTATTTCTTAAATTTTCTTCCATTTGGAGTTTTCTGAATCACCATTTAAATAATCAATCTTTGCCAACATTGTCTTTTTTCGCTGAAAACATTGTGGGAAAAGGAGGAATTGCCTTAATTTTTTTAAAAGTCATCTGCTGCAAATGGGCCATAATGTGCAGAAAACAACTGTAACGCATTGGCAAGAAGTGTAGATCCCGATCAGCCAGCAGACCCACACAATCTTAACTGTTTCTATACTTTTTTGCAATTTATCATAGAATGTTTCAAGAAAAACAGTATGCACTTTGATTCACAACAAATTGGCAGCAGACGACTGAAAACATACCCCGAAAAAATTGGAAAGTCCCTTTAAATGAAATTACAATATTTAAATAGAGTTGAAAACATGGTGAAAAAGGAGAAATTGCTTGTTTTGACATGTTTTCAAAAAGCTGTCTGCTGCAGAGGCGTCAGAACTCTATATGAGAGAAAGGGTTAACCCTTTCACACATGCATCAAATCTGAGGCAAACAACAGAAATGTCCCATTCCCACCTGCAAACAGATTTATGCATTTGCATTAGAGCATTAGACAACTTTTACAAACATTGTGACAAAAGAAGAAATTGCTAAAAAATTAGCAATTTCTCCTTTTGTCAGAACACTTTTCAATATACAGGTATATATACAATTTTATTTAGAAAGATTTTTGGCACAATTTCTAAAATATGATTTAAAAGAAAATTACTGCAGATTTTCTATAATGTGGGAAAGGGTTTAATTTTGATTTTCCTGACGCCCTCTTATTATTCTCACCTTAACAGGAAGCTTTTAATAACTTCCTCCGGAGCAGACGGGAACTGCTGTTTAATCTTGTTCAGCTTCTGTATGTCCACCTTTTGCTCGTGGCTCTAAAATATAATAACACATAATCTATTAACCCTTTCCCCCATACAACAAATCTGCAGCAGGCGACTTTGAAAATATCTTGACAGAAACCTGAAAAAATCTCCATAAAAGATAGTTTAATTGTTAAATTAAGTTGAAAACATTGTGGCCAAAGGAGAAATTGCTCATCATGAGCTATTTCACCTTTGGCAACAATATTTTCAAAAAGACGTCTGCTGCTTTTGCATCAAAATGCAATCTACACTTAAAAATAACGCTAAAGTTGGTTTTCCTTGAGCAACAGTCAAGGCCAACTGTTACATACTGTGAGAGAATATCTTTGAGAAGGTCCCGATTAGCCGTGGGAAACATCGTCTGATGCAGAGGTGTCAGAAAGGGTCAGAAAGGGTCCGTATGTGGGAAAGGGTTAATATGACCCGATACTGACCTTTGTACAAAACAAAATGAATTTTATTTTTGTATTTTTCAGATGATGTATTATGATTTAAAGGTTAACCTTTTCTACAACAATTCTGCAGCGGATGACTTTCAAAACATATTGATAAAAATGTAAAAAATCTAAAAGTTTAATTTATAAAGTCGGGTTGAAAAAAGTGAGGCAAAAGGTGATATCACTCATTATGATAAAACGTTTGCCAAAATAATTTCAAAAGTTGTCTGCAACAGAGGCGCCAGAAAGCGTCCATATGTGAGAAAGGGTTTATGCCAAACCAGAAAATCAATCAGACCCAAAATTGCAAGATTCGGTTTCTTTGTAACGTAACTTTTCTAAAATTATGTAAAACATGCAAGGGCAAAATGATGCAACACTCAATTGATTCCCTTGAATTATCAAACAGAATACATTTAAAGCAAATATAACTCAGAACAATGCCCTTAAAATGGCAAGTGCTAATAAGTAACTAAAACTTAACTGTTTCAAACACACAACCAGCATGCAACTTCTATTTAATTAGTTTCATTTTGTTTATTTTATATTTCACCTGACTTTAACCCCTTTCCCTCATATAGACGCTTTCTGACGCCTCTGCAGCAGACAGCTTTTTGAAAACTTAGTGACAAAAGAAGAAATTGCACAAAAGGTGCAATTTCTCCTTTTGACTCAATGTTTTCCACTTTTGGTTATCCATTCAATTATGGAGATTTTCTATGTTTTGACAAAATATGTTCAAAGTCGTCTGCTGCAGAATTGTCGTATGAGTGAAAGGGTTAATCTGCAACTGACAACTTTGAAAATATTAAGTCAAAAATAGAACATCTCTATATTATGATAGTATGATCGTTAAACAGAGATGAAATTATTGTAGCAAAAGGAGAATATTATGCTCGTTATGACCAATTTATCCGTTTGACACAACAATCTCAAAAGTTTGTCAACTGCAGATTAATCAAAATAAGTCTGCACCAGTAGTTTACAAAATGCGGAGAGTTAAAGATAACATAACACATAAGACAGAAATTAGTTATATCAGGTCGTTAAAACATCCAAGTTTAATTAACCCTTTCCTTCCTAAAACAAATTTGCAGTAGAATACTTTGAAAAGAAATAAGCAAAAAAAAATGGAAATCTCCATTAAAAATGTTATGCTCATTATGAAAATTTCTCATTCCGAAAAATTGTTTCCAAAAATTGTTTTCTGCAGACTCGTAAAAATTGTCTGCAAGCCAGAAAGGGTTAAAGGGAAGATACCATGCTTAAAATTTTAGTTCAAAAGTCAAAGAGAAAGCATCAGAATATCCCAGGGTAAGATTTTCCAGAACTCAATTAAAAGATTACCGGTAAATTAGGTATAAAAGTTGAAAATTTAAGGACATAGTTATTATGTGCAAATCTTTATTATTCATACATCATTGTAATGCAGGTTCAAAGGTCAAATGTATATAGGTCATGATAAAAATTCAGTTTTCATATACATACACCAGTTGTCGATGTGAACAACTGATCGAAGTCCATTTCTGACTCGCTTTCGTCCTCATCATCTTCCGTGGTAAACTGGGTGGATGTCGTACTACCGAACTGAACAGATTTGGTGTTCATAGGAATCATTGGGGCTCCTTGCGACCTTGCACCAAAGCCAGACTGATTGAGGCTCTAAATAAAGAATGTGGACATAGGATAATGTTGACATATCGAGGGCTTGGGGTGATATTGTTGTAACTAAAATTGGTATTTTTTTTACCAAGGTTAATCACCTCGCCATAAAGTCTTTATAAGCGTTAAATCATTTTTCTTGGTAAACAATGGAAATTTAGGTGCCATTGCTCGTTCTGAGCAATGGCATCTAAATTTGCATTGTTTACAAAGGGGTCAAAATTGCCCCTAAACCAGGATTTTCAAAATAGGTTTTTAGTTACAACGTTTCACGCCAAGCCCTTGATATTAAAGTGCTGGGAGTGTTTTACCCTTTGTTACTTACAGCAAATCTGCAGCAGCCGACTTTAAAAACACCTTGAAAATCTCTATAAATGAAGGTACAATAACTGAAACTAGAACTAACACTGAAGATGATAAATACCCCCTAAACAGCACCTTGACCTACAGCATAAACTAATAAGTAAAAGAGCCATAACTCTGTAAAATAACATGCAACTGTAACCCTTTTAGGATATGCACATCTCCTCTTGGTATAGAAGCTTCATGTAAAATGTTATTGAATTCCACCCAGTGGTTTGAAAGAAATAGGCCGGACAAAATATGGCTTACGACCGACCTACCGACAAACAGACACAGTGACTCCTATATACCCCCTCTTCTTCGAAGGGGGTATAAAAAGTTGAAAAACATTTGGCAAATGGAGGAATTGTTTGTTTTGAACAATTTCTCCTTTAGCCACAATGATTTTAAAAGTCATCTGCTGTATGACGAATAAGAAGCATTACGCCATTCCCACATTCTCTTTTTGTCATGTTTTCAAAACTATTGGCAGCAGATTAGGCAAAGGAAGGAGTAAATGAATTAATGTTTTCCTAATGTGACTGCTGAGGAAACCTTAAAGGAAAATTTTAAAAGGAAATAATTATATAAGGGAGAGACTCCAGGGTTAGAGCAAAACTAAAGTAAATATTATTTATTTTATCAAAAATTATAAATAATTATACCATTAAAAAATATATAGATTAAATTGCAATATTTCTTACAACCCTGGATGTATTTGAACATATACATTGTATAAGATAACAAAGACCTAAAATGTCATTGATGCTTTGATCTCTACCTAAACAACAAAAAACAAAACTAGATTTTTAACAGTGACCGTTACTCAGGCGATCTATTTTTAGTAATAGTGACCTTGACCTTAGTGACTATCATACAAACACAATCCTTCCATTTTGAACTACCTTTCTATGACATTAAATAAGAATCGGTTGAATTTGAAGAAATATTTTCCACTTTTCCATACAAACTCTTTCTGACGACTCTGTTGCATGCAGACAGCTTTAAAAACATTTTGACAAAAGAAGAAATTGCTCAAAACAGCCAACTTCTTGATTTGCCATACTTAATGTTTTCAACTTTATTAAATAATTCTATTTTCATTTATAGAGGTTTTCTATATTTTTGCCAATATGTTTTCAAAGTCATCTGCTGCAGATTCGTTGTATGTGAGTAAAGATTAAAGCGTAAATGAAAGTTTAAATCTGCCAAACCAAAATTACCATTCTTAGAACTAGATGGTTTTTATATCTTTGTTGAACACATTGATGAACAAGCTGAATAAACATGCATGCCAAAAAAGAAAATAACAGCAAAGAAAAGAAGCAACAGTTACTGCCTCAGATATTAATGGAATAAATAGTGGGAAAAGGAGAATTTCAGAGAAACTGATACAAATTTAACTTTCCCTTTCCCAAAGTTACTTTTTTCCTATGATTTGTTTTAACTTTCCCACATGAAGACAGGATTTTGAAAACATAGTGACAAAAGAAGAAATTGCACAAAACGTGCAATTTCTTCTTTTGCCACAATGTTTTCGTGAGACGATTCTGTTAAGTACCCACAACATAGGGGTTTGCTTTAATAATAGGAGAGAAATTGTCGGGGAAAAAGCTGAATACCCCCTCTGAAGACAACTTTTGAAGGAATTACGGCAAAAGAAGATATTGCTCATTCGAGCAATTTCTCCTCTAAATCGTTCCAACATACAGATACTTTTTGATACCCCAGCAGCCGACAACATTTGAAAACATTGTGGGGAAAAAAGGAAAAATTGCCCCATTATGGGCAATTTCAAAAATTGCCATAACGTTTTCAACTCTATTTGATGATTTCACATTTTTGCCAAGATGATTTCAAGGTCATATGCAGCAGATTTGTTGTATGTTAAAAGTTAAAAGTTTTGCCATAGTATTTGCCAACTCTACTCAAGAAATAACCTTATCTTAAAAAGATTTTTTCTGTTTTTATGTGTAGATTTTTTTCAAAGCTGTCTGCTGCAGATTTGTTATATGTGGGAAAGGGGGGGTTAAAAAGGATCCCCTCACTATCATCCTAGAGGTAACAGTTTCGGAGTCTGCATCTGAATAACTTGTATATACCATCAAGTTATAATACGTACAACAATATTCAAGACATAAGAAAACCCAGAAATGAACAGTTAACATCACATTAACACATTTTGGGAGAAAAAAATGTGATCACAACATGCTTTAAAAAAAATATAGACAGAATAGAGAAACATATACTGTATAAAAAGCAGCCAGTTGTCTTTTCTACGTCCCTGCTTTAGTGAATAAATTTTTCATTTAAAAATATAAGCTATATGTATTAGTTTAAAAATTGACATGTAAAACGAAAGGTCTTCCAGTCTTTTCCCTTTTCCCCAACTGATTTATTAAGTTGTTATGGTCTTTCAGGAATATATATTTTCAAAATACATGATAATGAAATTTTTTAATTTTTATCACTTTCCCAAATTTCGATGCATCTGAAGCAGACTAATTTATAAATATTGTGGGAATGGGAGAAATTGCTTGTAACTTTATTCAAGATTTATACTTTCATTTATAGAGATTTTACAAATCTTTGCCAGGATGCTTAACCTTTTCCCACATACATATACTTGTTATCTGCAGCAAACGACCTTCAACATATCTTTGTAATATTATAAAAAATCGTTGTAAATGAAAGTATTATAATTGAATCAAGTTTAAAAATATTGTCTAAAAAGGAGAAATTGCTTATCATGAGCACTTTCTCCTTTTGTCACAATTTTTCCGATGCTGTAGAGGTTTAGAAAATTGTGTCTGCTTAAGCGAAAGGGTTAATTATGAGAGAAGGTGCAGTACCGGTACTTTGAATGGTTAACAGAGACAAAAGGAATTATTGTAAAATGTTTCTCACATATATAAGAAATCCACAGTAGATGATTTTTCAGGCATCTAAGCAAAAGTTTGGAAAATCTCTATGAACTAATTAATAATTTTTGAAACAAATTGAAAACTTTGTGAGTTGTTTCTCACTTTTACTAAAAATACTGATTTATTTGCAAAGTGCTTAATGCTGCTTTCAACAATTTTTCAGATATTATATCATTATTATTACAGCATTTCCTTGGTATGTTACCAGTACTACTAGTTCATTTACCATAATGAGCTATTTCTTATTTTGTCTCAATGTTTTTTAACTCAGGCTCTATTCAATCCTTATTCTTAGATTTATAGAGATTAACCATTTTTTTGCATTAGTCATTAAGTGTTTTAGATGTCTGCTGTCGATTAGTTGTATGTGGTAAAAGGTTACAGTAAGAAGGGAGAATATGGAGTAATTCCATATTATTATGTATATCAGCATGTTATATTTATAACAAATAGAAAACCTTGTTACCTTGGCAGCAGTTTGGTGGGCATTTGAAGCTGGCTGTTGTGTAAATCGAGGATCCACCCATGTTGTTGACTTGTCTTGATGGTTTATAAAGAAACTGAAATAAGATTATTTTGCTTGATTAGCCCTTTCCTATTTGCAGACGCATCTGCAGCAGATGACTTTTAAAAACATTCAGCAATTTCTCTCTTTGCAACAATATCTTTAACTCTTTTCCAAAACTATGCTTTAATTTATAAATATGGCCAAGATACTGTCAGTCATCTGTTTTAGACATATTGTAATTGTGGGAAAGGGTTAAAACTAGAGTTACTGGTAGCTGGGGCTTGATTGCTGATTAATAAATCAGTTCCCTGACAGAAGAACTTTAACCCTTCCCTTTCCCACAGACGCATTTTGACTTTCATACAGCAGAATATATGAAAACATTCTGATAAAAGGAGAAATTGCTCATTTAGCTACAATGTTTTTCACCAATATTTCAATATATGGAGAGGATTTTCAAAATGTCTAAAGGTTTTCAAAGTTGTCTGCAGCACAATAGTTGTGTGTGGGACAGGAGGTTTAACCCTTTCCCTCATATAGACGCTTTCTGACGCCTCTGCAGCAGACGGCTTTTTGAAAACATAGTAACAAAAGAAGAAATTGCACAAAACGTGCAATTTCTCCTTTTGCCACAATGTTTTCCACTTTTAGTTATAGATTATCCATTCAATTATGGAGACTTTCTATGTTTTGACAAAATACGTTCAAAGTCGTCTGCTGCAGAATCGCGGTATGAGGGAGAGAGTTAAATGTATGAAAACTTGTTTCAGTATATCAATAGTAAGGTAAATACGATGATTACCATTCTCGGGAGAATATACACCCTTCCTTCATGCAGACGATATTTGATACAAAACTGCAGAAGACTACTTTTAAATATGATTGTCACTTAAGGTGACATTGTTCGTCAAGATTTTTTTTCATCTTCCACCAAGTTTTCAACTCTATCAAATAAATATAATTTCATATGACTAGAGAACTAGAGATTTCACTTTTCCTTTATAAGTTAAATGTTATCAGCAGATTTGTAGAATGTGGGTAAGGACTGATAGGGTTAACCCATTACTTCCCATAATATTTTAAATATTTACAAACAACAGATGAACAAGCTAAAGAATCTGGAAAACTGGAAGTAAGTTTTCTAACAACGAGTTGAAAATATTGCAATTCACCCTTTCCCTCATACAACAATTCTGCAGCAGACGACTTTGAACGTATTTTGTCAAAACATAGAAAATCTCCATAATTGAATGGATAACCTATGACGTCTACTGCAGAGGCGTCAGAAAGCGTCTATATGAGGGAAAGGGTTAAAGGTGAAATTGCTTGTTTTGAGCAGTTTCACATTTTGTTGCAATGTTTTCGAAAGTAGTCTGCAACAGCAGGCGTCAAAATTTATGTTGTCAGTGTGAGAATTTCTATTTTTTGACAAAATACTTTCAAAATCATCTGCTGCAGAATTGTTGTATGAGGGAAAGGGTTAAGCAAAATATACTAGCCCAAACAGAACTATTCAAATTATAGAGCATATTATATATAATATATATATGCAAAATAAATAGGTCACCAATTCAGGACAGTCTGACTCTCCAAAACAGGACAGTGAAACAGTCATTCTCCAGTCCATATCTATCTTCCATCTATCTATCAATCTTGCTTAAATCCCCTTTAGGGTATAACTGGCAGCTGCGAGTCAGTGCAAGGAAAATTTTAAAGACAAAAGATATGATCATATGATATTAAAAGTGTGAGTAGTTTAACCCTTTCCCTCATATAGACGCCTCTGCAGCAGACAGCTTTTTTAAAACATAGTGACAAAAGAAGAAATTGCTCAAAACGAGCAATTTCTCTTTTTGCCACAATGTTTTCTACTTTTAGTGACCTCTCGCTTTCCAGGAGAGTATTCTACCAATCACACTAATCAAGTTGCTTACATGAACTTTCTCCAATTTTGTACTAGTAAGTTCAAACCATTTATTTCATGTATACACATTTGGTTCGAGCCAATCAGTTGGACTGACTAGTCCTATGAATATTCAGCGAGTTGCTTTGAGTTTGAGATATTGATATAGATGCTATGAAAATGGTTGAACTATAGAGTGTGTTGGTAAATATGAATAACATTGTTCTAAACAAGCAATTTCATTTTTGCTACAATGATTGCAACTCTTTTTAGTAATTTACCTACCAAACATCCGTGTTTTTACCTAGTTTTTTAATCGTCTGCTGCAGATTTGTTGTATGCGGGTTAGGTTTGATGCGGGTTAGGGTTAAATTGAGCTTAGCCATAGGACTCGTGGACTGAGAACATTTGACACCTTAGCAACCTCTTCAAATACACAAACCATATGAGCTGTTCCATGAGAAAACAAACATTGTGGACTCTGCATACAGTATCGACTCAGATCAGTCTCAGCATGCTGTGGAGGCTGAGCCGCTAATAGTAATCCGGACAGATAATTTTTGAGCCGCTAATAGTAATCCGGACAGACAATTTTCGCCTCCTGTGCATTTTCTGTTTCAGGAATCATTACACTATCCTCTATCGCCCTGTGACGGAATCATTACACTATCCTCTATCGCCCTGTGACGGAATGTGTCTGTCCGGATTAGCCTGCGCAGTCTTATGTGGGTCGATATATTACACAGAGTCCATAATGTTGGTTTTTATTGCTGGATTATGGGTATGTAAAGATGCAACAAAAACTACTGTGAAATATGCATAATATATTTAAAATCAAGTGAGTATTTCGAAATAAGAACATTTTGACTCATTGGCAGGAATTATGAATTTTGGGACCGTAACCACTCGAATTATTTCATTAGGTTTCAATGTAGCTTCCAAATTGTTGAAACGTCCATAAAGTCACAATTTCAACGAATCAGCTTGTTTTATCATCTACTTACTAAGCCCTTTGATTTGGGTCCCATCTTGCTTCATAACTAGGTGGTAGTGGAGGTATCCACTGTGAAGCCATCTTGAATCTGTTTACCTTTTATTGGTACCCAGTCGTATACTGAACTCGGAAACCACACTTTGGTATGATCAATCGCAACCCCTCGTGTAATTCCATCAGAGAGTGTTTTCGACTTGTTTACTCGAGTAGCACGAGTAAATGGAGTTGAAAGTCGAACATATCGAGTAAGCGAACTGCGCATACGCTTAATCTCTAATCTACTCGACTATAACGACCCCCACCGCGGTAAGAAATGATATAAACTAGTTTTGTTGTAAAATTGTGCTTTGTTATTGGATATGTATATTTCTTAAATAAGAATCTGAACTGATAACTTTGATTCTTTTTATTTATAAATATATATTAAATTTAGTCAATGTTATTTGTCTTTCCGATTTTCGCTAGTTACTCGGCCTCAGTTAGGCGTTCGTGAATGGTTACTCGTGTCGTGTACTGCGCATGTCCAGATTTTCTACTCGAGTTACTCGATTGCAAAAGCCGAAAACGCTCAGTGGTATCAACACCGAGTATTCCGATTGTGGTAAAATTTCGGTCGAATCCTGCATTGTATTTCATTGGTTAACGCTACCGAACTACCGAAATTCAATCAAGGTCACATTACACCAATCAAATTCCTTCTTTGTTTCCATTTATAAATGACCCTGTTTCAACCGTCAATTGTCACACTTTCTAAAAAATTACAACACCCTGTGTCATTGAAAGGAGTTATATCTAAGCTTTAAAGTAATCCAAACAAAATGGGTTTATTGTGTTATGCAATGAAGAATATAGATGCCGTCAGTTTGAACATAATAGGGCTAGGACGCAACTAGTTTTTCACATACTCCACTTTTAAACATGGTTAAAATAATAAAATGATCAAATCAAATCAAAACATATAATATCAAATACATATCTATAATAAAGTAAACTTATTGTCATAAATCCAATGCATTCACACTCTTTTTAACGCAATCAAATGTTTCATTTCTGTAAGACCTAAACTCAGAACACACACTTTGATACTCTGTGCATTCCAGTAATGTTGAGTCGAAACCGCGGGACACCAGAAAGGGAATTTTAATGGGATTCGAGTCTGCTGGCCTGTTTTGGATGTCCCCGTAGCGCAGTGGATAGCGCGCTGGACTTCTAATCCAGAGGCCGCGGATTCGAATCCCGCTGGGGATGATGTTTTATCTTAACCCTTTCCCTCATACAACAATTCTGCAGCAGACGACTTTGAAAATATGTTGTCAAAACATAGAAAATCTCCATAATTGAAAGGATAACCCATGACAAAAAGTGGAAAACATTGTGGCAAAAGGAGATATTGCACGTTTTGTGCAATTTCTTCTTTTGTCACTATGTTTTCAAAAATCCGTCTGCTGCAGAGGCGTCAGAAAGCGTCTATATGAGGGAAAGGGTTATTATTTCATTTCACATATTCAAACACAATGCCTTTTTATTGGTTCATCAACCCGCTACCGTTGCCAAATGCATTTTCTCACATATGTGCAGTAATAAAAACATTAAGGTTGGTTTTCCTTTGGCATTCTCATATTTGCTTTTAGTATCATAGAGGTGCATTAAAGTAAAACTTATATTCTCGAGATCAAATCGGCAACAGATGTTTTCCGAAAACATTGTTAGAAAACAACATATGGACATATGGCTAAAAACGTGACTTATTCATTAATTTCCTTCGTCTACCCAGGGCTAACTAAATATCAAAAACTGTGTGTGCAAACATTTATGTTGAACC
>JASEVX010000002.1:67629359-67667940 GCA_031761405.1 Serripes groenlandicus
TGTAGTAAATACATGTTAATGTGCTAGGATGTATGTAACAGGTGTTATAGTTAAATCCTTTCCAACATACATGAAATCTGCAGTTGATAACATCAGGTTAAAACTAGTTGAACCAAAGAGGGCCGGCACGTGACACTAGAACATTTCAACTCAAACCCCACTTGACTGACATCATAATATTTAGTACAGTGAACTCGACAGTTCCGGGTCATCGACAGTTCCGGTCACATTTGGCAAAAACACCTAGTGTATTCGAGAATGATACATTATTTTGACAATTTAATTATCAAGTCATATTTCCCATTAGTTTGGCTTGTTCCAATTCGATGTGGGACGTTGTCATTTCAAGAACTGATGTCGTTATCACGAAACGCTTGACTGCATCGATTCCCACGAAAGCAAAATCTCAATATTTTTGTTTACCTGTCACAGCGAATATTGCTGATTGTAGCCATACTTTTAGTAATAATACATGTATGTGATTGCACATACATTTGTAGGTTATTTTACCACTGAACAAGATTTATCAAACTGATTGACGTGTCAAAGTTGTTTATGCAAAATTAGCAGAATATTTGACCTAGTTCACATACGACACTTTCGGGTCTCAAAATTATCAATTTATTAGTAAAACTATTTGGTAACTTATAAGAATAATTTAATGCTTACGATGATAAATCAATGTTTAAATTATGTTATTGAATCAATTTCAGTCACATAAATTTACTTTTTTAATATCAAATATGACTTATTAGTTGGTTGAAATGCAACAGTTTTCGTGCATGAAAGTGTACACAGTAAAGTTTGCCACAGGCGTATCTATATATGGGGCGCCAATTTGTTTAACTCAAATTGTATTCTAATTTTGATCAATATAGATTATAACTTCGGTACCTGGCCAAGCTCAGAGCATTTGTCACATTTCTGCGACAGCTCTTGATGGAAACATTTGTCACGTGACCGGAAATGGCAAGTTCGACCCGAAACTGTCAAATTTACAGCTTGAAATTGCAGACACTAAAGAAACATTTTAACAACTTTTATACAAATGGTTGAATTAAATCATGGTGTTGAGGAAGTATTTGTTGAACGTTTTATGTAGTTTTGTTCCGTCTTAACTTTCCTTTCAAAGAGACAGAGCTTCGTTAATTTGGTTACTGACCCGGATCTGTTGAGTTCACTGTATTATGATGTTTAATGATGTTCTGGTGTCATGTGCCGGCTCCCTTTGTTTGGACCTCTAATACATAACATAACATATCATAATTTGTATATATGAAAAGTCAGGGGCGTAGCTCCTTTTAGGCACTGTAGGCACGTGCCTACACATTTTTTCTCAAAATGCCCCAAAATGCAGCTGCGGCGATAGACATCTGCGTAATGTATTGACCAGATCAGCCTGCGCTGCCCGCGCAGACTGATCCGGCCGACACATTCCGTCTTAGGGGGATAGATATATAGAGTAGTGATTTCTGAAACAGAAAATCCATTGGAGGCGAAAAGTGTCTATCGGGTAGGCCTGTGTGGCATGCTTAGGCTGATCCGGGTCGATACTTTACGCAGAGTCAACAATGTTGGTTTTCTCACGAGACGGCCCACACATTGATTATTGCAAAGCTACGCCCCCTGAAAGTAATATCATTTAACAGAGTTGCAACACTTGTGACAAAACTCGGTAATGATTCATCATTGCCCTAGACCCGGCCGGGTAGCTCAATTAGTCAGCGTATCTGACTCGTGATCTGGAGGTCACGGGTTCGATACCCGGTTGCGGCGACATTCTTTCGGGCGATGTTTTCCATTGCCTCTCACCTCTGATCTATGTGAGAGAAAGTAGTCAGTGGCTTCGAAAGAATGTTGTGTAAGTACTGGTGTGGGAAAGCCAGGAAAACATGGGTAGGTGCACTGACCGCCGTGATATGACCAAAGCTGTTGAAAGCGGCGTTAAACTCCAAACAAACATCATTGCCCTATACTTTCAATAATATTTGTTTTGACTACCCTTCAATTCTATCATATGGGTTTTGACAATACGGGCCTGGCATGCTAATTAAAAATAAAAATATGTAACCATTTAGCTACAGGCAGACACATAGCGCTTTATTTAATCGTCGTTTTATTTTAATCTTGTATCGGACCAAAATACAACATTGGTCAAATCTGGCTAACGATGAAAGTGGGGCCCTTGTCTATAGAATAACTTTTTTTTTTTAATTTTGTATAGGACCAAAATGCAAACATTGGTCACATCTAGCTGACCAGAAAGTTACATCCTTTGTCTATATATAATAGAGTATACATTTTTTTTTTAAATAGCGTGTCCCAACCAGCCCTTTCGAGGGCGAGCCAATTTAAAAAAGGCATTTCAAAAGCAATCAAATTAAAGCTACACCAGGCCCCTATGTTTTGACGACACTGCAATTTCAATCATATGAGTTTTGACTACTGTGCCAATTTTGGACCATATAGGTTTTGACATTAACTCGATTGTGTTAAAACTTTGGCTTACCAAAGTAACTTTGACTAACTTGAGTACAAGTGATTCACAAATTTTAACTTTTCTATTGGAGGTTTCAATATTTATGGAATAGGTCAACTCTGGTGGCGATAATATAATTGGTGAAGCAATCTTTTCGTGTTGCGCAATCATTCTCCACCACACGACCTACTTTGCGACCTACTAACATTTTGAGGCAATCGAATGATGTATTTATAGTTTAGTTGATGATATAGCATAACATAGCACGATCTCTGTCTATAAAAAAGGAGTACAATGTACTTCGTTTTTTCCAAGTTGCTTTCAATGTTTTGCAACACTGTCTTCCCCCAATTGGAATATGAAACGATGCACAAGCTGAATACACTAAATTAACATGTAACTTCTTTTCAGGATAAGCAATAGTTACAGACATGTCTGAGAAAGAGATTGAAGCCACTATAGTAAAGACAGAGGAAGTTATCGAAGAAGTTATCGAAGAACACACCGATGAAGGGCAACTGTTGAAGTCAGAATTCTCCGCCACGAGTGATCCCCCTCATCAGAAACAACCAGCACCAGGTGAGCTAGTGGCACTGATGACACCGACTCAGTTTTGTAGTGATAATTCAGAGCTCTAGATGAGCAGTGTGTTTCATGTTCTAAAATCGTTATCTGACCCTTAACCTCTATATTGTGGGTACTCAAAAGAATCGTCTCAGCGAGACGATTCTTTTGAGTACACACATCATAGGGATTAGTTTGATAATACGAGAGAAATTGTGGGGAAAAGAGCTGAATACCCCTCCTTATTATATGACAACCAATGAATTTGCTGTTTATCAGAGTGAAATATAAAATCCTTATTCCACACTGTGGAATATGAATAAATGACGTCAAAGAGACTAACATTATGACGTCAAACCGCTGACGTGACGTCATTTTCCTAGTATTCGGTCATGTTATACTACACAAGTTATATATAAAGAAATACATAATGGGTATATTATTTGTTTTTCATCAATTTGTCATTAAATAAAAAGAAAATTTGTTTGTTTTGAGTGTATATGGAATATATTTCAACTCGAAGTGATACAATTTAAACATTTTCACTCGCGCTACGCGCTCGTGAAAATATTCAATTGTATCACGTCTCGATGAGATATATTCCATATCCACTCAAAACAAACAAATATCCTCTATTTATCTGGACCTCTAGTGATAAGAGCAACCACCTCTATGCATGGGCTCTCAGGTTCAATCCCTGGTCGGGTTTTTAGGTTGGGTTTAACCCTTTCGCTGCCAAAGGCAATTTAAGTATTTTTTGCAAACAAATCAGATTCAGGTTAGACAGCTCTCGTAACGAGCAGACTCTCCTGAAATCTGAACAATGGAGTAGTCCAATTTTCAACATGGAAGAATCGACTTTGTGAAATTTGGCAATGAAAGAGTTAACAAAAAGAGGTACTATTTGCAAAAAATACTTCTGATTTGAGAAAGCTAGGAAACACATGAAACACTGGCCGTCGTGATTTGACAGAAAAAAATGTTGTCGTAACGAGCTGTATCTGCTGAAATCTGCATTTGTTGCCACTTATACATACAATTTTACCAAATTTCATGTAGGACGAAACATGGACTAGTCCAATTTTCAACACGGAAGAGTCGACTTTGTGAGATTTGGCAGTGAAAGAGTTAAAAAAAGAGATACTATTTTCTGACCTCCGTGACATTCACGGTATTGGGCACAAAGAGATGACAAAACAATTACTTTACCTTTGTACTGGTAATTGTCTCAGGAATTGGGATATAGATGTAATTGAAATACTGTTAAATGCATGTTTAATTGATCGATTGGGGTTAAACGTCGTTTACAACATTTTTTTCTGTCAAATCACGACGGCCAGTGTTTCCTAGCTTTCTCAAATCAGAAATCCACACAACATACTTTCCAAGCAACTGGCTGATTTTCCACAAAGACTGTTAGCCCATTGGTGAAAGACAAATGACGCTTTCCACAGTTACTTTTGTCCAACGTCGGAAAGAGTGTTGGCCTAGCTCGGATTCGAACTCAACCCCCCCTGGATTGACAGCCCGCGTGAATACTCTGCATACTGGCGAATTTGAATTATTCTTTTACCACTAAGGTCGTGTACAGTTAAATGGGGCTATGTGTGCAATTATTTTCTGTTTTAGTTGTTCTGTATAAATGAACATGTTATTATTGATTCAAGTTGGAATCACTTCAGCCACATTCTTGTAAAAGTTTTCTGAATTGTCGAGCTGCGATGACGGATTGGGTAACAACGAGGGTTATCAATCCAGGGGTCGTAAGTTCGAACCCCAGCTTGGCCTTGCGATATTTCCGTTGACAGATTAAAGTAACTGCGTCTTACGTCATACGACTTTCAACCATCATCTTAGCTTAAACTTTTTTGCATCGATTATATATTTCTTTATTTCCTCCATAAATTGAAGATTTACTAAAGCACATGTGTATACATTTAATTCACAATTAAATGGTAATGAGAATAATATTAACATTCATACACCCACATACACGCACGTACAACCACATTTTCACACATCAACCTCACACATGAACAATAACTTTCAGAAATGAGTATTATTTACATATAATACGTCCCATGGCTAATCCAACTACCAAAATAGTAATTGCAGCGGTTAAATAGAGATAAAACTCACATTAGCCGCTGCATACTTAAAGCGAAAGCGAAAATACAGTTGAATAATCCATGGAACATGTCAGTGCTATGAAGAGCAAAATTCATATTTAATTACAAGTATAAAGTTTCCACGCATATATTTTTACATATAACACGTCCCATGGCTAATCCAACTACCAAAATAGTAATTGCAGCGGTTAAAATAGAGATAAAAGCTCATACTAGCCGCTGCATACTTAAAGCGAAAGCGAAAATATAGTTGAATAATTTATGGAACGTGTCAGTGCTATAGAAAACAAAATTCATATTTTATTACAAGTATAAAATTTCCACGCATGGTGGACAAATCTGAAGCATAGCTTTACGAAAACATCGTATCGATCTCCAAGAACAGAGTAGAACGGATAAATACATTTATATTAAAAATGAACATTCACTCGAACATTATATGAATATTTTGCCAAATCAACTTAGAATTTACATTTCAAGAATACGACTATCCTCTCACGCATTGCGAATAGAAACTGGAAGATATGGTGTAAATAGAGTCGACAGAAACCAACGTCTATGTATAATTTGTAATGAAAATGACATAGAAGATGAGTTTCATTTCCTTTTTGTCTGCAACAGATATGACCGTATCAGAAATTTATATTTAAGGAAATTTTACTATATACGTCCATCTATGCACAAAATGGTTTTACTGTTTCAAAGGAAAAGTCCTAAAATTGTGTTTGATTTGGCCAAATATGTTAAATACGCTTTAGAAACAAGAATTAATTACATTAACAATTTGAAAAATGATTAGTATAACCTTACCAGTATTTATATAATTTATTGTTTATATATTATCAATCTTTCTTCCATAAACATTTTGCTTATTGTTTATTTGAAAGGTGACATGTCATGTAAATTATTGTTAAATTTGTAATATGACTAGAAGCTGTATTAGCTTATGTCAATAATAAAACATCTATCTATCTATATAGAATGTTATTGTTCATGTTTCAGACCAGACAACTGTCGAGTCGAACGCAGACGGGTCTTCCGATGGATGTGCCACTATTCTACGTATCTTCTCGATTATATTCATCGTACTTTTCTTCCCGTTCTCTCTGTTGTGTTCATTGAAGGTAGGTATCTGATTTTGTTTTCCTTATATGCACTTTTCAACATTTCTTTAGTCGTATCACAGCGGCCAGTTCACCTATCATGTGTTCTTCTCACATCAGTAATCCCCACGACGGTATTTTCAAGCATCTGCCTGTTTTTACACTATATTTCGTTAGCCAATATACGGGAAATTACTGGAAATTAGTGTAATTTCTTCTCCCTATGAAAACATATAAAACCTCTTACATACAAAATTAAAATATGTAATTATCTAGGGGAAGCAACTGCCGTATTATTCAGGTGTAATATTTTCATTGTTTATCTCCCTTTACAGATGGTGCAAGAGTATGAGAGAGCAGTAATCTTTAGACTTGGTCGTATCATTGACGGAGGAGCCAAAGGACCTGGTATGTGAATAGTAGACTGTAAATAGTCCATCTCTTTTAATTTAAATCTTAGCAATTAATGTTAACCCTTTCCCACCAGCGACGCATTTTGACGCAATAGCAGCAGACGACTTTTGAAAACATTGTGGCCAAAGGTGAAATTGCTCATGATGAGCAATTTTCCTTTAGCGACAATGTTTTCAACTTTATGTAACAATTAAGCTATCATGTATGGAGATTTGTCAGGTCGTCTGCTGCAGATTTGTTATAGGCGTTAAACGATTTCATTACCAACTGTATGATTAACCCTAAAGATGCATTTGCAGCAGACGACTTTTTAAATCGTTGTGCCCAATGGAGACATTTCTCATCTCAGTTTCTCTTGAGCCATCTCTGTCCGCCATAATGCTATTTACTGTTACACGTTATTTCCTACAAATGACTAGAAGTATAGCTCCACGCGTCGTTTGGCATGGAATCTTAAATTGTTGCAAAACACGTACTGCAATAGTGGAGATTATCTTTGTTCATGAGAAGATGATGTTTGTACATATAAACAAATCTGCAAAACATTATTGTCGAAGATGATTATCAGTTTCAACGTCAAAAATATTTTAATTATTCCTTTAAAAATCTTATATATTGTTTTATAATTTTAAATGAAAATCTATTTATTTTCAGGACTATTTTTCGTGTATCCTTGCATGGACACTGTACAAACTGTTGACCTCAGAACACAGTCATTTGATATAAATCCACAAGAAGTAAGTTCCAGCTTATCACGATTTTGTATATATTTACATATCTAAGCAAAATAAAATCCCGTTTGATTCCGTCTTAACAGAACAGAATTTTATTAACGTATAAATATGAATGTATCTTGTTACATACAAAACATATTTACATACTATTTAACATCATGTTATAAACATATTAACATACTAATAAACAAAAAATATATATACACATTTTGATATCTGGCGACAAGTTCAGAGGAGAATGAACAGAAATTTCAACACATCTACAATTTCAAACTAAGTCAGAAATATTTATACTATAGACACATACTTAGTCTCGTTGTTCACCGCAGTCACCGAACCGTCAATCATCACTGGCAGCATTGTGTAAGCCTCAGTGCAGGGGCGTTGCTCGTTGCTTTGCAATAATCAATGTGTAGGTTGTCTCGTGAGAAAATCAACATTGTGGACTCTGCGTAAAGTATCGACCCGGATCAGCCTAAGCATGCCACACAGGCCTACCCGGATAGACACTTTTCGGCACCTGTGGAATTTCTGTTTCAGGAAACACTACTCTATACAACTATCCCCCTAAGACGGAATGTGTCGGCCGGGTCAGTCTGCGCGGACAGCGCAGGCTGATCTGGTCGATACATTACGCAGATGTCTATCGCCGCAGCTGCATTTTGGGGCATTTTGAGAATAAATGTGTAGGCACGTGCCTACAGTGCCTTAAGGGAGCTACGCCCATGTCAGTGAACATATTAACCCTCTCCTATATACATACAACAAATCTGAAAGAGACGACTGTGAAAACATTGAGTCATTATTTCTCTATAAATAAAAGTATAAATTGTCATATTCATCTGCTGTGGAGGCGTCAGAAAGCGTCTGATTGAGGGAAAGGGTTAATATATAAGTATTTTCTTATTTGTTAACCCTTTCCTTTTCTGACGCCTCTTCAGCAGACGGCTTTTTGAAAACATAGTGACAAAAGAAGAAATTGCTTAATGGTTATCCATTCAAATATAGAGATTTTCTATTTATTGAAGAAAAACAATATGTTCAAAGTCGACTGCTGCAGAATTGTCGTATGAGGGAATGGGTTAATATAATCTTACGCTACTGTGATTCCGTTATGGGATGTTATACTGTACATCTGATATAAGATGCATTAGTATGCTGCGCCATTGTCCCATCCTTTTGTACTGTAAATGACCACATACAGCCGCTGTGCGACGCTTATGCAGCAGGCGACGTTTGAAAACATTGTGCCAAAAGAAGATATTATTATAAATTCATTACATCGAGATTTTCAATAGTTATACATTCATTTATAGACATGTTTTCAAAGTCATCTGCGCCGAGCCCCGGTAGCTTAGTCGGTATCGACGCGTGCTGTCAATCCAGGGGTTGTGAGTTCGAATCCCGGCTCTGCCAACTTTCTTTCCGACGATTTACAAAAGTCGATGCGACATGCGTCATTCGTCTTCCACCATTGGGCTAAGTGTATGTGGAAAAGTAGCCAGTTGCTTGGGAAGATTGTTGTGTGGAGTACTGGTGTGAGAAAACCAGGAAATGCATGAGTAGGTGAACTGGCCGCCGTGTTATAACTGAGAAATTGTTAAAAACAGCGTTAAACCCCAATCAATCAAAGTCATCTGCTGCAGAATTTGTGTATGTTATGTGGGGAAAAAAGAATAAAGTTAAGTTCAATGAATATTATTGACATTTGATCCGTCCCTCGAGAAAACCCAACATTATGGACTCTGCGTAATGTATCGACCCAGATCCGGGCCGACAAATTCCGTCTCAGGATTATATAGGTATAGAGTAAGGATTCCTGAAACAGAAAATCACCAGGAGGCGAAACGTGTCTGTCCGGGTTAGCCTGCACGGCATGCTCTCCGGCTGATCCGGTCGATGCTTTACACACTGTTGGTTTTTCTCGCGGGACGGCTCACAGTTTAAATTATATTCTACAGATTCTCACTAAAGACCACTGACAGTGACGGTGGACGCCGTTATGTATGCCCGGATTATTGACCCTATAACCTCAGTCACCAAGGTCGAGAATGTGTTCGGAGCGACCAAACTGCTGGGAGCCACGACTTTACGTAACATCCTTGGCTGTTATAACATGACCGAAATTCTGTCACAAAGGGACGCAATTAACGGGAAAATGAAGGTACTTATAACTTTAAACAGAGGTCTAGATAATGACGAGTATACAGCTCTTTTTCGCACAATGTCTCTCTAATTGTCTGTCCAAATTCTATGATATGGGTACTCAAAATAATGGTCTCATTGACACGACTCTTTTGAGTACCTATAGGAATAACTCTTTTGAGTACCCACAACATAGGGATAGAGGGTAAATAAGAAATTTAGAACGTGCAAAAACTACCTTTATCAAGCTAGAGCTCTGAACTTAATCAAATCAGCTCGTTCATCGGCAAAGGTATACAGTTGACATTTTGTGAGCAGTGTTAATCTAGATGCAACCAGTGTTAACATATGCAACCACATAGTCCGATCAATATCTACACACTGTTCGCCGTATTAATTACGCAAGACTCAGTTAAGAATATTCTGCCAACCTATGTAGATTATAATGACATTGAGTTAGTTTAGTTTAAACTTATTTATTTTACATCGATTACGAAACAAGCCTTTGGCTTAGATTAATCACTCTCGATGTCTGCTTCCTGGAGACTTAACCAGTACTCGCGCCGTTTGTGTGGAAAAATCCCAAAGTCAGGACCCGCTCATCACGGGACTCGAACCAGGGACCTTTGATACGAGAGGCCGACGCTCTACCTCTGCACCACTGTCTTCCACATTGACATTGCGTTGATAGACATGGTTATCCAGCGTGTTCATTTTCACATGCAGGAAGGTTTAGACAAGTTTTACGTAACTTTCACGAGTATTATAGTGCCTATACAAAAAAAAAAAAAAATATATTCAGCAGAAGACTTTATAAACATCTGGGCAAGAATAGTGAAATGCTCTGTAAATGAAATGATGTGCATTGACTAGAGATGAAATCGTTGTGGCAACCAGTCTATTCTGGTGTTGAAGAGATCAAATTGTTAATTTGATTTTCCATATTTTTTTACCAGATGATCAAGGTCGTCTTCTGCAGATTTTACTGTTTATATATTGGATAGAGTTGTTAATAATTTGATCTCTTCAAGACCAGAATGGACTGCACTTAAATTTCGTTTTTCTTTTTAACCCATTACTTCACACAGACGACATTTGACACCTGCCATTAAACATGACTTTTGAAAATATTGCAATAAAAGGTGAAATTGCTCAAAACGAGCAATTTCACCTTTTATTGCAATATTTTCAACTATTTATCAATGATAAATCTTCCAGTTGTCTAGATTGTTGAAATTGTTCGTCTATCATGATTGTAAAGCAGAGGACCTTTGAAAAGTCACGTAAAGTAATGGGTTAAATCTTGATAAAGACCAATTGGTCGAATATTTGATAATTAACGAGTGTTATTGATATAAAGTGTTCTGCCCTTTAGAAGATCCAATAAACCAACATCTTGAAATATTTTAAGTAATTTGTTTTAGAATTTGTAACGGAGATAGGTATAGTAATTGATTGATTTGATCGCTGGCTTGATTTTCATGATAAACACTTAATTATAAATGTATTAGTATGATATATATATGTTTTTATGATTTCAGCTATTGCTGGATGAAGCTACTGCACCATGGGGAGTAGATGTAGAACGAATTGAAATGTAAGTTACTAATCCATTATTTGACTTAGTATATTGACAGAGACGTCTTGATCGTATTACAATCAAGATAGAAAGCGTTCAACTTGATGTTTTGATGTCTTTTATAACATATGGATAACATGTTATTTTAGAAAATCTTTTATTAGCTATGCCACTTTTTGATTACATTGTCGAAAACGCTTAAAAACATTTATTGCATTATGTAAGTCGATTGAACCAGGGACACTGTATTACATGTCCTATGGGGCGAGTTCAGATCGCTAGGATAGAGAACTGACGTCATGTCTAAATCTAAATATAAATTCAGAAAAACATGCGCATTAATGCTTTCCATCTGAACGGTGTTTCCTCGTATTAGGGCCCGTTTGTTGCGCATAAACTAGTTTCGGTTTAAAAATAGTTTCGTAAACCATACATTTGTTAATCAAACTAGTTTTGAAACTAAAACCAGTTTTACCATTTGTTTACACAAACTTAAAACTGTTTTCTTAAACCGATCAAACCGCCCTCGAATGTGGTTTCGGAGGTTTGATGTATCCGAATACATGGTCACTTGGACGAGGGAAAATGGCGACTGCACCGCTTAAATTAGCCCTAACATGTGGAAATGCACTAGACTTGGTTCAGACATTGTCTGATAATGGTCATACAAATATATTTGGATTTTTAAACATATAAATACTTTATTTACTCGTTTATTATGTAATTATGACCAGAAAATTAAAAGATAAAAACATTTGTATCAAAGTCAGCCATGTTGTTTTCAAAACCGGCCGTTTGTGGCGAAAAATCCAAACCCTGTAAACCAGTTTTGGTTTGATATTAAACTGTTGAAACCTTAAATCACAAACTAAAACCAGTTTAAGTGCAACAAATTGGCTCTATACTGTCCCTGGTAAATATGAATGGTGGTATGTGAAAATCAACCTTTACGTAATTATTACACGTGGGAAAAGATCTGCCTACGCATACATGCATACATGCATTCATACGCATACATGCTAAGAAGCCAAATGGATCCTGCCTTAACCCTTTCCCTCATATAGACGCTTTCTGACGCCTCTGCAGCAGGCGCCTTTTTTAAAACATAGTGACAAAAGAAGGAATTGCACAAAACGTGCAATTTCTCCTTTTGCCACAATGTTTTCCATTTTTTGTCATAGGTTATCCATTCAATTATGGAGATTTTCTATGTTTTGACAAAATACGTTCAAAGTCGTCTGCTGCAGAATTGTCGTATGAGGGAAAGGGTTAACAGATATTTCTTGATACCTTCGTTAACACTTTCCCACATACTTTCTGACGTCTCTGCAGCAGACTATTTTTCACAATGATCAATTTCTCCTTTTGCCAAAATGTTTTCAACTCTTTCCATTAGTTATACATTCAATTATTAAGGTGGAAAAGAGTTAGCTAATTGACAATTGACAAACAGTGTATATAAAGATCAGACTGCGCAGAGATCTGGGCTGTTCTGGACCTGCACTGGTCGCAAATGCTTAACAGATGATTTTCGAAAAGTACCTCTTTTGTTCGATTGTTACTCTTTAGACTTATCCGTTTTAAAAAAGGATGTATTATTTTTTATAGCACTGATGTTCGACTCCCACCCCAGCTACAAAGAGCAATGGCTGCTGAAGCAGAGGCACACAGAGAAGCTCGAGCTAAGGTGTGTATACCTTTGGACATATTAAAATTAAAAAATACCAAGATTAACCCCTCTTTTCTCACATACAATAATTCTGCAGCAGACGACTTTGAACACATCTAGATAACAATAATGCAATTTTCTATAAAAAGAAAATATTATTATTATTTGAGTTGGAAACATTGTGGTAAAAGGATGAATTGCTCTACAATCGCGTCTACACGTGCGAAAGGGTTAACATCCTTTTCCCAGGAATATCCTTAATAAAAAGTGATTATAAAAGTCCACCAATTTAAAGATAAAATTTGAAATATGTGCAGATAAATACAATATTGACTATATTTATTTGGGGACCAGAAGAGGATTAAGATCAGCCTGCGCCTCCAGGCAGTCAGATCAGAACCTTTCCTGTTCGCTATCTAACCATACCATGGAAGCCTCTGATTGTCGGTTCTGACCAATTAAACGACTGCACGAGTATGCAATATGATCGCGTTAACCTCTTACCGTTTCTACATACGACACATCTTCAGCAGATGCCTTTAAAAGCATTTAGCACAAAATAAGGAAAATCTCTTAAAGTGAAAGTACATTTATACTATTGAATGAAGTTGAAATCCTTGTGGCAAAAGGATAAATTGCAGATGATTTCAAAAGTTGTGTGCTTCAGAATGCGTTTGTAAGTGGAGAAAGGGTTAAGTCCAATTCATCCGTAGGTAGGTTTTCGTGTAACGTGGCTCATAGTATATACACCAGCCTACCAATGAAGGCATGTAAATGACCTCTGGTGTGAAACGACGAGTATCTATACATGAGCCGTCCCGCGAGAAAACCAACATTATGGACAATTTTCAGTCATATCACGGCGGCCAGATCATCTACTCATGTGTTTCCCGGCTTTCTCACACCAGTACTCCACACAACATTCTTTCCAAGCTGCTTTCCCACATAAATCGATAGCCCATTGGTGGGAGACGAATGACGCTTGTCAAGGTAAATTTTGTCAGACGTCAAATGTTTGCCGAGCTAAGGTTCGAACTCACAACCCCTGGATTGACAGCTCGCGTCGCTAACGACTGAACTATCGGAGCTCGGCTCCCAATTGAACAAAGAACAGTTGTTTATTAAATACGAGTCACCCTAGATTATTAGGCGATTCGTAACCAGCATTATGAACCCTTCAGTCCGCGCAGGCTAATCTGTGTCGACACATTCCGTCTCAGAAGTATAGAGATATAGAGTAATGATTCCTGAAACAGAAAATCCACAGGAGGAGAAAAGTGTCTGCCCGGATTAACCTGCGCGGCATGCTTAGGCTGATTCGGGTCGATACTTTACGCAGCGTCCACAATGTTGGTTTTCTTGTGGAGCGGCTCAATTATTGTTTAAAAAACCCATTCTTTCAATGTCTTTGTAATTATATATACATGTGTAAACATTTCAATTCCCAGGTAATTGCCGCTGAAGGAGAACAGAAAGCCTCGAGGGCGCTGAAAGAAGCCGCCGATGTGATGAAGGAGTCGCCGGCGGCCATGCAACTCCGATACCTACAGACTCTCAACACCATTTCAGCAGAGAACAACTCGACCATCATCTTCCCACTCCCTCTTGATTTCCTGTCAATGTTCAAACCTAAAGAATAAATAGTGCTGATTTCTCTTTAGACACACCATTACATAAACCTTTATTTCTCTTTAGACAACATTATACCATGCTTGTTTGTCTATCGAGCTGAAGGGACCTAAAACTACTTGGGCATATTTTATAGAAGCCCCATTGTGGTAAAAACCATCTAGGGTGCATTTCACTTGGATGTATTTATCCAAATCAACCTGTACATCTGCACAGTCTGGTCTATAGGTACGATGTTCGTCCACATGCCATGGACCAGATATCCAAAGCACATCTATACCTGAAGGGCTCTCCAGGAAAGCTAAGCTTCATGTATTTATAACTAGAGCCGATACAGATCAACGATTCGCATCCATGCTACAAGATCATAATGTAAACGGTTATGCAGAAGTTTGAAATAGATTTATTTTTTCGACATTTTTGAAAACAGTGGCAAAAGGATTAGCAACTCTTTTCTTTCCCCACAATGTTTTCTACACAATTCAAACCATTACATTTATTTAGGAATATTTTTAATGTTAACAAATTCGTCTTTTAAAGATTATTTCCATTTTGGAAAGTGTTAACATGTAAATTTGTCTTAGCATAAGCATTGGCGTGTGTGAGGACATGTTTTAAACTGGGTATACTGTAATAAGTCCCACCGAATACTGATTTCTTTCTCACGTGGCTTTTAAGCATCCACGGCTTTTAGGCATCCATGTAGCATTTGACACAATTAAAACCTTAATGACAATAGAAGTCAGTTGATTACTTAAACAACTATTGTTATTATTGTCAATGATTTTGTATTATTTTTTGTAGCTTTTTTTTTTTTAGCTCACCCGCTCAAATAGTGTGGAGTGTGCTCTATTGTGATCACTCACCGTCCGTCGTTGTCATCGTCGTCTTCTGTCTTTCTGTTAACATTTTTCTTGGCCAATTTTGATGAAACTTCAAAGGGATGTTCCTTGGACCTGCCTTTTTAAAGGTTCTAAGAAATTATCTAATATATATATGTAAAATCTTTGAAAAACCTTTGTCAGAATCCAAAAGGCCTAGAGCTTAAATATTTGGAGTGTAGTACCTTGTATTGTCTAGTGGTCCTCTACCAAGATTTTCAAATTATGCCCCACGGGTCAAAATCGGACCCCAACACCCTGGGTCACCTGTTTTACAAAGAGATGTATAGGGAAAACATTAAACATCTTCTTGTCTGAAAAGGAAAGGCTTAGAGCTTTCATAAATTATATGTATTCTACCAACATTGTTCAAAGTTTGCCCCTGGGGTCAAAATCGGCCCAACCCAGGTGGTCAACCAGTTTTACATAGATATATATAGCGATAAACTTTGAAAATCTTCTTGTCTGAACCGAAAGGTCTCCATTGTTCACTTACTTCTCATTCCGGACATAGTTGACCTCTTTGTGTTGCAGTGCCGTACAATCCAAATCATTCATTCTCGAACAAAATGAAAGGTATACACAGCTGTTACTCGGGTGCGCGATTTAGGACCATCTTGGCCCCTTTGTTTCTAATTTATATCGTTCATGTACTTATAGTCCTTTTTACTTGCCCTTTTATACTTTTATATTTAAGTTTAAGTCAACCGTAGTAGTAGTAATGCTTTTTATATAAAAGTCAAACACAATTCGTGCAATGTGTCAATTACATATAAATGTATTCATGTGAAAGTTTTAACTGCAATTTGTTTTAATATTCCGTTAACATTTATTTGCATTAAGACGTTTATCTTAGCTTTGAATACTCCTTTATATTATTGAACAACTGTATTATACATGATTTAAAGTAAATTATGAATTTATTTACAAAATGTATAAATATATGACCGACGTTAGGCTAAAAATGGTCTGGTGACATAATGAGTTAACCCTTTGCCACATACAGCAATTCTGCAGCAGACAACTTTAAAAATATATAGGCAAACATATGGAATATCTTCATAAATGATAGTATAGTTATTAAATAGTGTCGAAAACACTGTGTCAAAAGGAGAAATTTCTCATATTTGGCAGTTTCTCCTTTTGCCACAATGTTAAAAAAAGTCGTCTGCTACAGATGGGTATAAATAACCCTTTATGTGATACCGAAATGAGTATGCAACTAGATCTCTTTTCGCCTGAACGCGGTTCAATTGTATGTGTAAATGTAATAGAGATTATAATATAAGAATGCATCTCGTTTCTAATATCCGTGTTCTTCGTTATATTTTCTCGGGGTTACCTTTTGCAGTGACATGGTTGAGACAGTCCCCGACATTGGGACGGGTGTAGATTAATTAAAGAAAGCGTTTAACATAATCCGGATTAAGTTGAATCTTTTCTTTGTGGTAAAACGGATTATAATGTAAACAATGAAGAAAGTCCAAAAGTAGAATTTGTAATTGTCTTACATTCGTTATTGCGGCCCCACCCCAACAATAATAACAACAACAACAACTCATACGATGGCTTCTCGTTACTCGCGGTAACTCGATCATGTGGAACTTCGAATTAATCGTTTAACTCGAACTTATTCCTAGAACGGATCTGTATTTTGTAAACAGTTTAGCATCAGTTCTTAGTGCTCATACAAGCAATCAGAACTGCTACTGCGCTGTTTTCTTGATATGATTTGATCACTGGAGTACTATTCATGATACGCTCATTAGTATAACTGATTTACGAAACAGAAAATACATACATCAATTTAGCTTCAACACAGCGAGAACTCGAAGTTATTTATGTGTCCCTTACGACTCGAGTTATCTCGAGTCCACTGCATTTAGAAATCTGCATTGGACGAGTGGTGAGCGTCGGGGATTTGGAACCGGGCGTCCCTGGTTCGATCCCCAGTCGCGGCGCTGTTGTCATGGTTGAGTGCTCTTGAGCAAGGTACATTTCCTAGCCTTGTAATTGTTTGTTTACCCAGCAATCATGAATAAGTGAACTGTCACCGCGATATAACAGAACTGATGTTGAAAACGGCTTAAAACTCCAACAAAACAGAAGCATCGCGCTTACTCATTAGGAACATTTGTGAAATGTTTTCCTTTGTTTTTTAAATCGTATTACCCTTTGCATTTTCAGTTGCATCTGCAGCAGGTGGATTTTGAAAACATTATGACAAAAGGGGAAATTGCTCATAAATGGCAATTCCTACCACTATTTTTTCAGCTCTTCTGCGTAATTAGATGTGCCACTATAGAGATCTTCCTAGATGAGTTTCAAGTCGGCTGAAGATTTGATGTATGTGGGCAAGGGTTATATCTGATTAGTAACATATATATGATATTTACATTAACCCTTTCCCACATACAGACGCTTTCTGACGCCTCTAATGCAGACGAGTTTTGAAAACATTGTGACAAAAGTAGAAATTGTTCAAAACGAGCAATTTCTCCTTTTGCCATACTGTTTCTTATTTTCTTCAGTAACTTGTCTTGATTTCTAGAGATTTTATGTGTTTTTGACTAGATGTTTTCAAAGTCGTCTGCTGTAGATTTGTTGTATGTGAGCAAGGGGCTATATCTGATTAGTAACATAGACATTGTGATTACGTTAACTACGTGTAAACACACTTACATATATATATAGTTCATACAAATACGTCTCGTTGATAATCCCGTTACAAGTTAACCCGTCCCCACTGGCAGACGCTTCTTCACCAGACGACTTTTGAAAACATCGTGGAAAATGAAGAAATTGCTCATGATGAATAATTATTCCTTTTGCCACACTGTTGTCAAGTCTATTCAATAGTCATACTTTCATTTATAGAGAGGTTCTTAATTTTCAACGTCGTCTGCTGCATAATTGTAACTTGTTGTATGAGGGAAAGGGTTATGGCATACATCGTAGTCGTCTGTGCTCCTTGAACACGTCTGGTGAGAAATATGTTCAATTAGCGACCTTGAAAATACCGAGTTAAAACATTGTGGAAGAAAGAGAAAATGCTATGTTTGACCATTTAATCCGTTTCACAGCAATGCTTTAAAGTTTAAACCCTTTCATATCTCCGAACGCTTGTTTACGTATCTGCAGGGAACGTCATCTGCAAACGTTGTAGCAAAAGGAAAAATTGCCCACAATGAGCAATTTCCCCTTTTGAGACAATGCTTTCAACTATATGCAATGATATTTAGAAGTATTTATATAGATTTTTCAAATGTTATGACTACATGTTTTCAAATTCGTCTGCTGCAGATCTGCGTAATGTGAGGTGAGAAAGGATTACACGTATTCTGTTTCAGAGGAGTCCAAAGAGATTCACGGAAAGTCTCTGATCCAGGTAGACTATACATGGGATATCAATAATTCAACACTACTAATAAGCAAACAGTTTTCATTAGAAACACTATACTAAAGGTTTCAATTTATTCAAAGCACGATAAACCATTTCCCGCATAGAAAACATCTGCAGCAGACGATTTCGAAAACACCTTGTGAAAACCATGGCAACTCTCTATAAATCAAGTCTAATCATTGAATAGAGTTGTGGCAAATGGAGAACTTACTCATTTAAAGTATTTCTTCCTTTTTCCACACTGTTTTTCAAAAGTCGTCTGCTACAGAGGCGTCAGTCAGAAAGCGTATGTATTGTTATTACAGTTATTACTGTAATTAATGTTATGACAGTTGAATGTACGAGGTATCAAATTAATATGATACATGTGTATCAAAGGGAATAAGCCTTTAATCTATATGAGCCGTTCCACGAGAAAACCAACATTATGGACTCGGCGTAATGTTTCGATCCAGATCAGCCTGCACAGTCCTCGCAGGCTAATCCGGGCCGATACATTCCGTCTCGGGGGTATAGAGGTATAGAGTAATGATTCCTGAAACAGAAAATCCACAGGAGGCGAAAAGTGTCTCTCCGGGTTAGCCTTTGCGGCATGCTTAGACTGATCCGGGGGGATACTTTTCGCAGAGTCCACAATGTTGGTTTTCTCGCGGGACGGCTCAATTCCCTCATAATTACCACGTGGACTGAATAAACTGATTTTGTTTAGCATCCACGCCATCTGGCCAGACTCTATACTGTTGTCTGTTCAACTCAACATTTCTATCTTGGTATTCAGGGGCGTACATCTGCGTAATGTATCGACCAGATCGGCCTGCGCTATCCGCGCAGACTGATCCGGCTGACACATTCCGTCTAAGGGGAGATAGATAGAGTAGTGATTCCTAAAACAGAAAATCCACAGGAGGCGAAAAGTGTATATCCGGGTACGTCTATGTGGCATGCTTAGGCTGATCCGGGTCGATAATGTTGATTTTCTCACGAGACGGCTTACACATTGATTATTGCCAAGCTACGCCCCTGGTTTTTATAGAAGTTGCTATGAACTCTTCAAAATTCAACGCTGGAGAAGTACATTATAAATACAGCAATGGAAGGGTTGAGTATAATATTCATCCACACGTTCTAGATAAACGGGTATCTACGTATGTACACTCCACCGTGTTTGTTATTAGTCACATTTTAAAATCGTTTTATTTCGAAACTTTCAAAGAAGATAAAACTATAAGTATATACGCATACGTATTTCGAACCTAAAAAAAGAACATTAAATCAATATGAACTTTTGACATTGCTTATAGAATTTTTGTTCTCTCTAAAAAGCATACGCCTTGTTGTCATTGTGAAATCTTGAATACAAATGTTTTGTATCAAAAGCGTCACCCGAAAAAAGGGACCGCAACGGTGGTTTAGTTGCATCAGGCGTCCGCCTAGGGTTCGGGAGGTCGCGGACTCGATCTCTGACTTTGTTCATACCAAAAGAAATAAAAAAACATTAGTGTTACGCGAATGAGTATAGGTACGAATAGTACTTCTACAGCCGTGCTGTAGAAGCCGGCTTTTATAGCGACGTTGGTAGGGGGTTTGGCTTTTCAAAGAGTTATTAAGCAACGTTCATCGCGGTAAGTGGTTAGCTTTACTCCGTGAGGGACCCGTTACAGAAGTAATGGCTATACCTTTTGGCGACCAGGGTTGTTGGGTTATGCGCTGGTGTCCGAATAACTGGACCAGTAGTATTGGTAACTTACCCGGGAATCGCAGTGGTGCTCCTAAAACACTGTTGAAAGCGACGTATAACACTATTTAAACAAACAAGCAAGCAAACTCTTTGATAAGACCAGAACACATGGGTCGACACTATTCAAACAAACAACCAAGCAAACTCTTTGGTAAGACTAGAACATAAGGTTCGACACTATTACAAAAACCAGCAAGCATACTCTTGGTAAGACCAGAATATAAGGCTCGACACTTCAAACAAACCAGCAAGCAAACTCTTTGATAAGACCAGAACACATGGGTCGACACTATGCAAACAAACGAGCAAGTAAACTATTTTGCAATACCAGAACATAAGGTTCGACACTATTCAAACGAACCAGAAAGCAAACTCTTTGGCAATACTAGAATATAAGGCTCGACACTATTGAAACAAACAAGCAAGCAAACTATTTGGCAACACCAGAACATAGGACTCGACACTATTCAAACAAACAAGCAAGCATACTATTTGGCAACACGAGAACATGAGACTCGACGCTATCCAAACAAACAAACAAGCAAACTCTTTGGTATACCAGAACATAAGGCTCGACACTTTTCAAATAAACAAGCAAGCAAACTCTTTGGTGAGACCAGAACATATGGCTCGACACTATTCAACAAATAAGCAAGCAAACTCTTTGGTAAGACCCGAACATATGGCTCGAGAATATCCAAAGAAACAAGCAAGCAAACTCTTTGGTAACACCAAAACATATGGCTCGAGAATATCCAAAGAAACAAGCAAGCAAACTCTTTGGTAAGACCAGAACATATGGCTCGAGAATATCCAAAGAAACAAGCAAGCAAACTCTTTGGTAAGACTAGAACATATGGCTCCGCACTATTCAAACAAACCAGCAAGCAAACTCTTTGGTAACACCAGAACATATGGCTCGAGAATATTCAAAGAAACAAGCAAGCAAACTCTTTGGTAAGACCAGAACATATGGCTCGAGAATATCCAAAGAAACAAGCAAGCAAACTCTTTGGTAACACCAGAACATATGGCTCGAGAATATCCAAAGAAACAAGCAAGCAAACTCTTTGGTAAGACCAGAACATATGGCTCGAGAATATCCAAAGAAACAAGCAAGCAAACTCTTTGGTAAGACTAGAACATATGGCTCGAGAATATCCAAAGAAACAAGCAAGCAAACTCTTTGGTAAGACCAGAACATATGGCTCGAGAATATCTAAAGAAACAAGCAAGCAAACTCGTTGGTAACACCAGAACATATGGCTCGAGAATATCCAAAGAAACAAGCAAGCAAACTCTTTGGTAAGACTAGAACATATGGCTCGAGAATAACCAAAGAAACAAGCAAGCAAACTCTTTGGTAACACCAGAACATATGGCTCGAGAATATCCAAAGAAACAAGCAAGCAAACTCTTTGGTAAGACCAGAACATATGGCTCGAGAATATCCAAAGAAACAAGCAAGCAAACTCGTTGGTAACACCAGAACATATGGCTCGAGAATATCCAAAGAAACAAGCAAGTAAACTCTTTGGTAAGACTAGAACATATGGCTCGAGAATATCCAAAGAAACAAGCAAGCAAACTCTTTGGTAATACCAGAACATATGGCTCGAGAATATTCAAAGAAACAAGCAAGCAAACTCTTTGGTAAGACCAGAACATATGGCTCCGCACTATTCAAACAAACCAGCAAGCAAACTCTTTGGTAACACCAGAACATATGGCTCGAGAATATCCTAAGAAACAAGCAAGCAAACTCTTTGGTAAGACCAGAACATATGGCTCGAGAATATCCAAAGAAACAAGCAAGCAAACTCTTTGGTAACACCAGAACATTGGCTCGAGAATATCCAAAGAAACAAGCAAGCAAACTCTTTGGTAAGACCAGAACATATGGCTCGAGAATATCCAAAGAAACAAGCAAGCAAACTCTTTGGAAAGACCAGAACATATGGCTTGAGAATATCCAAAGATACAAGCAAGCAAACTCTTTGGTAAGACTAGAACATATGGCTCGACACTATTCAAACAAATAAGCAAGCAAACTCTTTGGTATAGACCAAAAAATAATTGCCGAATGTTTAACGTGGGAAAATTTGAGTCCGAGCGTGTTTCTTAGTACTGGGCAATCATCAAAGAAGCATGGATAAGTAGTAAATTATAGAACACGGCGCTGGCCCAGTTGAGTACCAGTTATATCAGGCGTCTTCTATGTTGAGTACCAGTTATATCACGGCGTCTCATATGTTGAGTACCAGTTATATCACGGCATCTCCTATGTTGAGTACCAGTTATATCACGGCATCTCCTATGTTGAGTACTAGTTATATCACGGCATCTCCTATGTTGAGTACCAGTTATATCACGGCGTCTCCTATGTTGAGTACTAGTTATATCACGGCGTCTCCTATGTTGGGTACCAGTTATATCACGGCGTCTTCTATGTTGAGTACCAGTTATATCACGGCGTCTCCTATGTTGAGTACCAGTTATATCACGGCGTCTCATATGTTGAGTACCAGTTATATCACGGCGTCTCCTATGTTGAGTACCAGTTATATCACGGCGTCTCCTGTGTTGATTACCAGTTATATCACGGCGTCTCCTATGTTGAGTACCAGTTATATCACGGCGTCTCCTATGTTGAGTATACCAGTTATATCACGGCGTCTCCTATGTTGAGTATACCAGTTATATCACGTCGTCTCCTATGTTGAGTATACCAGTTATATCACGGCGTCTCCTATGTTGAGTACCAGTTATATCACGGCGTCTTCTATGTTGAGTATACCAGTTATATCACGGCGTCTCATATGTTGAGTATACCAGTTATATCACGTCGTCTCCTATGTTGAGTATACCAGTTATATCACGGCGTCTCCTATGTTGAGTACCAGTTATATCACGGCGTCTTCTATGTTGAGTATACCAGTTATATCCCGGCGTCTCATATGTTGAGTATACCAGTTATATCACGTCGTCTCCTATGTTGAGTATACCAGTTATATCACGGCGTCTCCTATGTTGAGTACCAGTTATATCACGGCGTCTTCTATGTTGAGTATACCAGTTATATCACGGCGTCTCATATGTTGAGTATACCAGTTATATCACGTCGTCTCCTATGTTGAGTATACCAGTTATATCACGGCGTCTCCTATGTTGAGTACCAGTTATATCACGGCGTCTTCTATGTTGAGTATACCAGTTATATCCCGGCGTCTCATATGTTGAGTATACCAGTTATATCACGGCGTCTCCTATGTTGAGTACCAGTTATATCACGGCGTCTCCTATGTTGAGTACCAGTTATATCACGGTGTCTCCTATGTTGAGTATACCAGTTATATCACGGCGTCTCCTATATTGAGTACCAGTTATATCACGGCGTCTCCTATGTTGAGTACTAGTTATATCACGGCGTCTCCTATGTTGAGTACCAGTTATATCACGGCGTATCCTATGTTGAGTACCAGTTATATCACGGCGTCTCCTATGTTGAGTACCAGTTATATCACGGCGTCTCCTATGTTGAGTATACCAGTTATATCACGGCATCTCCTATGTTGAGTACTAGTTATATCACGGCGTCTCCTATGTTGAGTACCAGTTACATCACGGCGTCTCCTATGTTGAGTACTAGTTTTATCACGGCATCTTCTATGTTGAGTACCAGTTATATCACGGCATCTCCTATGTTGAGTACTAGTTATATCACGGTGTCTTCTATGTTGAGTACCAGTTATATCACGGCGTCTTCTATGTTGAGTACCAGTTATATCACGGTGTCTCCTATGTTGAGTACTAGTTATATTACGGTGTCTTCTATGTTGAGTACCAGTTATATTACGGCGTCTCATATGTTGAGTACCAGTTATATCACGGTGTCTTCTATGTTGAGTACCAGTTATATCACGGCGTCTTCTATGTTGAGTACCAGTTATATCACGGTGTCTCCTATGTTGAGTATCAGTTATATTACGGTGTCTTCTATGTTGAGTACCAGTTCTATACCGATGAATTAGTCGTAAATCCCCGCAATTATGAGCGCCAAAGACGGAAACCATTACTACTATTTTAAACATCGTTGGTATGACTTGACCGTGAACCGAACTCTGATCTTCCGCTCCCGTGGGAAACGCAGTTGGGCGAAAGAGAAATAGAACGCTCGAGCATTCTAACTCTTTTCTTGTAGACATCGTTTGAAACATTATAAGAACGGAAGGATGACAAAAGGGAAGGCATCGTATTTTCGTGAATATTCATTTTGGCGAAAAGATACATGCAAATTATGATTAACCATTTCCCTCTTACATCTGCAGTAGACGACTCTGGAAATGTCTTCTGGCAGGTCAATATGGAAACTCTATAGATACACAAAAGTATTTTTTATTAAATAGATTTGAAAACATTGTTTCAACAGAAGAAGAAATTGCTCATCATGAGCATATATTTCTTTTTGCTAAAATGTATTTAAAAGTCTTCAGCGGCAGATGCGTCAACTAGTCTTAGTTTAGCTGGAAATGGAAAAGGGTTAACCCTTTCCCTCATACGACAATTCTGCAGCAGACGACTATAAACGTATTTTGTCAAAACATAGAAAATCTCCATAATTGAATGGATAACCTTTGACAAAAAATGGAAAACATTGTGGCTAAGGAGAAATTGCACGTTTTGTGCAATTTCTTCTTTTGTCACTATGTTTTCAAAAAGCCGTCTGCTGCAGAGGCTTCAGAAAGCGTCTATAGGAGGGAAAGGGTTAAGCCACCTTCATTCATTTGAGCCGTCCGCGAAAAAACAAACATTATGACCTCTGCATAATGTATCGACCCGGATCGGCCTAAGGATGCCGCGCAGGCTTACCCGGCTAAACACGTTTCGCATCCTGTGTATTTTCTGTTTCGGGAATCATTACTGTATACCTCTATCCCCCCTGAGACGGAATGTGTCGGCTCGGATCAGTCTGCGTGGACATTACGCAGAGTCCATAATGTTGATTTTCTCGCGAGACGGCTCATTTCATTCAACGTCATTAAAACCGGAATTTGTAAGCGTAATCTATATATAGATCCTGACCTAGTTACCACCAATACACTTCCATAGCAATGGAGTCACGAGACACTGCTCAAGTCATGTGATATTTACCAATAGTCGTGTGACGTAGCTTCGTACACACGGGGTATCGGGCTGTCAACCATTTTGAAACTGACATTATTTCAAAATAGTGGATTTATATAAACCTATTATAATTAGGATATTTATAGCGGACCAAAGTCGAATTGAGGTAAGAAGATTGCTTTGTTTTTATCGAATATTTATCGAGTGAACATAAACTGGGTTTGTGTTAACTAGGTTCATTCATTAGCGAAGGGCGAGCCCGAGAGGATAAGTACTTAGTAGACTTATAATTGTGTATTGGATTTTAAACGCATATCCACAGTTTCTTCTTTTATACCAGGTATGTTTCTGTCTTTATATGTCAAATACAAACTTTAAACAACACACTTAGAATATCAACGTGTTCTATGCAAAATAAGATAACATTGTTGTGTAGAACATAAATCATGTTGATTTAGACGTTCCGGATTTAGATATTATTAATGTATTATATATATCTAGATTTAAATATACATGTGTATTTAACCCTTTCCCAATTTTCATCAAACTCTGCGCAGGCAAACCCGGATAGATACTTTTCGCCTCCTGTGGATTTTCTGTTTTGGGAATCATTACTCTATATATATCTATCTATATGTGTCGGCCCGGACCAGTCTGCGCGGACTGCGCAGGCTGATCTGGATCGATACTTTACGCAGAGGCCATAATGTTGGTTTTCTCGCGAGGCGGCTCATATATGAAAATATCTTCAAATGAACATGTAGTTATGGAATAGAGTCGAAAACATTGTGGCTAAAGGAAAACATGGTCATACTTTTTAGCTCGACTTTTGAAAAAAAACGAGAGCTATTGTCATGACCCTGGCGTCGTCGTCGGCGGCGGCGGCGTGGTCGTCCGGTTAAGGTTATTTGTTTAGCTCATTTTTTTTTCTCCCTATCAGTCGAGCGTCTGTGCCGTACGCGGTGCTCTTGTTTACTTTTGCCGTAATGTTTTCAAAGGACTTCTGCTGTATATGAGGCAAAATGCGTCTGTTTATGGGAAAGGTACCGTTATCAAGGGATCATGCATAACCCCTTCCCACAAACATCCAATTTGCAGCAGACGCCTTTAAAACAAACATGTATATAGACGCCTTTGAAACATGTAGACAAGTATGTCAATACTAGTTTAATTATTGAAGAGAGTTGAAAAACCCATTCACAATAAGGACTCGTTTTGACAACTCTACAGCAAACACACTTTGAAAACGTTTCGACAAAAGGTGAAATAATTCATTGCTCAGTGAGTGTTCCCCTTTTGCGGTGCAATGTTTTAATTGTAATAGAATTATACTTTTATTTAAAAAGATTGGTTACATCTTTTCTAAATTTTTAAAATGTCGTCTGCTGTAGTTAATCTGTAAGTGGGAACACGTTAACTCTTTAAGCGCCACAGGCAATATTGCACGTTTTGCAAACAATGCAGATTCAGGTGAGTCAGCTCGTAACAAGCTGTCTCACCTGATATCAGCATTGTTTGCCTTTTAGTTACCAAAATACTCCAAAACGTTCATACATTGAGGTCGAGTCCCGGTAGCTCAGTCGGTAACGACGCGGGCTGTCAATCCAGGGGTTGTGAGTTCGAATCCCGGCTCGGCCAACTTTTCTTTCCGACGTTTGACAAAAGTCATTGCGACATGCGTCATTCGTCTTCCACCAATGGGCTAAGTCTATGTGGAAAAGCAGCCAGTTGCTTGGGAAGATTGTTGTGTGGAGTACTGGTGAGTAGGTGAACTCGCCGCCGTGATATGACTGAGAAATTGTTAAAAACGGCGTTAAACCCCAATCAATCAATAAATCATACATTGAGAAATGGACAGACCCGATTTTGAATATGGAAGAGTCTACTTTAAACAATTCGGAACTGAAAGAGTTAAACGGGTTCCGGATTTAGACGCACTTTTTTTTTTTGTAGAGGATGATTAATTAAATGATTGATTTTAATGGTTACAGAGGACTAAATATGAATGGTTATCTAGAGCGCTGATTGATTAAATATTAATCGAATATAACCACTAATCGTGTGCTTAATGTGACCACATAATTGATATAATCCTTTACCGTCGGTTCCTCCATTTGCCAGTACAGGCGTGTACCTAGAACATAATAATACAAAAACACACCAACACAGAGATTTTGGTACAATGAACTCACACTATTTACCAGGAACTCGTAATTAAAAAAGCTTCGAGTCCATTGCGCTCGTAATTTTTGAATTATTCAACAACGTTAACTATTAAATATAATACAAGAGACAACAAGGCAGGATCTACATTTAACATTTACCTAGAACAGAGGGCTTTCGAAATCAATTTGGAAAAGGAGGAGTTTCTCAAATCGTACACTGTCTCCTTAATGTTTAAAAAAATTGGTATCAGTAGTATTAATACTTACACATTTTTCGGGTATTTCCCCCCAGATGTTTTCAGTTATCAAAGCAAGCAGGCGCTGCTGTAAATACCACAGTGCTCTAGATGAGGGGTGTTTTGCTTGTTCTAAAATCCTTATTTGACCATCTAACCCTATGTTGTGGGTTCTCAAAAGAATCGTTTCAGTGAGACGATTCTTTTGAGTACCCACAACATAGGGTTTGCTTTAATACTTAGAGAGAAATTGTGGGGAAAGGAGCTCAATACCCATCCTTAGCTGGACCTCTGTAAATGTAACCGTATGATGTAAAAGGTTAAAGTGGCAACAGCTTTGGACAGTGATTAATGGCCCCTAAGTGAATGTTGATGAAATGTGTTGATTGAATGTGTGATACATTGATTCGTCGAGTACTCATTAATTGAGCCAGTGCATGGGAAAGGGTACAAGGTGACTCATGTGAACAGTGTAGATCCAGATCAGCCTGTTCAGCCGCACAGTCTGATCAATATCTGCACTGTTCACTTATAACTTGCATACAATCGTGTGCAGATTATGATAAGAAGATGATCTTAACATACACTGTTCAGAAATGCCAACTTGTACCTTTTCTCATCAATTGATGTTACAATTTCCTAGATTAGGAGTAAACAGCAAGGTATGCCTTATTATCCATTCTGTGTGTACTCGACAGAAGAGTCTCCATGATAAATGTTCTTACCATCAGTCAGTTACTTAAATCAGCCACTAAATTCTTAAATCCGTTACTAAACTCGACACAATTATAACCATAGCAAAGTGTTTGACTATAAATCCCTTACTAAAATCGACAAAATTATAATTACGACTAAGTGTTGGTCTACAAGTTCGTTACTGAAATCGACACAATTATAAATACGACTAAATTTTGATCTACAAGGGTCATTCAGGCCTGGGTCAGTACTAAATTCAGGGACGTAGAGTCCCTGCTAAAATCGACAAAATTATAATTACGACAGAGTTTCTGATTATAGCATTTTTGGTCGAAATCCATTACTAAACTCGACAAAATATCCCAGAAGGCTCTCTGCTAAAGTACTATATCGGTCATATTTCGTGTTCTGAATAAATCCATTAATGAAGATATTGGAAGTTAAAACGGCATGCATAATCCTCATCTAAATGAGTTCATTCATACAGAGCTCAAGATGAGATGAGTATTTCACATCCTCAAATCTTTATATGACCTTCAAACCCTATGATGTGGGTACTCAAAATAATGGTCTCATTGAGATGATTCTTTTGAGTACCCACAACATAGGGTTTAAATGAGTCATAAGAGAAATACTGTTGGGAAAAGACCAGTTTACTAATCCTTATCTAGTCCTACACGTACATAAACTATAATAGGAACTAAATACGTCATGTAAGTGAAATCTCAGTCGACTCGTGATAACTCGAACCTGCACACATTGGAATATATCATTCGAGTCCATCACTTTCCTTGAACGGATCTGTAGCAGCGGTTCTAGTTGGGGTTTTCTTTCGAAGAAAAAAAAATCGGGTTATTGTGGTACCCCTTAGCGTCGTCGTCGTCGTTCGTCGTCGTCGTCGCCAGCGTCACAGACAAAAATGTCGGGCTATTGTGATACCCTTGGCGTCGTCGTCGTCGCCAGCGTCACAGATTAAAATGTCGGGCTATTGTGATACCCTTGGCGTCGTCGTCGCCAGCGTCACAGACACAAATGTCGGGCTATTGTGATACCCTTGGCGTCGTCGTCGTCGTCGTTGTCGTCGTCGTCGTCGTCGTCGCCAGCGTCACAGACAAAAATGTCGGGCTATTGTGATACCCTTTGCGTCGTCGTCGTTCGTCGTTGTCGTCGTTGTCGTCGTCGCCAGCGTCACAAAACGTAAACCTTACATCATAACACAAACACCGTTCAGCATGTTCAAATGAAACTTGTTACACATGTTACTAGGAACAATACGTCTATCTATGCCAAGTCACATAGCTTTGGCTTTAATAGTTATTCAGAAATGCCCCTTTTTCGATTAAGAAATAAAACGGACGAGCGTCGGCGTTCGCTCCTCGGCGCTCTTGTTTTAATTTAAGATTATATCCCTTGCTAGCTTATCGCAATATTAATAGACATAAATTAGTTTAGCATTATTATTAATCAGCGATCACTCGGAAGTAATTTTTGGTCCATTTTGATGTCGCTTTATAACGAGTCCACTGTCAGTTTATTAGCAGTAATGTGCAATTATTTATCTTAAATATTATGAAGTCCACGTGTTTTACTCAATTCATACTTCGTTTCATTTATTGTGCTTATATTTCATAGCATAATAAAATATCTTACAGTGAAAAGTGCAATTTCGTCACAATAATATGTATGACTGAGCAGTTTCTTATTGCATATCCGGTTTGGCGTTAAATTTGGCGTAACACTGTATACGTCTTCATTTCTAGTGTTTTGTTATCAGAATAATCGTTTACGTCGAAATATCTTATGGACGGTCAGTGAAGACTCTGGTGAGACTAGGCGTATGCACTGACTCACCTGAGTCCTTATTGTACGCAGATGCAATAAGACTATACATTTCCAGACGCGGGTGCTACTTTCGCAGATGCAATAAGACCCTAAATCGCCAGTCGCGGCTACTATGTAAGCAGATGCAATAATACCCTAAATCGTCAGGCGCGGCTACTATGTAAACAGATGCAATAATACCCTAAATCGTCAGGCGCGGCTACTATGTAAACAGATGCAATAATACCCTAAATCGTCAGGCGCGGCTACTATGTAAACAGATGCAATAATACGCGGCTACTATGTAACCAGATGCAATAATACGCGACTACTATGTAAACAGATGCAATAATACCCTAAATCGTCAGGCGCGGCTACTATGTAAACAGATGCAATAATACGCGGCTACTATGTAAATAGATGCAATAATACGCGACTACTATGTAAACAGATGCAATAATACGCGGCTACTATGTAAGCAGATGCAATAATACGCGGCTACTATGTAAACAGATGCAATAATTCGCGACTACTATGTAACAGATGCAAGAATACGCGGCTACTATGTAACCAGATGCAATAATACGCGACTACTATGTAAACAGATGCAATCATACCCTAAATCGCCAGGCGCGGCTACTATGTAACCAGATGCAATAATACGCGGCTACTATGTAAACAGATGCAATAATACGCGACTACTATGTAAACAGATGCAATAATACGCGGCTACTATGTAAGCAGATGCAATAATACGCGGCTACTATGTAAACAGATGCAATAATTCGCGACTACTATGTAAACAGATGCAATAATACGCGGCTACTATGTAACCAGATGCAATAATACGTGGCTACTATGTAAACAGATGCAATAATACGCGATTACTATGTAAACAGATGCAATAATACGCGACTACTATGTAAACAGATGCAATAATTCACGACTACTATGTAAACAGATGCAATAATACGCGACTACTATGTAAACAGATGCAATAATACGCGACTACTATCTTTTTCCAGGAAAGTCAAGGTCAGGTTGTTATCATCAACCTTATAGGTTATACGATGGTTCTGTGTCTGTTATTCGTTGGAGCAATATAATCTCTCAAAGTAAACCTTTTATCTGATACGATATGTTGGAATCGTCTGATTGAGGTAAAAAAAATCGTAATTATTTTGTTGGCGAATTGTATGGGAAGATTTGAAACAGACGGTTTGAAATTATTGCGGGAAAATAACAAATCTCTAATTCTGATCATGTTACTCCTTTTCCGACAAAGCTTTCCAAAGTCACCTCATGTAGAGGAGTAATATAACGTCTGTCTCAGATTAACGTAGCGACGCGGGCTGTCAATTCAGGGGTTGTGAGTTCGAATTCCGGCTCGGCCAACTTTCTTTCCGACGATTGACAAAATTCAATGCGACATGCGTCATTCGTGTTCCACCAATGGGCTATAAGTCTATGTGGAAATGCAGCCAGTTGCTTGGGAAGATTGTTGTGTGGAGAACCGGTGTGAGAAAACCAGAAAATGCATGAATAGGTGAACTGGCCGCCGTGATATAACTGAGAAATTGTTAAAAACGGCGTTAAACCCAATAAATCAATCAGATTAACGTGTAAAGGTAATCTGAGTATGGTATGAAGCCGAAAAGGGCGTGGCACATCGGTGTCATTGCCATTCTCGGTACCCAGGCTATTCATAAAATAAATTTTGTGAATAGCCTGGGTACCGGCCCCTGTCACCGGAGTGGATGTGTCATTGTGTGATATGTGTACACATCATATTTACACTCGTTATTATTTGAGCACCAACCTTAGGGCATTTGCGAACAGTGTATGTCCAGATCACCATGTTCATCCGCGCAGATTAAATATGCCCAGCACTGTCCGCGAATTAGTCACAGACGGTTTCAAGAATCTCCTGAAATCCAGTGTGCATTTAGATACGAAAGCATGGATGCACGTGCAATAATTACACTTAGGTAGGTTTTCCTGGAGCCCCACTCATATACACATGTAATGATAACGTTAATGTAAGAACCCACACCACGAGGTTCGGTTGGCTAATACAATAGATGGTGTATGGAAAGAAGCTTGTTATCCCATACTACATGTATCTAAACCGCTTATCACACATTTCGTAATTTGAATTTCTATTGTAAATTTCAAGTTGTCTGTCTTCCGAATGATAATCGTCCTGATAATTCCAAGAACTTCAGCCGTTAGCCCCTTTCCCACAAACATCAACTATGCTCCAGACACATTGAGAAACTTTAGCCCTTTCCCACAAACATCAACTATGCTCCAGACACATTGAGAAACTTTAGCCCTTTCCCACAAACATCAACTATGCTTCGGACATATTGAGAGCATCTTGAATACTTTCTCAAAACAGAAAATGTCAACAATTTTGTGTGAACTTTGTCATAGTCATCTTCAGATGTGTCGTATGTTACTGTATACATGCAGGAAGGGGTAACGTATATGAACCAAAACGACTTATCTTCAGTTCTGACTGTTTTGATTCTCTAACAATCTCTCGAGAGTTGTGTACCATCAGGATGAAAGACCCTGGAATAAGTGTTTATGCCGGCAGAGTAGATTTAAATGATAGTAACCATGCCAGTAGAAATTCAAATAATATACTATAGCGCTGCGGGAACGTTATTTTAACCCTTTCCCTCATAAAGACGCATTTTGACGCCTCTGCAGCAGACGGCTTTTTGAAAACATAGTGACAAAAGAAGAAATTGCTCAAAACGAGCAATTTCTCCTTTTGACACAATGTTTTCCACTTTTAGTCATAGGTTATCCATTCAATTATAGAGATTTCCCATTTTATAACAAAATATGTTCAAAGTCGTCTGCTGCAAAATTGTCGTATGACTTACAACAAATCAGCCATAGTCGAATTTGAAAACGTGTTGACAACAATTTTGAAAATCGCTGTAAACGAATTTCTATTAACAAGGGATGAAAACAAGTTTGGCAAAAGTGCCCATTATGAGCAATTCCTTCTCCTGTTGCCACAATCATTTCAAAAAGTTGTTTGTTGTAAATGTATCGAGGGCTTGGCGTGAAACGGTTGTAACTAAAAACCTATGTTTAAAACCCTGGTTTAGGGGCAATTTTGACCCCTTTGTAAACAATGCAAATGTAGGTGCCATTGCTCAGAACGAGCAATGGCACATAACTTTCCATTGTTTACCAAGAAAAATGACTTAACGCTTATAAAGACTTAATGGCGAGATGATTAACCTTGGTAAAAAAGCCACCTATTTTAGTTACAACCGTTTCACACCAAGCCCTCGGTATGCGTCTGCAAGTGAGAAAGTGATACTATTAATTGAGTAGTCTATTAGACTGCCAGTATACTATGAGTACGGGTTTTCCACCATTTTTTATCTTCTGAAAAAGAAACAGTCGTCAAGATAACTTGTCTATGCATGTTTAGGCAACGATTTGAAGAATAAAATCAAATCCATTTTAACTCTTTCAGCGCCAAAGGCAATATTTAGGATTTTGCAAACAATACTGATTCAGGTGAGTCAGCTCGTAACGAGCTGTCTCACCTGAAATCAGCATTGTTTGCCTTTTAGTTACACAGTCCAAAACTTTCATAAATTGAGAAATTGACACACCCGATTTTGAACATGGAAGAATCTACTTTAAATAATTCGGCGCTGAAAGAGTTAACCTACTCCATTGCCGTCACCTAGGTCGCACTTGATTTATAAGTCTCTTGTCAAAGGCGATCGATTGAAGTTTGTTCACCTGCTATACACACATGTTCTGCGAATAGTAAAACAAACATCGGCCGACACCGGTCAATATTTACTTTTCTCTTTTAAATATGGATTTCAGATGAAAACTAGGGACAATGTATATATATAGGATGTCACCAATATTTATAATGATATCTCCACAACCCTGAACGCCATTACTAACATTTTAAAGTCTTTGGTATGACCCGACCGGGGATCGAACCTGCGTCCTCCGGCGCTTTTCCACTACACCACATATGTATTCTGTCAGGGACATGTCGTCACAGATTATCTACGTGCCTGATTCTGTGAATACGCTCCGTGCCGTTTTCTCTATGACTTTTATCTATCAGACTTTAATGCAAACCATACAGGGGCGTAGCTCCCTTTAGGCACTGTAGGCACATTCTTAAAATGCCCCAATATGCAGCTGCGGCGATAGACATCTGCGTAATGTATCGACCAGATCAGCCTGCGCTGTCCGCGCAGACTGATCCAGCCGACACATTCCGTCTTAGGGGGGATAGATGTATAGAGTAGTTATTCCTGAAACAGAAAATCCACATAATCGAAAAGTGTCTATCCGGGTAGGCCTGTGTGGCATGCTTAGGCTGATCCGGGTCGATACTTTACGCAGAGTCCACAATGTTGATTTTCTCACGAGACGGCCTACACATTGATTATTGCCAAGCTACGCCCCTGTCAAGCATGCTCTGGGATGAAGCAATGCCCTTATAAAGAAATGCGCTTGTAAATCGACATTCTAAACAGACTCTAATCCATCAATATCAAGTTGCCTTTCCACCAGTGAAGATAGTGTTATGTTGCGTTGTCTGTGTTTAAATTTGTTATATAACTCCACGAAAAGTTCAACAAAGTTTAATTATCACTTAAAACAGATACAGATATTGGCTTCAACAATTTGAGATAAATGAAACACAAAATATCTAAGTCACTTGAACTGAAGTTGTTTATAACTATGTCTCTGGAACTCCCAAAGTATGAATCAAAGTCAAGGTACTCCTTGTAATAATTGCTTGTTTTCGAAACTAGAATGCCAATTTATGTAAAATTGACTTCAGAACATCAACTTCGGTTTTATTAACTGACCAACCAAATAACATGATTAATTAACTCAATATTACCCATTGGATAGAAATATAACAAATAAGATAAGCCGTGACAATCACTGCTAAAACAGCTCAAGGCCACATATGGCATTGATAACATCTATTGTTAATTTTCCAGTCGAAATGTTTGAGAAAGGGATATAATTAAGTAAGGTTCATTGAATAACAATTACATATAAAAACTTAACAAATATCAAAATATCCTTTTGATGTTTCTTGACATGCCGTTTTGACTGCATGATGTAAACTTGTAACATATTTCAATTCCTCATCAACATTCAAATTATACATAGTTAATAGATAAAGTCATAACTAAATGCAAGAACTAAATTGTCAAATTTAACGGCACAACAACAGTCTCGTATACTGTAAACGTGTTCCACACAATTATATCCAGTTAAAGACTATTGAAGACTTTAAGAGCTGTTTCCTATTACTTAACCAGGTGTTGTGGTACTCGAAAGAACCGTATCTGTGAGTATCCAACACAGGGTGTTTGGGGTGAAATTATAATTATCATTTTATCTTTTAAATACCTCTGAAATATTCCCCTTATATGACTATATATAGAGGTTTCATTCGTCTACTTATATAACAAGGAAAAGAATCCGCCGTGTTTAAATACATCTGAAATATTCCCCTTATATGACTATATATAGAGATTTCATTAGTCTACTTATATAACAAGGAAAAGAATCCGCCGTGTTTAAATACCTCTGAAATATTCCCCTTATATGACTATAGAGATGTCATTAGTCTACGTATATAAACAAGGAAATCAAACTGCCGTGTCCGAGTGGTTAGTGTCGGAGATTGAGAACCGGGAGTGTCCGTTGGGTATGTATGCACGTTTAGTTGCATAGTCAGAGCTCTAGTTAAGGGGCATTTTTCAATCCTTTTTTGACATTCAAACCCTATGTTGTGGGTACTCAAAAGAATCGTCTCAGTGAGACGATTCTTTTGAGCACCCACATCATAGGGTTTGCTTGGGATATATGAGAGATATTGTGGGTAAAGGAGCTGTTTACACCCTCCTTATCTGGATCTCTGCACGTTTAGTTGCTCAGTAATGGTTTGCTTACCTAGGGATCATGAACAAGTGAACTGTCTCCGTGATATAACTGAAAGTATGTTGAAAACGGCGTAAAACTCCAATAATACAAGCAAATATAACAGCATTTAATAGTCGACTTCATTTATTTGTAAAGTGTTGACCCTGATCTAAAAATACATATCTTTGTAAACAAGTTAACCCTTTTCCCCTTGTCACACATCTATATCAGACGACTTTAAAACAACATATTGGCAAAACTATTGCAAACCTCAAAAATTAAAAGTTTAATTATTATTGGATAGAGTGGAAAACATTTGTACATACAGAGAACTTGCTTATTATGAGGATTTTCTTCTTTTGCCACAATGTTCTCGAACGTCGTTTTCTACAGAGATGTCAGAAAGCGTCTGTATGTGGGAAAGGCTTAAGCTATAGGGTCAAACTTTCTATTGTTAAGAGAAGTTAAACAAATTCTGTTTCGGTTAACAAAGGTAATTGTTCATCCAACTGAGCACTTTGAAACTTCTGCGTATAGAAAACACAATTAGAATAAATTTCAATGGCTTGATTTTCGAAAACATTTTGTGAATGGGATTAATTAAACCATGTTCGGGGCTGCATTTCATCTTAAAACATGTAAAAGCTAATACTAATTATGAAACAGTTTGGCAGACGGAGATATCGTTTTACAACATCACGAGCACTTTATTCCTGATACTTATCCTATCGAGTTAACACTTTACATCGTTTTCCACATACAACACATATGCAGCAGACGACTTCTAAAAACATATATTGAAAAATACGGACAATATCTTTACACGAAAGTATAATTATTGAAAACAATTGAAAGCATAGTGGCAAAAGAAGAAATAACTCTTTTGTTGCAGTTGTGGCAAATACGGTATATCGAGGGAAACGGATATCGTGAAACGGTTGTAACTAAAATTGTTATTTTTTTACCAAGGTAAATCACCTCGCCATAAAGTCTTTATAAGCGTTAAATGTTTTTTTGTTGGTAAACAATAGAAATTTAGGTGCCATTGCTCGTTTTGAGCAATGGCACCTAAATTTGCATTGTTAACAAAGGGGTCAAAATTGCCTCTAAACCAGGGATCTCAAAATAGGCTTTTAGTTTCACGCTAAGCCCTCGATATATAGGAAGTACTATACTTTTGATAAAGAGTTAAAACATAGGATCCAAAAATACATTGGAAAATGTCAGTTTTCGCTCATGTTTGTGAGCTCTGTCGGAATCTTAGTTTCAGAACTCTTTGTCTGTTATGCGTAAACAATTTTATAAATAGTGTTCTCTAATGTTCAACTCCGTCAACACAGTGCTGCGTAATAACGATATCTTCCTTGTTCATATGTGTATATATATATATATATATCGTGATTGAAACGGGAAGATTTGAAAGAATAAAAAGTATTAATAGTCCTGTCACATGAAACGCGATTGAGTGGCGCCATAAGAAAGCCCATCTATGCGTAAATTGTTGATAATAATTAACAACCTTAGTCAGACAGCCTCCTCCGCTTTACAGTTTCTTTATTTGCCACTTCTATTCTTAAAGTTCACCCCACTCCTCATCAACCCAATTCCCCCCACTCCTCATCAACCCAATTCACTCCACTCTTCATCAACCCCGCCGAGCCCCGGTAGCTCAGTCGGTAGCGACGCGGGCTGTCAATCCAGGGGTTGTGAGTTCGAATCCCAGCTCGGCCAACTTTCTTTCCGACGATTGACAAAAGTCAATGCGACATGCGTCATTCGTCTTCCACCAATGGGCTAAGTCTATGTGGAAAAGCAGGCAGTTGCTTGGGAAGATCGTTGTGTGGAATACTGGTGTGAGAAAACCAGGAAATGCATGAGTAGGTGAACTGGCAGCCGTGATATAACTGAGAAATTGTTAAAAACGGCGTTAAACTCCAATCAATCAATGAAATCCTCATCAACCCAATACCCCCACTCCTCATCAACCCAATTCACCCCACTCCTCATCAACCCAATTCCCCCACTGCTCATCAACCCAATTCCCCAACTGCTCATCAACCCAATTCCCCCACTCCTCATCTACCCAATTCCCCCACTCCTCATCAACCCAATTCCCCCAC
>JASEVX010000002.1:67668140-67729922 GCA_031761405.1 Serripes groenlandicus
CATTTCCAGACGCGGGTGCTACTTTCGCAGATGCAATAAGACCCTAAATCGCCAGTCGCGGCTACTGTGTAAGCAGATGTAATCATACCCTAAATCGCCAGTCGCGGATACTATGTAAGCAGATGCAATAGGACCTTAATCGCCAGTCGCAGCTACTATGTAAGCAGATGCAATCATACCCTAAATCGTCAGGCGCGGCTACTATGTAAGCAGATGCAATCATACCCTAAATCGTCAGGCGCAGCTACTATGTAAGCAGATGCAATCATACCCTAAATCGCCAGTCGCAGCTACTATGTAAACAGATGCAATAATTCGCGGCTACTATGTACACAGATGCAATAATTCGCGGCTACTATGTAAGCAGATGCAATAATTCGCGGCTACTATGTAAACAGATGCAATAATTCGCGGCTACTATGTAAACAGATGCAATAATTCGCGGCTTACTATGTACACAGATGCAATAATTCGCGGCTACTATGTACACAGATGCAATAATTCGCGGCTACTATGTACACAGATGCAATAATTCGCGGCTACTATGTACACAGATGCAATAATTCGCGGCTACTATGTACACAGATGCAATAATTCGCGGCTACTATGTAAACAGATGCAATAATTCGCGGCTACTATGTAAACAGATGCAATAATTCGCGGCTACTATGTACACAGATGCAATAATTCGCGGCTACTATGTACACAGATGCAATAATTCGCGGTTACTATGTAACCAGATGCAATAATACGCGGCTACTATGTAAACAGATGCAATAATTCGCGGCTACTATGTAAACAGATGCAATAATTCGCGGCTACTATGTACACAGATGCAATAATTCGCGGCTACTATGTAAACAGATGCAATAATTCGCGGCTACTATGTAACCAGATGCAATAATACGCGGCTACTATGTAAACAGATGCAATAATACGTGGCTACTATGTAACCAGATGCAATAATTCGCGGCTACTATGTAAGCAGATGCAATAATACGCGGCTACTATGTCAGCAGATGCAATAATACGCGGCTACTATGTAAACAGATGCAATAATACGCGGCTACTATGTAACCAGATGCAATAATACGCGGCTACTATGTAACCAGATGCAATAATACGCGGCTACTATGTAAACAGATGCAATAATACGCGGCTACTATGTAACCAGATGCAATAATTCGCGGCTACTATGTAAGCAGATGCAATAATACGCGGCTACTATGTAAACAGATGCAATAATTCGCGGCTACTATGTAACCAGATGCAATAATACGCGGCTACTATGTAAACAGATGCAATAATACGCGGCTACTATGTAACCAGATGCAATAATTCGCGGCTACTATGTAAGCAGATGCAATAATACGCGGCTACTATGTCAGCAGATGCAATAATACGCGGCTCCTATGTAAACAGATGCAATAATACGCGGCTACTATGTAAACAGATGCAATAATACGCGACTACTATCTTTTTCCAGGAAAGTCAAGGTCAGGTTGTTATCATCAACCTTATAGATTATACGATGGTTCTGTGTCTGTTATTCGTTGGAGCAATATAATCTCTCGAAGTAAACCTTTTATCTGATACGATATGTTGGAATCGTCTGATTGAAAACATCTGAGGTAAAAAATCGTAATTATTTTGTTGGCGAATTGTATGGGAAGATTTGAAACAGAGTTTGAAATTATTGCGGGAAAATAACAAATCTCTAATTCTGATCATGTTACTCCTTTTCCGACAAAGCTTTCCAAAGTCACCTCATGTAGAGGAGTAATATAACGTCTGTCTCAGATTAACGTAGCGACGCGGGCTGTCAATCCAGGGGTTGTGAGTTCGAATCCCGGCTCGGCCAACTTTCTTTCCGACGATTGACAAAAGTCAATGCGACATGCGTCATTCGTGTTCCACCAATGGGCTATAAGTCTATGTGGAAAAGCAGCCAGTTGCTTGGGAAGATTGTTGTGTGGAGAACCGGTGTGAGAAAACCAGGAAATGCATGAATAGGTGAACTGGCCGCCGTGATATAACTGAGAAATTGTTAAAAACGGCGTTAAACCCAATAAATCAATCAGATTAACGTGTAAAGGTAATCTGAGTATGGTTTGAAGCCGAAAAGGGCGTGGCACATCGGTGTCATTGCCATTCTCGGTACCCAGGCTATTCATAAAATATATTTTATGAATAACCTGGGTACCGGCCCCTGTCACCGGAGTGGATGTGTCATTGTGTGATATGTGTACACATCATATTTACACTCGTTATTATTTGAGCACCAACCTTAGGGCATTTGCGTACAGTGTATACCCAGATCACCATGTTCATCCGCGCAGATTAAATATACCCAGCACTGTCCGCGAATTAGTCACAGAAGGTTTCAAGAATCTCCTGAAATCCAGTGTGCATTTAGATACGAAAGCATGGATGCACGTGCAATAATTACACTTAGGTAGGTTTTCCTGGAGCCCCGCTCATATACACATGTAATGATAACGTTAATGTAAGAACCCACACTGATCCGGAACGATACATTACGCAGAGTCCACAATGTTGGTTTTCTCGCGGTACGGCTCATATCATCTGCGTAATGTATCGACCAGATCAGCCTGCGCTGTCCGCGCAGACTGATCCGGCCAACACATTCCGTCTTAGGGGGAAAGATGTATAGAGTAGTGATTCCTGAAACAGAAAATCCACAGGAAGGTTCGGTTGGCTAATACAATAGATGGTGTATGCATGGAAAGTAGCTTGTTATCCCATACTACATGTATCTGAACCGCTCGTCACACATTTCGTAATTTGAATTTCTATTGTAAATTTCAAGTTGTCTGTCTTCCGAATGATAATCGTCCTGATAATTCCAAGAACTTCAGCCGTTAGCCCCTTTCCCACAAACATCAACTATGCTCCAGACACATTGAGAAACTTTAGCCCTTTCCCACAAACATCAACTATGCTCCAGACACATTGAGAAACTTTAGCCCTTTCCCACAAACATCAACTATGCTTCGGACATATTGAGAGCATCTTGAATACTTTCTCAAAACAGAAAATGTCAACAATTTTGTGTGAACTTTGTCATAGTCATCTTCAGATGTGTCGTATGTATACATGCAGGAAGGGGTAACGTATATGAACCAAAACGACTTATCTTCAGTTCTGACTGTTTTGATTCTCTAACAATCTCTCGAGAGTTGTGTACCATCAGGATGAAAGACCCTGGAATAAGTGTTTATGCCGGCAGAGTAGATTTAAATGATAGTAACCATGCCAGTAGAAATTCAAATAATATACTATAGCGCTGCGGGAACGTTATTTTAACCCTTTCCCTCATAAAGACGCATTTTGACGCCTCTGCAGCAGACGGCTTTTTGAAAACATAGTGACAAAAGAAGAAATTGCTCAAAACGAGCAATTTCTCCTTTTGACACAATGTTTTCCACTTTTAGTCATAGGTTATCCATTCAATTATAGAGATTTCCCATTTTTTAACAAAATATGTTTAAAGTCGTCTGCTGCAAAATTGTCGTATGACTTACAACAAATCAGCCATAGTCGAATTTGAAAACGTGTTGACAACAATTTTGAAAATCGCTGTAAACGAATTTCTATTAACAAGGGATGAAAACAAGTTTGGCAAAAGTGCCCATTATGAGCAATTCCTTCTCCTGTTGCCACAATGATTTCAAAAAGTTGTTTGTTGTAAATGTATCGAGGGCTTGGCGTGAAACGGTTGTAACTAAAAACCTATTTTTAAAACCCTGGTTATGGGGCAATTTTGACCCCTTTGTAAACAATGCAAATTTAGGTGCCATTGCTCAGAACGAGCAATGGCACATAACTTTCCATTGTTTACCAAGAAAAATGACTTAACGCTTATAAAGACTTAATGGCGAGATGATTAACCTTGGTAAAAAACCCACCTATTTTAGTTACAACCGTTTCACACCAAGCCCTCGGTATGCGTCTGCAAGTGAGAAAGTGATACTATTAATTGAGTAGTCTATTAGACTGCCAGTATACTATGAGTACGGGTTTTCCACCATTTTTTATCTTCTGAAAAAGAAACAGTCGTCAAGATAACTTGTCTATGCATGTTTAGGCAACGATTTGAAGAATAAAAGCAAATCCATTTTAACTCTTTCAGCGCCAAAGGCAATATTTAGGATTTTGCAAACAATACTGATTCAGGTGAGTCAGCTCGTAACGAGCTGTCTCACCTGAAATCAGCATTGTTTGCCTTTTAGTTACATAGTCCAAAACTTTCATAAATTGAGAAATGGACACACCCGATTTTGAACATGGAAGAATCTACTTTAAATAATTCGGCGCTGAAAGAGTTAACCTACTCCATTGCCGTCACCTAGGTCGCACTTGATTTATAAGTCTCTTGTCAAAGGCGATCGATTGAAGTTTGTTCACCTGCTATACACACATGTTCTGCGAATAGTAAAACAAACATCGGCCGACACCGGTCAATATTGACTTTTCTCTTTTAAATATGGATTTCAGATGAAAACTAGGGACAATGTATATATATAGGATGTCACCAATATTTATAATGATATCTCCACAACCCTGAACGCCATTACTAACATTTTAAAGTCTTTGGTATGACCCGACCGGGGATCGAACCTGCGACCTCCGACGCTTTTCCACTACACCACATATGTATTCTGTCAGGGACATGTCACAGATTATCTACGTGCCTGATTCTGTGAATACGCTCCGTGCCGTTTTCTCTATGACTTTTATCTATCAGACTTTAATGCAAACCATACAGGGGCGTAGCTCCCTTTAGGCACTGTAGGCACATTCTTAAAATGCCCCAACATGCAGCTGCGGCGATAGACATCTGCGTAATGTATCGACCAGATCAGCCTGCGCTGTCCGCGCAGACTGATCCAGCCGACACATTCCGTCTTAGGGGGGATAGATGTATAGAGTAGTTATTCCTGAAACAGAAAATCCACATAATCGAAAAGTGTCTATCCGGGTAGGCCTGTGTGGCATGCTTAGGCTGATCCGGGTCGATACTTTACGCAGAGTCCACAATGTTGATTTTCTCACGAGACGGCCTACACATTGATTATTGCCAAGCTACGCCCCTGTCAAGCATGCTCTGGGATGAAGCAATGCCCTTATAAAGAAATGCGCTTGTAAATCGACATTCTAAACAGACTCTAATCCATCAATATCAAGTTGCCTTTCCACCAGTGAAGATAGGTTTATGTTGCGTTGTCTGTGTTTAAATTTGTTATATAACTCCACGAAAAGTTCAACAAAGTTTAATTATCACTTAAAACAGATACAGATATTGGCTTCAACAATTTGAGATAAATGAAACACAAAATATCTAAGTCACTTGAACTGAAGTTGTTTATAACTATGTCTCTGGAACTCCCAAAGTATGAATCAAAGTCAAGGTACTCCTTGTAATAATTGCTTGTTTTCGAAACTAGAATGCCAATTTATGTAAAATTGACTTCAGAACATCAACTTCGGTTTTATTAACTGACCAACCAAATAACATGATTAATTAACTCAATATTACCCATTGGATAGAAATATAACAAATAAGATAAGCCGTGACAATCACTGCTAAAACAGCTCAAGGCCACATATGGCATTGATAACATCTATTGTTAATTTTCCAGTCGAAATGTTTGAGAAAGGGATATAATTAAGTAAGGTTCATTGAATAACAATTACATATAAAAACTTAACAAATATCAAAATATCCTTTTGATGTTTCTTGACATGCCGTTTTGACTGCATGATGTAAACTTGTAACATATTTCAATTCCTCATCAACATTCAAATTATACATAGTTAATAGATAAAGTCATAACTAAATGCAAGAACTAAATTGTCAAATTTAACGGCACAACAACAGTCTCGTATACTGTAAACGTGTTCCACACAATTATATCCAGTTAAAGACTATTGAAGACTTTAAGAGCTGTTTCCTATTACTTAACCAGGTGTTGTGGTACTCGAAAGAACCGTATCTGTGAGTATCCAACACAGGGTGTTTGGGGTGAAATTATAATTATCATTTTATCTTTTAAATACCTCTGAAATATTCCCCTTATACAGGGACACTATATACATGTAATATAGTGTCCCTGGTCTACGTATATAAACAAGGAAATCAAACTGCCGTGTCCGAGTGGTTAGTGTCGGAGATTGAGAACCGGGAGTGTCCGTTGGGTATGTATGCACGTTTAGTTGCATAGTCAGAGCTCTAGTTAAGGGGCATTTTTCAATCCTTTTTTGACATTCAAACCCTATGTTGTGGGTACTCAAAAGAATCGTCTCAGTGAGACGATTCTTTTGAGCACCCACATCATAGGGTTTGCTTGGGATATATGAGAGATATTGTGGGTAAAGGAGCTGTTTACACCCTCCTTATCTGGATCTCTGCACGTTTAGTTGCTCAGTAATGGTTTGCTTACCTAGGGATCATGAACAAGTGAACTGTCTCCGTGATATAACTGAAAGTATGTTGAAAACGGCGTAAAACTCCAATAATACAAGCAAATATAACAGCATTTAATAGTCGACTTCATTTATTTGTAAAGTGTTGACCCTGATCTAAAAATACATATCTTTGTAAACAAGTTAACCCTTTTCCCCTTGTCACACATCTATATCAGACGACTTTAAAACAACATATTGGCAAAACTATTGCAAACCTCAAAACTTAAAAGTTTAATTATTATTGGATAGAGTGGAAAACATTTGTACATACAGAGAACTTGCTTATTATGAGGATTTTCTTCTTTTGCCACAATGTTCTCGAACGTCGTTTTCTACAGAGATGTCAGAAAGCGTCTGTATGTGGGAAAGGCTTAAGCTATAGGGTCAAACTTTCTATTGTTAGGAGAAGTTAAACAAATTCTGTTTCGGTTAACAAAGGTAATTGTTCATCCAACTGAGCACTTTGAAACTTCTGCGTATAGAAAACACAATTAGAATAAATTTCAATGGCTTGATTTTCGAAAACATTTTGTGAATGGGATTAATTAAACCATGTTCGGGGCTGCATTTCATCTTAAAACATGTAAAAGCTAATACTAATTATGAAACAGTTTGGCAGACGGAGATATCGTTTTACAACATCACGAGCACTTTATTCCTGATACTTATCCTATCGAGTTAACACTTTACATCGTTTTCCACATACAACACATATGCAGCAGACGACTTCTAAAAACATATATTGAAAAATACGGACAATATCTTTACACGAAAGTATAATTATTGAAAACAATTGAAAGCATAGTGGCAAAAGAAGAAATAACTCTTTTGTTGCAGTTGTGGCAAATACGGTATATCGAGGGAAACGGATATCGTGAAACGGTTGTAACTAAAATTGTTATTTTTTTACCAAGGTAAATCACCTCGCCATAAAGTCTTTATAAGCGTTAAATCTTTTTTTGTTGGTAAACAATAGAAATTTAGGTGCCATTGCTCGTTTTGAGCAATGGCACCTAAATTTGCATTGTTAACAAAGGGGTCAAAATTGCCTCTAAACCAGGGATCTCAAAATAGGCTTTTAGTTTCACGCTAAGCCCTCGATATATAGGAAGTACTATACTTTTGATAAAGAGTTAAAACATAGGATCCAAAAATACATTGGAAAATGTCAATTTTCGCTCATGTTTGTGAGCTCTGTCGGAATCTTAGTTTCAGAACTCTTTGTCTGTTATGCGTAAACAATTTTATAAATAGTGTTCTCTAATGTTCAACTCCGTCAACACAGTGCTGCGTAATAACGATATCTTCCTTGTTCATATGTGTATATATATATATATATCGTGATTGAAACGGGAAGATTTGAAAGAATAAAAAGTATTAATAGTCCTGTCACATGAAACGCGATTGAGTGGCGCCATAAGAAAGCCCATCTATGCGTAAATTGTTGATAATAATTAACAACCTTAGTCAGACAGCCTCCTCCGCTTTACAGTTTCTTTATTTGCCACTTCTATTCTTAAAGTTCACCCCACTCCTCATCAACCCAATTCCCCCCACTCCTCATCAACCCAATTCACTCCACTCTTCATCAACCCCGCCGAGCCCCGGTAGCTCAGTCGGTAGCGACGCGGGCTGTCAATCCAGGGGTTGTGAGTTCGAATCCCAGCTCGGCCAACTTTCTTTCCGACGATTGACAAAAGTCAATGCGACATGCGTCATTCGTCTTCCACCAATGGGCTAAGTCTATGTGGAAAAGCAGGCAGTTGCTTGGGAAGATCGTTGTGTGGAATACTGGTGTGAGAAAACCAGGAAATGCATGAGTAGGTGAACTGGCAGCCGTGATATAACTGAGAAATTGTTAAAAACGGCGTTAAACTCCAATCAATCAATGAAATCCTCATCAACCCAATACCCCCACTCCTCATCAACCCAATTCACCCCACTGCTCATCAACCCAATTCCCCCACTGCTCATCAACCCAATTCCCCAACTGCTCATCAACCCAATTCCCCCACTCCTCATCTACCCAATTCCCCCACTCCTCATCAACCCAATTCCCCCACTCCTCATCAACCCAATTCCCCCACTCCTCATCAACCCAATTCCCCCACTCCTCATCAACCCAATTCACCCCACTCCTCATCAAACAAATTCACTCCACTCCTCATCAACCCAATTTCCCCAGCTCATCTTGTGCTTAAATGGGAAAAGTTGCTTGGAAGGTATGTTGTGTGGTGTACTGGTGTTGGAAAACCAGGAAACGCATGAGTAGGTGAACTGGTCGCCGTGATATGACTGAAAAGGTGTTGAAAACGGCGTTAAACCTCAATCAATCAATCATTAAATGGGGAAAAAACACCCTGACGTGGTGGATACCCACGGGTCGGTTATATATACGGTGGTTATGTATTTAAAGTATATTATTTCACAAAGCGGTTTGTACTTTGACATATCAACATCACGGGCCTCACATTTGTGTGAACGGTCCTGACTGCGCCTCCATCCTGTCAGATCCGAATTGTCAATGTTTACCAGACGTTCCTTGAGATCTCTTTGTGACTTACTAAGCGAACAGTGAAAAACAAGATTGAGCTGTGCGAATACGTAGGATGGTCTGGATCTTCATTGGTCGCACATGTACTAAGGTTGGTTTTCGCCGAGCGCCACTAATTTGAACGACTACAGAGGTCTAGATAAGGAGGTGTAAACAGCTCCTTTCCCCACCACCAGATCTCTCTTATTATCCAACCAAGCCCAATATTGTAGGTACCAACAACAAAAGTTTAGCGCATAAAATAAAGACTTAATAGCAAAACGTTCCCTTTCTAGAGATCTGTAACTCTTACATTGTATAGCTACGGCTAGACACTCACATACATCCCTGGTTTCACCCGTCATATGGCGTTCTGTTATTATAAGACTCTCTGACATTAAAAGAACCCTCGAGTTAAAAAGAAAACCAAGACAAAAGTCTTGTTCAAGAAAGCTGGAAACACTACTGAACATGGAGGAATCGTTAGTAAACGGTCTGTCGTTTTCATATATGTAGATATCATATCGAGGGCTTGGCGTGAAACGGTTGTAACTAAAATTGCTATTTTTTTTACCAAGATTAATCACCTCGCCATAACGTCTTTACAAGCGTTAAATCATTTTTCTTGGTAAACAATGGAAATTTAGGTGCCATTGCTCGTTCTGAGCAATGGCACCTAAATTTGCATTGTTTACAAAAGGGTCAAAATTGCCCCTAAACCTGGGTTTTCAAAAAAAAGTTACAACTGTTTCACTCCAAGCCCTCGATATATAAGTCGTTAAAGGGTTTAGAGTTCAAACCAAGTAGACATACAAAAACAACGTAGTTTCATATAATACGTACGTTTAAGGCTATACACAGTTTTAACAAACAAAGAGCAATTACAATTCGTTCTCATTATTGTCAATTAAAACATTCACTCCGTCTGAAACTTCTTCTTTCTTTGTTACAGATCATCCATTTAGAATGTTTATAAGGTTAACTTGGCATTATCCGAAAAACGTACCAAAATTAAACCAATTTGTTACAAGAAAATCAATGAATGAGTGTATACAAAAAGAGAACTACAAAAAACTGTGTTCGGAAATTGCATAAACTCCCAGTTCGAAAACTGAACTTCACTATTATTACCCAAATAAAAATCTGAGGAAACTCGACTTCTAGTTGTAATTCTGTCAACGATGACTATAAATTTCCTCGAGTATCCGTTTTCTTAACATTAAACGCGCATGTCTGATCAGCGTCTACACTAATCGCTTTTCAATGAAGAGACAATTAAGGGAGAGTCGAGAGGCATTTCGCACTTTAAGAATGTGTATGCTGATCATAAACTGCATAAACTGCATAAAGGGTAAAATGTCTGAAGGTGTAACTGCGAAAGTTACGATTTTGATAAAGGATGTTGTCCTAATGCACTATTTATCAAATTAAAGGTAGAACACTTTCATACATGACGTGGTCCTAATCTAATGCACTTTTAATTATATTTAAGGTAGAACACTTTCATACAAAACATGGTCTCAATCGGTGATTTGCGAGCTAATTCGGTATTTACAAGAGAAAGTTGATGCAAGGCATCAATGTCGCCGGAAAAGACTGCATTGATTTATTTATGTATTCTTGACTTTCCTTAGTCTATTCAAACATTTGCTTATAAATGTTATATTCATACCTATATATTAGGGTATCTATACAAAATTAACGAAATGTGTACACATTTATCTTGGCTTAAATTTAATTTTGCTGTTGTTACTTATTTAAATAATAGTATTCATTCATATAATTTCAATGTTTGTCAATCTTATTCGAATCACAAGGTAAATATCCTGGTATTGCTTTAAAGGGAGGTAATTTGAAGAAAACAAAAGTCTTCAAAAGGAGAAAAATATATCAGCATTACCGTCTACAGTTTAAATTGTTCTATTGTTTGTGGATTTAAAAATGTTCTTTTTTTCTTATTTCTACATGTACAACGAAATATTGCGGCTTCTCTTTGACGCTTTGCGTCAAACATTCGTCTTGTACTTGTCTAAAATAAAATAATATCACTCGCTTTTTCATATCGAAATGCGCATGCGCGAAAATCGATGTTAAAGGTCACGAAACTACACAACAGAATAGGGTCTATATTTAGCTTAGAAACAGTTCCTACTTTAGATATTCATGGATTAACATTATTAAATGAATTCTACACAAATCAAGACATCTCTTTGAACATGAAAACAACATTTAGTAAGTTAAAATTGCTATTAAAATGAGAATCCGAAATTGACCTCAATGATGACACATAAGAGTCTGCATTAGGGGGTGTTGGTTCACGTCTTGAAGGGACCACTTTTGTCTTCGTAAATAAGACAAAAAACTTAAATGCGAGTGAAATAAAAAAAACTGCAAACATTAAAAAATCGGAATATTTATATTTTATTTTATTTATTAGTGTTCGTAAACAACCACAATTGTAATATGTTCAAATCATCTAGATTTGTTTCTTTCTAATAATAAGCCGCCCTCCCATGTGATTTCCGAAAAGCTATTAAAAATAGAAGTCGCGGGCTTCTGCCCGGCGACTAATTATCAGTTCTTTCATGTAGGCTCGGCGATTTTCGTACGAGTTCCGTATTTACTAAATGCTATTTATCATCAGTTTATAGGCTCGGTGATATCCCTACGAGATCAGTATAATGTATTAAACGAATGCTTTTTACTATCCGTATATAGACTCAATGATATCCATACGAGATCAGTATTAAATGAATACTATTTATTATCAGTATATAGGCTCGACGATTTCCGCCCGAAGCCATACACCAATACCGATTTCTAACGACTTCATACGGAAATTGTCGAGGACATTATGGATGTTCTACCTAAAATGATTTATGCCTCACAGAAAACTGGTAATTCTCGTATTTACATAAAGCCATGCACATCGTTTCTTGGAATGCGTCCAGACTGCATTGCTGTAATAAAACCATGCCACACGAAAAACGACCTTCTAGTATCAGTGTGTGTATACCACGTGACTTTTGACGTCATATTTGCATCGTCAGACAGCAATAATTGATCTTGATTAGAAGTAAAAAACAATGGTAACTTCTTTATTTCTTCACCCTTTTTAATGAAACATGGTGCAGTCTACGCCGTTTACAATGTCCTATCTCCGGGTTTTTACAGGAGATTGATGGGTGGTCTAGTTATTTAAAACACTTCGTCGAACCTGTTCTCCAAATCCAGGTTTGATAATGCTCCGGTTGTCGGCGATCTTAATCAGTTTTGAGAAAAGGTTCGTCGAAGTGTTTGAAGAAACTAAACCACTAATCAAACTCCGCTAAACACCGGAGATAGGGCTCTGTAAGTGGCGTAGACTGCGCCATGTTTCATTAAGAATGATGAAGAAATAACAAAGTTACCTTTGTTTTTACTTCTAAACCGAAGTAAAATATTGCAGATCGCCGTAGCATTTGTGACGTAAAAGTCACGTGGTATACACACACTGAGTATGCACATCATGTTTTATACATATTTGCTTGAGTTCCTATATCTAACGAATTCATGCATGACGATCAAGGATGACCCTCAACAGCTCAACGGGCTGAACACAGGCACATACCGGTCCGAGCTTTCACTGTTCGTTAATTGAGTAATTCATGAAAATTCTATAGAATTTCTATTATGGCGTGGTCGCAGATAATATATATACCTCACATACATAACAGATTGTATTTATTTCCCTTGGTAGCAATCTCATCAAGTGGAAGACAGTGTTGCAGAGATAGAGCGTCGACCTCGCGTATCAAAGGTGCCTGGTTCGAGTCCCGTGATGAGCGGGTTCAGACTTTTGCATTTTTCCACACAAACTGCGCGAGTACTGTTTTTAAAAGTCTCCAGGAAGCAGACATCGAGCGTATATAGAAGCTTGTTTCGCAATCGATGTAAATAAATAAGTTTAAACTTATCTCATTAAGACTTAGATCTGACCTTCGCTGCAGTAGCAAACGCTCGTATAGATCTGACCTTCGCTGCAATAGCAAACGCTCGTATAGATCTGACGACTGCCTCTTGCAGGTCGTCTCAGATTGCCGAGTGGTAATTGTATAGACTATTGAAATGAATAGAGGTCAAATTGAGACGACCTTTTATTCGGTGTCGTCAGATCCAATATACGCCAACGTACAGCCAAGTATGTTCGTCTGGGCCGAGCCCCGGTAGCTCAGTCGGTAGCGGCGCGGGCTGTCAATCCAGGGGTTGTGAGTTCGAATCCCGGCTCGGCCAACTTTCTTTCCGAGGATAGACAAAAGTCAATGCGACATGCGTCATTCGTCTTCCACCAATGGGCTAAGTCTATGTGGAAAAGCAGCCAGTTGCTTTGGAAGATTGTTGTGTGGAGTACTTGTGTCAGACAACCAGGAAATGCATGAATAGGTGAACTGGCCGCCGTGATATAACTGAGAAATTGTTAAAAACGGCGTTAAACCCCAATCAATCAATCAATCAATGTTGGTCTGGTTTCACTGAGATTGCTTGGGCAGTAATAATCCTGAATTTTGTACAGACGTCATAACATAATTACCAGTCATGCTAGCTTTTTAAATTCCTTGTTGATCCATCTGAAATGACCAGGTGCTATAAATCGATCAAAAAGTCTAGATGTTCGAATCAGGACGTTTTCAACTAACCATATACCCAACCGATTCCCAGAACAATAAATAATTGTAGTGATTTTCCTCCGTGGTGCAAAGTGTTGCCGTAACAGTATTACGACTGATGTGATGTTTGGACATGCAGAAACCTACTATAGCAAACTGTACACAGTATTCAGTAAACGTCGTGAAGCAACTTGAACACATTTAAAAGAGGCATTACTAAGAGAGAACATGTGGACAGCACTTAACCCAACGTAAGGCATATATGTAACACATGTGGACCTAGACCAACTTCCGTGTTCGCGCAGACTGATGTGATGTTTGGACATGCAGAAACCTACTATAGCAAACTGTACACATTATTCAGTAAACGTCGTGAAGCAAGTTGAACACATTTAAAAGAGGCATTACTAAGAGAGTACATGTGGACAGCACTTAATCCAACGTAAGGCATATATATGTAACACATGTGTACCTAGACCAACTTCCGTGTTCGCGCAGACTGATGTGATGTTTGGACATGCAGAAACCTACTATAGCAAACTGTACACATTATTCAGTAAACGTCGTGAAGCAAGTTGAACACATTTAAAAGAGGCATTACTAAGAGAGTACATGTGGACAGCACTTAATCCAACGTAAGGCATATATGTAACACATGTGTACCTAGACCAACTTCCGTGTTCGCGCAGACTAGTGTGGATGTGAATGGTTCGCCCTAGAAAGACACAGAAACTACATGTACCTTTACATGATGTAAACATTGTGAACGGAAAGCACGGAGATATCTTGATCTACTTATAACAAATGCTGAAATTCTTAGGTTATTATAGAGGGTTTTTGTGTCACCTGCGTAGCATGGTAGGTACTTAGGGATTACTTTTTTTTTGTCCGGCGTCTGTCTGTCCGTCCGCATGAGAGAGTACTTGTGGGGTGCGTGTTTTTCCTGAATCCCACCCACCACCCTTATAAAGACACTCACCACCCTTATAAAGACACTCACCCACCACCCTTATAAAGACACTTAGATAAATATTTGTTTTTTATTTTTTATAACAGGTATCTCATTTGCATATTAATGTTATTCATTCCGTAAAAGGGGGTTAATTACGGAATGAATTACATACTTGTGGGGTGCACCCCACAAGTAAACATCAAAGGAAATAACCCCACAAGTACACTCCCATGAGTTCGCACGTCCGTCTGTCCCTCGTCACACTTTTTCGTCACGTTTTCGTCCGTCTGTCCCTCGTCACACGTTTTCGTCACACGTTTTCGTCACGTTTTCGTCCGTCTGTCCCTCGTCACACGTTTTCGTCACGTTTTCTTCTTACTTTTTTTCTACTCAAAGGATTACATTGAAACTTCTGACAAATGTTTATATCAATGCGTGTGATGGGTTCACAAAAGGGAGATAATCCAAATATTTTTTTCTATCAGAGTTATTGCCCCTTTTCTGTCAAAAATAAAAAAAAAATCTGACAAGGCCCCGGCAGGTGACACACGTGCTCCGGGGAGCACTCCATTCTAGTTCACTTCAAAAATAGATTGACCCATTGAAAGTCTATATAGATAATATAGATACTAGAATCAGTTTGCCAAATGGAAACGGAGACAGATTGTCTGAAAAGGAAAATCAACAATTTCGATCTCGTCCCTAAATTGCATTTAACCCTTTCCCACATACAGTTCGCAGCAGACAACTTTTGAAAACATTGTGGCAAAAAGAAATTGCTCATAATATGAGCAATTTCTCCTTTTGCCACAATGTTTTCATAATTATATTATTGTTCTTTTATTTGTAGAGATTTCCCATAGTTTAGCCTATATGTTTTCAAAGTCGTCTGCTGCAGACTTTTTGTATGTGGGAAATGGTTAAGGAAACTTTTCCTCTCTCAAGAACGGGGTTGGTAAATTAGGAGACCGTAATAAGGAGAAGCAACCACCTACGTCGTTGTCCCTTTAATTTATTTTTATAACACCCAGATAGTGTCTCAAGTAATCTGCCGTGGCCGAATGGTTAGCGTCGGGTTTTTAAACCGGGTGTCCCGGGTTCGATCCCCAGTCGCGGCACTACAGTCATGGTGTAGTGCCCTTCGACAAGGCACATTTCGAAGCCTAGTACTGGTTTGTTTACCCAGGGATCATGAATAAGTGAACTGTCGCCGTGATGTAACCGAAATAATGCTGAAAACGTTGTAAAACACCAATGAAACAAATCCCCAAGATGGTGTCTCGAAGTTGGGACACCAATCTCTTGGTCCAAATGTACCATGTTCGATTCCCCCACACACGGGATAAATTATTCGGGCCTCCCCACACATAGGGCGAGAGAACTGGTTGATTGTGTAGAAAACGAACTCGATGAGGTTAAAATGGGGCTTTTGGGACCACATGAAGGAGTTCACTTATGCAAGGCAATGAATGCGACATGCGTCAATTGTCCATCACCAATGGTCTAACGGTATAAATGAAAGCAAACGGCCAATTGCTTGGAAATACTTGTGTTGAGAATTGGTGTTAGAAAACCAGGACACACTGGCCGCTGTTGGAAACACCGATCAACCTATCTAACGTTACAACTTTGATGGATAGTCGTCCTTACCGTTAGTTATCCAATGTACGCCATGGGTAAATAACTTTGAACTGTTGAAAGAGGTTTTTACGTATCATTCTTTATTTGTAAATGCATTATATATCTTCAATAATCATTTTCCTAATTGTATCGAACATCAAAGCGTACGACGTTGTCGAGTGTATCCGTCCACTTTTGATGTTTTCTGGCGCCTCTTTATATGGTAGACGATTTAAGATTGTGGCAGAAGAAGGGATTGCTCAAAATGAGCAGCTTCTCTTTGTGCCACAATGTTTTAAACTTTAATCAATAAATATTTGTTAATTTATAGAGAGTTTCCATATGTTAACTAAATCTTTTCAATAACGTCTTCTACAGTTTTGTTGAATGTGGGGAAGGATTCGTTGATGATTTGTGAGAGTTTTAAAACAATCTAATCATGAAACGTTTAGCCCATACGTAAAACTGTTGGTGCCTCTGTAGATTTAGTAGACGATTATAGAAAGACAAAAAGGAGAATTTCCCAACAATGTATTCTACTAGTAGATCTACTCTATCAAATGTATAGCCTAGATATGTTTCAAAGTTTTTAAGGATACAATCTAGATACATGTTTTCCCCATAAATAGCAAATGTTCATAAAGCAGATGGCCCTTAAAAAAATAGCTTGTATCAGATACACGATTTAAAACATCCCCATAAACCATTTTCTTCTATAGATTTTTATAGATCTAATCGAAGATCAATTTCATATCAGGGGCGTAGCTCCCTTTATAGGCACTATAGGCACGTGCCTACATGTTTTTTCCCTCAAAATGCCCTAAAATGTAGCTGCGGCGATAGACATCTGTGTAATGTATCGACCAGATCAGCCTGCGCTGTCCGCGCAGACTGATCCGGCCGACACATTCCGTCTTAGGGGGATAGATGTATAGAGAAGTGATTCCTGAAACAGAAAATCCACGGGAGGCGAAAAGTGATAATCCGGGTAGGCCTGTGTGGCATGCTAAGGCTGATCCGGGTCGATACTTTACGCAGAGTCCACAATATTGATTTTCTCACGAAACGGCCTACACATTTAATGGGCTAAGTCTATGTGGAAAAGCAGCCAGTTGCTTGGGAAGATTGTTGTGTGGAGTACTGGTGTGAGGAAACCAGGAATTGCATGAGTAGGTGAACTGGTCGCCGTGATATAACTGAGAAATTGTTAAAAACGGCGTTAAACCCCAATCAATCAATCAATCAATCAATCAACCTACACATTGATTATTGCAAAGCTACGCCCCTGCATATAATGTCTGTGTATGATAAGATGTTGCATGTGAGTATTTAATCTAAATTGCTACAGGCTGTTACATGTTTATCATCTTTCTCATTGGCCCACATGCAGACGCATCTCCAGGAAATGACGTTTGAGAAAAACATTCTGGCCAATGAGAAATTGTTCATAATGAGCATTTATTTTTGACTACATTCGATAATTTACACAAATAGTTCATAGATATTTTCGATAGTTAAGAAGTTTCAAAGTCGATTGCTGCAGCTTTGCTGTTTGTGGGAAATGGTTTAATCTGACTATAAACCCTGAAAGCATAAGGTGTTTCATTCAGTTTAAATGGACTGAATCCCATATGAGAAAAAAGCGAAAAAAAAAAGAAAATTGTTAAAAATTGCTATTACCTTGATGTTTTTGCATGTAAGGCATTGAGATTTTGTGCTTGATGTACTACAATATATGCACACTATTAATATTGCGGAGATTTTTCGTTATTTTGCATTGTAAAATCTACTGGGTTAGTAACCCAGTAAATCAAAAAATATCGCTGTATATTTATCACGTGATCACTACAACCGAATTGACACAATTCTTACACTCACGCATACATGAATGTAATGAGTCGATAGTGTTAGAGAATGCCGAATTGAATCCACAAATTCAAATGAGCAAGAGGAAATTCCACGGTATTTTTAAACGGGAAAACACGGAGCGGACGTTTTTTTAACTGCTTATTTCCTATCAAATAATGAAAAACAAGACTTGTAGTTAGAATATAGGGATAATACACATTTTCGAGGGCGTGAACATCTGCGGACGCCCGCAAAATGTGTTTATGCCCGAGTGCGACGGGCGTCCGCAGATGTTCACGCCCTCGAAATTGTGTATTTTCGCTATTATTGCATAAAATAAGATCAAACATCCAACATATAGTCCGCCGTAACGTTCAGTCGTACGATAACCGCCGATGAACATGACGCGATAAGGATTGACACATGTGACGTCATAAGGTAAACAAGTTATGTTTTATATATCCACGAACCGGTCCTACATCAAGGTTGCCATTGCTGACTCGAATGGTTTTGGATTATTTTATGCTCTTTAACTGTGAGTCTATTGCATGTTACCGATTACCGAGTTAAATAAGCTGATGTTATTGTTAACCAAACAATTGCTCCTATTCTATGGGGAGATGGAGCGTCCATGTCTTGTTTACTAACGGTGCCCGGGTAATGCATATGTTAAACATCTAACCGGTCTGAAACGGCACGTACGCGCGAGAATCGCTTTGTTTATTACACGTTTTCTCGCCGTTTACGCCCGGTTTTTGCAATGTTTCTATATCCCTTAAGCGGGCGTAAAACATAGATTTTATGCAATAATAAGTATAAATATAACGATTTGGGACCATTATGGTGTTCAGTCCCTTTAAATAAACTCAGAGACCTAAAATAACACTGGTTCATTCACCAGTAAATCGATGATGACGTAATTTATGACGTAAAGTTTAAAGCCGATTTGAATCGAAACTTCCTAGAGCTGTTCTGAATGCTTCATTATTATAATCAACTGTTTATGTTGTTAAATATACTACAAGAGAAAGTTGATGCAACGCATCAATTAATGTCGCCGGATATCCATAGTGCAGTTATGCATAACACTAACATTGTAGTAGTTGAATAAACAGTTATCAACTGAGGGGCATATTGGAACATCAGGGGTGGGGTCAAGTGAAAATGTATCATAACTTGCATTGTTTTGTCAACGAAGTGAATGATAATTGAAGCCTTAAATTTCATTGTTTATGATCAATCTCCATTCCAAAGTAAGTTGACCATACACACAACCAACTAATTATTGATCATAAACAGTAATGGAAATGAGTAATCTTGCCAATCATTAGTCTTAGTATGTATACAGTGCTTTCATTAAGGAATAATTATAAGATTTGTGAATTCCACAAACACTTTTCAAGATGTTCAAGACATCTAAATGTGTTTCTTTCTAATAATAATCCCCCCTCCCATGTGATTTCAGAAAACCTATTAAAAATAGAAGTCGCGGGCTTCAAAAGTCGCCAGTTGTAAATACGTTAAAAAAAGTTTTTGAGGGAAATATTTAATATCTAGAAGCGGAGAGAATGAACAGAATTTATAGTGGCATGTTTGTATGAAAACGGCCCAAAATGGACAAAGAGCAGACAGCTTTCACTCTAAGTTCGTGTAGATGATTCTTATCTATACGAACTATTACTATTAGGCATTTTGTAAAACAATGTTATTGTTTAAAAGGAACCATATAGCCAAGAGAACCAAAGCTATTTACATAGAATAATCGAAGTGACCATACAACAACGGACGTGTCCATTTACAATGACAATTAAAACATTTGGAATAATCGATTAATTCATTTAATAATAATCAATTGGTCCCTAGCGATATTGACCTCGAAACATCAAATATTTGACTGGAGTCGAGTTATTTATCAAACACCCTTCAACCCAAATCAGAAAGGAAAACCACATATTGGGATTTCTCTTTGAACTTATTTTAAAAAGTTTATTAATTTAAGGTAAATATTACTTTAAAAACATCTCGTTTACACTCTTATAATATAAATGTGTGAGTAGATCTAGATACAAAAAATCTCGTAAAACAGAATATAAAAAAATGTTGGCCTTATAACCACTATCATAACATACAGATACAAACTATATATAACTACAGATTGTCTGTGTGTCAGTATTATTTGACAAACATTTGACATTTAAAACAGGGCGTGACGTGGGTTCAATACAAATATTTAATTTCAATTAGGCTAATCGTTTAGAATTAGTCTGATTCGTCACTTTTCGTGAGCAGTTTAACACTAAATCATCTCATTCGCTTAAAACACAGACCCTGTCTGGTTATACTTAAATCTTCAAATTACTAACTACAGATTAAACGAGACCTCATCACATCACCACTGTAATGCTGTGAATCATTTAATTTTTCTAATGTTTCTGGATTTAAATGTTCTTTTTTTTTTTATTTCTACATGTGTAATGACATATTGCGGCTTCTTTTATGCTAATAAATGAGTGACAGTCGGCTGTTTTAATCTTTATATCGCCTATATAAATTTTCCTGAATTTCTAATAACGTTTCAAAAAGTGAAAAACTATGAAATTCATCCTTAAGTACATCAATTGCGAATTTTTCAAGACAATATGTGCAAATCCTCTCTTCTCTTGGTCTGTCTTGGTGCATTATAATGTCTGCCTTTTTCAATATTTTTGAAAATGCCTTTGACATGATCTTTTGCTAGATTCTTTCTTCTAGAAAATTGTTTTGCCATCCTGGAGTATTTTGTTATTCATTCTGTATATTGCAAAGGATTAAAGATGCACAGTTGGAAGATCAAAACACAGATATATATATATATATATATATATCTCTAGACTAATTTTATGTATATTCACTATATTGTAATTTGATTTGTCTGGTTTAATTCCGTTCCAGAGAACATGATTCTGATTGATTTTCCTGCAACTGAAATGAGCCACACCACGCACCATGGAGCTTGATGGTGTAGTGGAAGAGGGTCGTCAGTCTCTAGTGCAGGAGGTTGCAGGTTTGCACACTTGCTAGGTCATAGTGATACAAAAGACTTTTTAATTATGGTAGTAGTGGCTTTCCCTCCTTGGCGCTCAGGGTTGTAAGGCTAGCATTATCATTTCTACCGACTGGCTGGTGCTGGGGTATTATAACAGGGACCAGTTGTACTGGTAACTTAGCGAGGAATACCGAGTGGTTAGTGTTGGGGATTCGAAATCTGTAGTCCCAGGTTTGAACCCCAGTTGCGACACAAAGTTCATGGTGGAGTGCCCTTGGGCAAGGCATATTTCTTAGCCTAATACTGTTTTGTTTACCCAGTGAATTATGAATAATTGAACTGTTGCCGTGAAATATCCGAAATAATGCTGAAAACTTGGTCAAAGCCCCATAAAACAAGCAAACAAAAGAAAACCAAGACATATGTCATGAAATAACGGAAAAATTATTGAAAGCTGTGTTAAACATCTCTCAAACTAACAAACCCACAACAGTGACACAAAATCTGATCATCATCATCCTAGTGCTCTAGATAAGGGGAGTTTTGTACATTCTAAAATCCTTATTTTACCCTCTAACCCTATGTGGTGGGTACTCAAAAGAATCGTCTCATTGAGACGATACTTTTGCGTATCCACAGCTTAGGGTTTGATTTAATGATATGAGAGATATTGTGGGTAAAAGAGCAGTATACTCCTCCTTATCTGGACCTATGTGACATCCATAGGAATTTAGTTAGAAACAAAAAACATTCAGATTCTCATAATATTAAAGAGCATGCTTTTAAAGTCCCTTTTATATGCGTTGCCTGCCTCTGCATGGAAACATCTAGGGATACTAATCTCTCTGCCATCTCTCTGTCTGTCCGTCAATCATGCTTTTATTTACTGACATACTGGTATGCAACACAATTGTGTGTGGAGTAATAAGGCCATCAACGTTAATAGATGAATAAGTTTAATTCTAGACAAACACTTATATTATAGCTCTCCGAGCTCGGGACAAAGTCTCATCTCCCCTTTCTACTTTTCTGAAAACTTTGTATAGAGTCCGCCCCAGTCCTGTTGTGTATAACATAGTGTGACAGATGCATAATCTGACAACCAAATGCCATTATCATGCGAGTGCACCAAGGTTTTGTGAATTCATTTTATTCACAAGGAAAGGGGTTTTGCTTAGAACTCCCTTTTAGTATGTTGATCTGAGATAAAGAAGGAAATGGAAGGTCATTTCTTGAAATGAGCTGTTCCTTCAAATACTTTTGTGGTCAGAGCTCTAGTTAAAGGGCATTTTTCATGTTCTAAAATATTTATTTGACATTCAAACCCTATGTTGTGGGGTACTCAAAAGAATCGTCTCAGCGAGACGATTCTTGTGAGTGCCCACAACATAGGATTTAGTTCAGTAATAATAGAAATATTGTTGGAAAAAGACCTGTTCAGTCCTGTGTGGTTCTAACCATTCTTTAAGCATTTCAAAAAGGAATTCATGAAATGGCCGAATACCAGAGGACAAGATAAGGGGAAGTATTGAACTAGGCTTTTCCCCAAAACATCTGTTTTCACTCAAGCAAACTCTTGGTTGTAGGTCGTCACTCTTGCCACAACTCTTTTGACTACCCATAACATAGGGTTAGTTTGTCGTATAAGGATTTTATTACATGCAAAATGCTTCTTATCTTCAGATCTGTAATAAAGAAGTTAAGGAGCTGACCTCATGAGATTGCACAGTTGCATAGGCTGATCTAACTTTTCGCTGGTTAGAAATTGCTGTAAAAGGCTTTTCCCATGGCATTGCTGAAAAAAGATATGAGTTTGCATTTTTTGGCCGGATTGCTCTAGCAATTCCAGTCTATAGATTGGCGATGTCCGTCTGTCTGTCAACATTTTGGTTAAAGTTTCAGGTTGAGGCAATTTTGGTTAAAGTTTCAGGTTGAGGCATAATCTCATCACTGGAAAGGGTTACAAACTTGAAACTTTGCCTGAAGGTAACCAGTAACAAGTTCTATTGATTTCCATGGTTACTTTGACCTTGACCTTGGTTTGTCGATTTTGAAGGTCAAATTGCCTACAATCCGGCCTTGCGTCTTCAGCGGTTTCTTGTTATCAGATTTTATAAAGTGCTACCGTCTACACAAATAAAATATATAAATGTTTTGAAGTTGATATATATGTTACTGGTGGTGAACAAACATAGATACCACTACATTTTGATGATGTTTTATTGCCAAATATTTTACCCTTAACCCACATACAGACACATTCTGGTGTCTTATGAAGCAAATGAATTATGAAATCATTGTGGCAAAAGGAGAAAATGCACATATCGAGCAATTTTCTCCATAAATTCTCCAATGATTTCAACTCTGTTTCATGAATATATTTATTTTCATTATTTATAGATACTTCTAAAGGTCTGCCTTGGTTTCCTCAAAGTTGTCTGCTACAGATTTCCTGTATGTGGGAAAGGGTTTAAATTGGCAATGCCACACTTTTCAGAGTTATTGCAAGTGGAAGAATTGTATCGGAAAAAACAATCCTGTTTTCATTTGTGTGCAAAGCTTGAAATTTTTCAAGGATGCTTTCGAATGGAAAATCATTATTCCTTATTCAATCGCAGTGAAACTCTTAAATTTCACTTGTTTCTGTGTAATTCAACCCTTTCCCACATACAGCAAATCGGAAACAGAAGACTTTGAAGATGTTGGCAAAGATGTTGAAAATCTTTATTAATGAAAGTTAAAATAATTATCAAATGGAGGTGAAAATCTTCATGGCAAATGGAGAAATTGTGCATAATGAGCTATTCACAAGTTTTTAAAAACCATCTGCTACAGAGGCGTCGGAAATCGGTCTGTATGTGGGAAAGGGTTAAGAAAATAGGTCCTGTGTGTGCACAAGTTAGTTTCTTCTTTTATGGTGATTAATTTATCTGTTTAATGATGCCATATCACTTCATATTAATATTATTATTTATGATTTATACAAATTATCGTTTTATCTTTTCAGTTCTTGTAAACAGTCAAAATCTCTATCCATCCAGAAACCATTGACATGGACGGTTACAACCGACCACAATCTTCCAGTAAGTAATTACAAAGTTATCTCCCCCAGACTCCTTGAACATGACCTTCAGTTTGCTTGGTGAATGTAACATCATAACTGGAGTTGTCCCAATTTTGCCATTTCCATGATCAATGTGATAGTTATTAACCCTTTCACAAAATTTATACTACAAATATGCAGCTGAAGAATTTGAAAACAATATCTGCAAAGCTATTTTATACATGAAAAGATAATTGATGAAGAGTTGAAAATATTGTGGCAAAAGGAAGGATTGCTCATTATATATATCTATAATTGAATGGATAACCTATGATTAAAAGTGGAAAACATTGTGTCAAAAGGAGAAATTGCTCGTTTTGAGCAATTTCTTCTTTTGTCACTATGTTTCTTAAAAGCCGTCTGCTGCAGAGGCGTCAGAAAGCATCTATATGAGGTAAAGGGTTAAATGATTTTTGTGTTCTACATTAATCTTCAATGAATACAACTTTACAAGTATTTAAAGATATTGAAAGGCCCTTTTTGTTATTTATACATGTATGTAAATAAGTGTGTAATGTTTATTAATGTCTATTGCTGCTATATGCTTACTGCAAAACACACATTCAAATATTGCATATAATAAGTAAACTAAGAAACCTCTACTGTTTGGAAACTTTCAACTTTTAATTTGTTATAAAGTTTATGAAATATTAAATTTTAAAACTCTTTTACTATTACTATTTCAGCCAGTGAGTTTAATTTTACTTTTTTTTTAAAATGACAGTGAGTGCTTTAAACACAAATGAGTCGTCCCACGAGAAAACCAACATTACGGTCTCTGCATAATTGATCGACCCAGATCAGCCTGCACAGTCTGCACAGGCTAATCTGCGCCGACACATTCTGTCTTAGGGAGATAGAGGTATAGAGTAATGATTCCTAAAACAGAAAATCCAAATGAGGCGAAAAGTGTCTATCTGGGTTAGCCTGCGCAGGCTGATCAGGCAGAGTCCACAATGTTGGTTTTCTTGCGGGACCGCTCAAATGACTTGTATTAAGGAACAGAATCATTGGTAGCTGAATTGAGACTGCCTTCTCCCACATCAAATTAACTCTAAGACAAGGTATCACCAATGTTAAGATTGTGTTATTGTATTTTACAGTTTAACCCTTTCCCACATACACCAACTCTGCAGCAGAAGCCTTTTAAATCATCTGGGTAAAACACCAGAACTATTAAAAATCTCTAAAAATGAAAGTATGATTTACTGCATGAAAACATTGTGGCAAATGGAAAATTGCATGCATGAGCAATTGTTCCGTTTACCACAATGTTTTAAAAAAGTCATCTGCTGCAGAGGCGTTGAAATGCATCTAAAAGTGGGACAAGGGTTAAAGCCTTTGGTCATCAGTTTCATAAAGATTCTGGTCCTTAAAAGAGTTATTTACTACTAATATTCTTTATTTAAATATTTGCCCCCCCCCGTTTATAATCCCAAGCAATTATTAACTAACAAAATGTCTTTTTCTTGGAAGATTACTGGTACCAGTTTTGAGGATAAGATTTCTTTTCCCCCCATATTATTGTTCATGTACAAATTGGAAACTTGAGAATTTTATTTAAAGCAAACATGATTGTTAGTTCATTCTTGATAATTAAGTATTTAAAATAAACGTTGCACTGCGAAATAACAACCAGAAGGCATTTGCAGCTGCTGCAGAGCCAGTTCAATCCATTTGGATCCTTTAGCATTGTTGGCAATTTGTTGCGCAATCCGGTTTTTCTCTACAGGTGTAAAATTACATAACATTAAGGTTCTTTTTCGCAGAGCACCTCCAAATTTGCCTTGCTATGTGAATACATACAAGAGCAAAAGCACATATTGTCATCTTTATGACATATTAACCCTTTCTCACATGTATACAGACGCTTTTCTGATGCCTCTGAGGCGGACGATGACTTTGAAAAGATTGTGACAAAAGGAGAAATTGCTCAAAAAAGAGCGATTTCTCCTTAAGCCACAATGTTTTCAACTTTTTTTTCAGTAATTATACCTTCATTTATAGAGATTTTCTATATTTTTGCCTACATGTTTTCAAAATGGTCTGCTGAAGATTCGTTGTATGTGGGAAAGGTTTAAACTGTCCTTATGAAATGCTGGGAAAAGGCTGAAAAACTATAATTAACATAGGGTGATCACAATTCTCCTTTCTCCAGTGACTTTTCACCATGGGGCCACTCTCTCTAATATTCCTTTTTCTCTTAATAAATAATTATTTTGTCTGAAGACTTAATGTAGTGCACCAGTTTTGTCCAATGTTTATTCAACAGTGTATTAATGTAGTTCATCATACGTCAGTGTGAAATAGTTTAATTATATGTATATCTAATTTCTATCAAATTTTCCAACTTTTTTCTTATTATTTATGGATCTAATTTTATACATACTTATAATTGCATTTTTTGTACATTTAAGAGTCAAATATCATATTATAGTTTTGTGTTCTCCCCTTTATTTAAATTTTCAGTCCTTTAAAATCCCATTTTTAGAAATATATTTAGTCAAAGACCCTATTATCATAACTGTTTTAACTCTTTCCCACATACAACAAATCTGCAGCAGAACTAAGACTGAAAAAACTCTTGGTTTAAAAAATGAATAAATATTGAATAGAATTGAAATTATTGAGACAAGTGAAGAACGATATTTATCATCAATTTCTCTCTTTGCGAAATAATTCTTTAAAAAGTTGATTTTCTGCAGCTTGGGCTTAAAAAAGCCTCTCTCAAGTGGGGAAAGGGTTAAGATTTGTTATCATCAGCCTTTTAATTGGACCATTGCTTTGAATTTTTAAGACTGCTTTCAGCTATTGTATTGATCAATGTTGTGGGTAGTTGTTTTTGTGTCGCCTGCATAATGGCAGGGTGACACATAGTGATCACTTCTCTATATTTTATCTGTTATACTTACTGTTACTGACATGATATTAGCCCCGCTTTCCCACATACAATAAATATGCTGCAAAATGTAGGTATAATCACTGAAAAAGGTTGGAAACGTAGTGACAAAAGGAAAAATTGCTTGTTTTGAGCAATTTCTCCTTTTGTCACAAGGTTTTCAAAGTCGTCTGCTGCAGATGTGTCGGAAAGCGTCTATATGAGAGAAAGGGTTAACATGCGATACATGTGTTTGAACTTCATCCTGTGGAAGTCACAACGTCACATTTTTTTCTAAATTTACTAATAGTGATCTAATTAATATTATTCTTTCATTTCCTCATTCCTTTCAGCCAGGCGTATGTATAAAGCTTCCTTTATCCTTTTGTTACTTTAGTTCCTTACAAACTGATCTAGATAAGGGGACAGTCAAATACCAAATACTGTCCAACCTGTGTTTAAAGACCACCCATGGGAAGAGAACAATCTGGTCTTTGTTCACAGGTGGTCTTTAATTGCAGAGTCATTTATGCAGAAAATGAGTTGTTGGGAAATTAAAAGTATTGTTGCTAAAGACAGGGTATTGCTTATGGTCTTTAGCACAGGTTTAACTGTATATCCTTTCCCACATACAACAAACAAATCTGCAGCAGACAACTTGAAAAGCAACATGGCTAAAAAGTTGAATATATATGTCTTTACATGAAAGTCTATTGTTGCAGAGGTGTCAGAAGGCATCTGTGTGTGGGAAAGGGTTAATCTATTGAGTAAATCGCCACATAGGGTGTGTAAACATTTCCCACTTTCAGATGCATTTTGATGCAGTATATGATACTGCAGCAGACGACTTTTGAAAATATTCTGACAAAATGACAAATTAACTCATCATAAGCATAACCTTACTTTGCTACAATGTTTTCAACTCCATTCCAATATAAATATCTTCTATTTTTAATATGTTTGTCTAACTATTTTCAAAGTCGTCTGCTGCAGTCAGTTGCTATAATTGGGAGAGGGGTAAAAGAATGAAATTTTAGCATATGATTATGTCCTCTTATCAAGACCTGTGCCATGTTAATGTTCGTCATTTATTCCACAATTACACACAAGGCAGCATCAACTTTGTCAGACTCACCCCGTATAAACACAGACGAACACTTGAATACCAAGGCTGTCCATCTGAACAGTGAAGGTACAAATCACTGATCTGTAGAGCTGCTCCATCTATTCAGAATCTCAATCTGATCAGATCGTTCAGGTGCGCAGGCTGATCTGATTCTAGATTTCACAAAAGCGAACTTGTATCCTTTTACAGGGATATGCTCTGTCATTGCCTTTTGAAAACTTCAGAGAAGAGAAATTTGCTTGTTAATGTTTTTAAATGTTATATGAACTTATGATTTCATTTATACTTCACTGCCCTAAATTGATGTATTTTATACATATTTCTATCATACATATTAGAAGAATCTAATATAAATAATAGCATTTCATGTTATTGTTTAACTCGTTCCCACATATAATGCAACTGCAGCAGATGAATGTTAAAAAATCATTGCTGCAATAGGAGAAAGAGCAATCTCTGCTTTTGCCATGATCATTTTCATCTGTTTGATTATAGAGATTTTCCATATTTTTGCTGGGGCAATCATTGTTGGGAGTGCTGGCCATAGTTATATTTTCAGGTAACTGAAATTCTGGTGGAAAAGGCTTTATAAGCTTTAACCAATTAATAAATTTGTGTTTTAGGACAATCTAAATACATGTTCTCCCCTGGTCCCTTCCATTATACCAGGGACATAGATTATAAGACCCTGATTATACCCAATATGTTTAGTACACCTTGCACTTCAATAATCATGGGTCATTAAAAAGCTAGTTGCAAGGCAAAATTAATTTGTTGGTACATATTTGTGCAGGCATGCTTTATTGAATGCAATGTTATTTTTATAATGTATAATCGTGTTGTTGCCGGCCTAACTACTTTGATATATCTCTCGTACTTTCATGATCGACTCCCTTATAATAGTACCTTTGAATGTGGTTGCTACTAAACCTGTCTTATGTTATAATATTTGTTCGTGTGAATTGAACTGTCACATGTATGTATGACAATTACTTAACATGGTCAGGTCAGTGAACAATTAGAAATGTTTACATGTAGTACTTTACACTCACTGACCATGTTTATTATATGTATTCAACATGCTAAAGTTCAATTTACATTGGCAATATGTTTTCAAACTTTACCTGCCTTCTATTTTTAGCTCACCTATGCACGAAGTGCAAGGTGAGCTATTGTGATCACATTTTGTCGTGCGTCGTGCGTCGTCAACATTTCAGCTTGTTAACACTCTACAGGCTACATTTTGCATCCAATCTTCATGAAAGTGTATCAGAACATTCATCTCCATAAAATCTTGGACAAGTTCGAAATTGGGCCATATGAGGTCAAAAACGAGGTCACTAGGTCAAATTGAAGCGAAATCTTGTTAATACTCTGGAGGCCACATTTTCAACTTGAGCATGTTGAAACTTTATCAGAATGTTTGTCTTGATGATATGTAGGTCAAGTTCGAACATGGGTCATGTCGGGTCAAAAAGTAGGTCACTAGGTCAAATTGAAGGAAAATCTTGTTAACTCTCCAGAGGCCGCAATTTTTGCTTCAGCAGTTTAAAATTTTGTCAGAATGTTTGTGTTTAAAATATCTAGGTCAAGTTCGAATATGGGTCATGCCGGGTCAAAAACTAGGTCACAAGGCCAAATTGAAGGGAAATCTTGTTAACACTGTAGAAGCTGCATTTTTTGCTTCAGCAGCTTGAAATTTAGTCAGAATGTTGAGCTGAATGATATCTAGGCCAAGTTCGAATATGGGTCATGATGGGTCAAAAACTAGGTCACTGGGCCAAATTGAAGGGAAATCTTGTTTACACCGTAGAAGCTGTATTTTTTGCTTCAGCAGCTTGAAATTTAGTCAGAATGTTGAGCTGAATAATATCTAGGTCAAGTTTGAATACGGGTCATGCCGGGTCAAAAACTAGGTCACTAGGCCAAATTGAAGGGTAATCTTGTTAACACTCTAGAGGTCACATTTTCAACTTGAGCATATTGAAACTTTATCTTAATGTTTGTCTTGATGATATGTAGGTCAAGTTTAAATATGGGTCATTTTGGGTCAGAAACTAGGTCACTAGGCCAAATTGAGGGAAAATCTTGTTAACTCTGTAGAAGCCGCATGTTTTGCTACAGCAGCTTGAAATTCGGTCAGAATGTTTAGCTGAATGATATCTAGGCCAAGTACGAATACGGGTCATGCTGGGTCAAAAACTAGGTCACTAGGGCAAACGAAAAGAAAATCTTGTTAACACTTTGGATGCCGCATTTTTTGCTTAAGAATCTTGAAATTTGGTCAGAATGTTTGTCTAAATGATATCTAGTTCAAGTTCGAATATGGGTCATATGGGGGTCAGAAACAAGGTCAATAAAGGAAAATATTGTTCAAACTCCGGAGGCCGCATTTTTACTTTGAGCAAGTTGAAAATTTGTCAGAATGTTGTTTTGATGATATCTAGTCCATGTTGGAATATGGGTCATATCAGGAAAAATAATTTATAGATCACTAGGCCAAATGAAGGAAAATCTTGTTAACACTGGAGGTTGCATTCAGAATAATTGTCTTGATGTGTTTTGCATAACAGTACATGGTATAATTAAGGTGAGCGATCCAGGGCCATCATGGCCTAAACTAAAATGTTTTGTTACAGATACAGTAAGAATAAACATAATATAATGGTTGTGTTTGTTTATGTATGATCAACCAAATCAAAAACTTTCTCATATCAAGCAATTCCTTCTGTTGCCAAAATACATTCGTTATTCTATATCCTGTTAAATAATTCAACTTTCATTTATAGAGGTTTTTCATAGTTTTGCCTACTTGTTTTCAAAGGAATTTGCTCCAGATTTGTGGTATTTGGGAAAAGGTTAGTGCTTGATTGTCTTACAAAAACCTATTGCTTCAATTCACCTGTTGAGCTGTCGCCTGAGGGCAGCTTTATTAAGAATTTAACAACAAGAGGAGAATAAAGTGAAACAGTTCACAGAAAGTTTTCATTGATTTTCTTAAATCCTTTCCCACATATACAACCAATCTACAGACGATTTTGAAAACATCTAAGCAAGAACATGAGACATCTCTTAAAATGAAGTTTCATCTACTAAACAAAAGTTGAAAACAATGTGGCAAATGGAGAAATTGCTCGAAATGAGCAATTTCTCCTTTTGCCACAATGTTATAAAAATTCTTCTGCAGAGGTGTTAGAAAGTGTCTTAATCAGGTAAAGGGTTTAACCCTTTCCCTCATATAGACGCTTTCTGATGCCTCTGCAGCAGACTGCTTTTTGACCATTATAAGTGACAAAAGAAGAAATTGTTCAAAATGAGCAATTTCTCAATTTCTCATTTGCCACAATGTTTTCCACTTTTAGTTATAGGTTATCCATTTATTTAAAGATTTTCTATTGACAAAATATGTTCAAAGTCGTCTGCTACAGAATTGTTGTATGAGGTAAAGGGTTAATTAAGCTAGGCCTATTTATGTGTTTTTTACCCTATCTTATAAATCGAGGGCTTGGCGTGAAACGGTTGTAACTAAAATAGGTATTTTTTTACCAAGGTTAATCACCTCATCATTAAGTCTTTACTTGTAAGCGTTAAATCATTTTTATTGATAAACAATGGGAATTTAGGTGCCATTGCTCGTTCTGAGCAATAGCACCTAAATTTGCATTGTTTACAAAGGGGTCAAAATTGCCCCTAAACCAGGGTTTTCAAAATAGGTTTTTAGTTACAACCGTTTCACGCCAAGACCTCGATATGTAATCATGCATGTTAAATGTATGTAAATAACTTAATAAGTATTAACCCTTTCCCACATGCAGACATGTTCTGACATCTGCAGCAGTCAAGTTTGCAACAATTGTGAGAAATCAGCAGCAGACGACATGAAAACATTAGGTAAAAAATATGGAAATTCATTATAAATGAAAGAACAATGTTTTAAAAACAAACGTTGAAAACTGTGATCAAGGTAAAAATATGGAAACTTTTAAACTCTCTCTAAATGAAAGTATAGTTATGTTAAAGAGTTGAACAAATTGTTGCAAACTAATTAAACTGCAGAAAGCGTTCCTATGTTGAAGGTTTAATTGGTAGTTGTCAAAAGTTGGTCCTATATGGATAACATCAATTCTTGTTACCGACAATCTTTTTTGTTAAGATAAACTTTTGATCAAGTAATAAAACAGGTATTTCATGGTTATTTCGGTAACAGTCAAAACTGTTGTCCCTTGGTGTCGGGAATGACATTCTGAAATTGTTGCCCTCAGCCTATTGGCATTGGGCAACAGTTCAGATATCATCCCCTCTACCTCAGGACAACAGTTTTGACTGTTACCGAAATAACTATAAAATAACTATAATGTTTACAAATCTACAATATAGGGATGTTAATTTACAATGTTTACAAATCTACAACTGTCAACACTGGGATTGCAATTTACAATGTTTACAAATCTACAACACAGGGATGACAATTTACAATGTTTACAAATCTACAATACAGGGATGTTAATTTACAATGTTTACAAATCTACAACACAGGGATGTTAATTTACAATGTTTACAAATCTACAACACAGGGATTACATTTGACAATGTTTACAAATCTACAACACAGGGATGTTAATTTACAATGTTTACAAATCTACAACACAGGGATGACAATTTACAATGTTTACAAATCTACAACACAGGGATGACAATTTACAATGTTTACAAATCTACAACACAGGGATCCATGGCAATTTACAATGTTTACAAATCTACTTTAAAAGTTACAGTGCTTGAAATCACAGATATTTTGATATTTTCTTTAGATAATTAAAACAAAATATTACTTAACAACTCTTATCCCTTTAACAAGATGCATTTTGAAGCTTAATTAACAGATGGCTTTTAAAGCTTAATTAACAGATGGCTTTTAAAAACATTGTTATGTGGCAAAAGACAAGTAAGCAGAATTCTCAAACATGAAGGGTTTTGTTTAGTATTATGCCAACTGATAGATCACCATGGAAACATATTTGTGTATAGATTTATTGACTGAAAAAAGAGTAAAAAAAAAATACACTATCATGTAAATATTAATCATTAAGTATCTGCCATGATATTGCCATATAGTAACATTATATTTAACCCTTGGCCAGACATACAACACATCTCAAGCAAATAACAACTTTGGCAACATTCATGGAAAAAAACTCAATAAATGGAACTATATTATGATTATTGAACCAAGATGTATACATAATTATATTGTAGCAAAAGAAGAAATTGCTCATCATGAGCAATTTCTTCATTTCCCACAATGTTTTCAATAGTTCTCTGCTACAGATCTATGTGTCTACATGTTGGAAAGAGTTTAAATATGTTATCCGTATTTAATTAATTGTTTTTTGTGCTGCCTGCCATAGCACATCTCCATTGTCCATCTTGTCTGTTCATCACACTGTATTGGCCGGATTCACACCTGAATGTTCCTTTGTTTGATCGGTTTGATTTTAGTGCCGTTTTCAACAATGTTCAGTCATATATCACAGTTGCCAGTCTATGATGATGATGATGATCTATCCATGGATGTGTCCCTTTGCTTTTCTCACACAAGTAGTCACTACATAAAAGTCTTTCCAATTTTTATGTCAGATCATTAAAAGGAGCCAAGTGTCCTGTTTTTTTTTCACACCAGTGCACAACACACTTAGCTGTCTTTCCTGGCAACTGGCTGCTTTTTGGTTGGCCCTGTGGTGGAAGACAAATTGCGCTTGTCGTATTAACTTTTGTCAAATGTTGGAAAGAATCCCTAGGTGGTCAAGCTGGGGTTCGAGTTCAGAATCCTTGGGTTAATATTTGCTCGCCAAATGGCTATATTGCCGAGGTAAACAACGACGATGAAGAAGAAGACTTGGGTTAATAGCCTGCATTGCTATCGACTGAGCTACTCAGGGCCTTGGCCGACTATTCTTTTGAACTCGCTTGTCTACCATAGAGTTATTTGACATTGCTGATCATAGAATATCTGGACAATAACTCACATTAGAAATTTCTTTCTGTTGGATTGTTTGAGATTAATTACCCTTTTCCTTTCCGTCTGCTGCAGATTTCTTGTATGTGGGAATGGGTTTATATAATCTAACTTGATTTTACACTTTCCCACATGCTGAATCATATGTTGATGCATTTGTAGGAGACAACTTTTGAAAACATTGTTGCAGAAGGAGTAATTGACAGATCCTGCTACAATCTTTATTCCTTTTTAGCTCACCTGAGCTTTGCTCAAGGTGAGTTATTGTGATCGCCTTTTGTCCGGCGTCCGTCGTCCGTCGTGCGTCGTGCGTCGTCCGTCAACTTCTTCTCCTCAGTAACCAGTGGGTCAATTTGGATGAAACTTCACAGAAAGCATCCTCTCAATGACCTCACCAGAATTCCTTCAAATTTTTGGGATCCATACAAAATTCTGGTTTCCATGGCAACGAAACCGAAAAAACTTCAAAATTCTTCTTCTCCCAAACTGGTTGGCAGATTTTCAAATAATTTTGTAGAAATGTTCCTTATCAGATTCCTTCAAGCCATGTTGATTGGTCGAAAAACATGGCCGCCAGGGGGGGCGGGGCTATTTTGCCTTATATGGCTATAGTGAAAACTTAAAAAATCTTCTCCTCCGAAAGTGTCTGGCCGATTTTCAAATAATTTTGTAGAAATGTTCCTTGGGTGATCCTCTATCAGATTCCTTCAAGCCATGTTGATTGGTCAAAAAGCATGGCCGTCAGGGGGCGGGGCTATTTTGCCTTTTATGGCTATAGTGAAAACTTAAAAAATCTTCTCCTCCATAAGTGTCGGGCCGATTTTCAAATAATTTTGTAGAAATGTTCCTTGGGTGACCCTCTATCAGATTCCTTCAAGCCATGTTGATTGGTCGAAAAACATGGCCGCCAGGGGGGGGGCGGGGCTATTTTGCCTTATATGGCTATCTATGCAAACTTAAAAAATCTTCTCCTGCAAAAGTGTCAGGCCGATTTTCAAATAATTTTGTAGAAATGTTCCTTGGGTGATCCTCTATCAGATTCCTTCAAGCCATGTTGATTGGTCAAAAAGCATGGCCGCCAGGGGGCGGGGCTATTTTGCCTTTTATGGCTATAGTGAAAACTTAAAAAATCTTCTCCTCCATAAGTGTCGGGCCGATTTTCAAATAATTTTGTAGAAATGTTCCTTGGGTGACCCTCTATCAGATTCCTTCAAGCCATGTTGATTGGTCGAAAAACATGGCCGCCAGGGGGCGGGACTATTTTGCCTTATATGGCCAAAGTGAAAACTTAAAAAATCTTCTCCGACGAAAGTGTCAGGCTGATTTTCAAATAATTTTGTAGAAATGTTCCTTGGATGACCCACTTTCAGATTCCTTCAAGCCATTTTGATTGGTCAAAAAACATGGCCGCCAGTGGGCAGGGCTATTTTGCATTATATGGCTATAGTGAAAACTTAAAAAATCTTCTCCTCCAAAAGTATCTGGCCGATTTTCAAATAATTTTGTAGAAATGTTCCTAGGGTGACCCTCTATCAGATTCCTTCAAGCCAAGTTGGCCAAGTTGATTGGTCGGAAACTATGGCTGCCAGGTGGCGGGGCTTATATAGCTATAGTGAACAAAAAATAAATAATCAGGTGAGCGATTCAAGGGCCATCATGGCCCTCTTGTTTATACTTTCAATCATTTTACTATATCAGATGCTGACTTGTTGTAGTTGGGCTGTCAATCCAGGGGTTGTGAGTTTGATCCCCAGCTTGGTCGACAATCTTTCTGATGTTTGACAAAAGTCACTGTGACAAGCGTCATTTAAATTCTCCCACCATTGCCCTAACAGTCTTATGTTGAAAAGCAGCCAGTTGCTCAGCAAGTCTGTTGTGTGGAGTCTACTGGTGTAAGAAAGTCGAGAAACGCATGAGTATATGTGAATTGGCCCCTATGATATGACTGAAAATTGTTGAAAGAGGCAATAAACACCAATCATTCAATGTATTTGGGGAAGGGTTGAAGTCCAAGGTGTTAAAGTATGATGACTTCACATTTTAGCCATGCATGCAATGCCGATTGACATATGTGAAATTATCATTTCAAATTATATAAGCTGACTCATGAAACAGAGAATAGTGTGGATTGATATCAGTGTGCATATTGACACAGTCTGATCTGTGTCTACATACTAATCATATCTCTCGATCTCGATCTCTCTCTCTCTCTCTCTCGCTCTCGATTGACAAAAATCAATGCCACATGCGTCATTTGTCTTCCACCAATGGGCTAAGTCTATGTGGAAAAGCAGCCAGTTGCTTGGGAAGATTGTTGTGTGGAGTACTGGTGTGAGAAAACCAGGAAATTAATGAGTAGGTGAACTGGCCGCCGTGATAGATAACAGAAATTGTTAAAAATGCCGTTAAACCCCAATCAATCAATCAATCAATCAATTCTCTCTTTCTCTCTCTACCTCACTCAATCGTGACAATTGCATGTTTACTGTTTATAATAAATAATATTTTTTTTGTGTACTATAATTGTGGTTGGAGATAATAAAGGTTTTGTTCTGTTCTGTTCTGTATGATCAATAAAAAAGTTAATTGAATTGCTGCAGCTTGGCATTTTAATATGAGCCGTGTCAAGCAATATGGGGTCTTAATGATACTGAGACTACTTTGACATAATTTAAGGATATATTATACTGGCATAAACCTATTGGGGCTATTATACTTCCCATTTTTAGCTCACCTGAGCTTTGCTCAAGGTGAGTTATTGTGATCGCCTTTTGTCCGGCGTCCGTCGTCCGTCGTCCGTCAACTTCTTCTCCTCAGTAACCAGTGGGTCAATTTGGATGAAACTTCACAGAAAGCATCCTCTCAATGACCTCACCAGAATTCCTTCAAATTTTTGGGATCCATGCAAAATTCTGGTTTCCATGGCAACGAAACCGAAAAAACTTCAAAATTCTTTTTCTCCCAAACTGGTTGGCAGATTTTCAAATAATTTTGTAGAAATGTTCCTTAGATGACCCTCTATCAGATTCCTTCAAGCCATGTTGATTGGTCGAAAAACATGGCCGCCAGGGGGGGCGGGGCTATTTTGCCTTATATGGCTATAGTGAAAACTTAAAAAATCTTCTCCTCCGAAAGTGTCAGGCCAATTTTCAAATAATTTTGTAGAAATGTTCCTTGGGTGATCCTCTATCAGATTCCTTCAAGCCATGTTGATTGGTCCAAAAACATGGCCGCCAGGGGGGGCGGGGCTATTTTGCCTTATATGGCTATAGTGCAAATTTAAAAAATCTTCTCCTCCAAAAGTGTCAGGCCGATTTTCAAATAATTTTGTAGAAATGTTCCTTGGGTGATCCTCTATCAGATTCCTTCAAGCCATGTTGATTGGTCAAAAAGCAAGGCCGCCAGGGGGCGGGGCTATTTTGCCTTTTATGGCTATAGTGAAAACTTAAAAAATCTTCTCCTCCATAAGTGTCGGGCCGATTTTCAAATAATTTTGTAGAAATGTTCCTTGGGTGACCCTCTATCAGATTCCTTCAAGCCATGTTGATTGGTCGAAAAACATGGCCGCCAGGGGGCGGGGCTATTTTGTCTTATATGGCCAAAGTGAAAACTTAAAAAATCTTCTCCTCCGAAAGTGTCAGGCTGATTTTCAAATAATTTTGTAGAAATGTTCCTTGGATGACCCTCTATCAGATTCCTTCAAGCCAAGTTGATTGGTCGAAAATCATTGCCACCAGGGGGGGCGGGGCTATTTTGCCTTATATGGCTGTAGTGAAAACTTAAAAAATCTTCTCCTCCAAAAGTGTCTGGCCGATTTTCAAATAATTTTGTAGAAATCTTCCTAGGGTGACCTGACCCTCTATCAGATTCCTTCAAGCCAAGTTGATTGGTCGGAAACTATGGCTGCCATGGGGCGGAGCTTATATAGCTAAAGTGAAAAAAAAAAATCAGGTGAGCGATTCCAGGACCATCATGGCCCTCTTGTTTTTAGAATGTGCTTTTTAAGGTATGTATAACATATGTGAGCCGTCCCGCGAGAAAATCAACATTATGGCCTCTGTGTAATGTATCAACCCAGATCAGCCGACACATTCCGTTTCAGGGTGATAGAGGTTATAATGATTAATGATTTCTGACACAGAAAATCCACAGGAGGCGAAAGGTGTCTATCCGGGTGGGCCTACGCTGCATGCTTAGAGTGATCTGGGTCGATACTTTACGCCGAGTCCACAATGTTGGTTTTCTTGCAGGATGGCTCATATGTGACTGTGAATTCTCAGGTGAGACTTAGCTGATACGCAGGATTGACTGAGTCTTCACTGTAAGCAGTATCATGCATTAAGACCCGATTTGTCCAAGGCGCAGCTCAAATGTTATCTAATAAATTCTAACTGGCAGTATACCCTTATCAATCCAGGAGAATCCACCATGGATGAGTGGTTAGCCTGGGGGGGTTCAATGAAACTTAGTGTTCGTTCCCAGTTCAATCCATTGCTCCTCCGGGTAGTCTTATACTACAGCGGACTGGGCCCTTGGGATAAGCACACCCTTTACCTCATATAGACGCTTTCTGACGCCTCTGCAGCAGACGGCTTTTTGAAAACATAGTGACAAAAGAAGAAATTGCACAAAACGTGCAATTTCTCCTTTTGCCACAATGTTTTCCACTTTTTGTCATAGGTTATCCATTCAATTATAGAGATTTTCCAATATTTGACAAAATATGTTCAAAGTCGTCTGCTGCAGAATTGTTGTATGAGGGAAAGGGTTAAAGCCTCAATGAGTACTAGTTTGGTTATCTGGGATCATAAATGTCAGTGTCCTTTCCCCTTGATTGAATATGGCGTAAAACTCCAATAAAACATTCCAGACAAATCTGAAGTAGACGTATTTTTGAAATCATTGTGGCAAAAGGAGAAATATAATATAACTTGGTGTTCAACCTGTATTGATTATGTCTCAGGTGCCAGCCACAGTGTAATTTATAAATATTAATTATGTGGAAATAACACATTAATCCCCTTAATGGTTTGTATTGAACCGTTTAGGTCTTTTCTCCCATTGCTGCGTAAAACCCCAATAAATAAATAAATAAATAAATAAATTTTCTCCCATTACCTCTGATACTAGGTTTAATGGTTGTATTCCCTTTGTACTGTTTATAATAGATTTATTTAACCCTTTCCCTCATATAGACGCTTTCTGACACCTCTGCAGCAGACAGGTTTTTGAAAACGTGGCGACAAAAGAAGAAATTGCTCAAAAACCAACAATTTCTCCTTTTGTCACCATGTTATCAACTCTTGCTGTTATGGTTGTGAGTGATTCGGGTTTGAATCCAGTCCGTCTGTATTTCCAACTAGCTGCTTAATTAGCCTCTGTTAATGGGCTCCCCAACTTGAAAATGCATGCATTCCGAATCTTTCTTTTCCCATTTAAAACAAATTTGCAGAAGACGTCCAGCTTTGAAAAGATTTAAACATTAATATCAACAATCTCTATCGATGAAATAATAAATATTGAATTGAGTTGAAAACATTGCCTCAAAAGGAATCTGCAAGTGTGATCATGGTTAATAGTTTGTATATGATTATTATCAGGTCTGTTTGATCCGTCACTCTCGGATATAATGGTAGTATTCCCTATGTACTAGTAGCTGTTGATAGATTCATCAACATCATGCAACTTTGGTTGCTGGGAATTTATTTTCGAAGGATTGAATGGTACGAATTTGCGGCAGATGATTTCTCCCTTCCCACTTGCAGCAAATTTGTAGTACGTTTAATTTGTATAATACAACTTTGAAACAACTCGGGCAAAAATATTGAAACTCTCTGTAAAGGCAATTAAGTATATTATTATTGAATAAAGTTGAAAACATTGTTACAAAAGGAGAAATGTTCATTAACCCTTTCCCTCATATAAACGCTTTCTGACGCCTCTGCAGCAGACAGCTTTTTGAAAACATAGTGACAAAAGAAGAAATTGCACAAAACGTGCAATTTCTCCTTTTGCCACAATGTTTTCCACTTTTTGTCATAGGTTATCCATTCAGCTATTGAGATTTTCCATTTTTTGACAAAACATGTTCAAAGTCGTCTGCTGCAGAATTGTCGTATGAGGGAAAGCCAGTTAAGAGTAATTTCTCCTTTATAAAGATATTTTAAAAGTCGTCTGCTGCAGATACATCAAAATGTGTCGGCATGCAAGTAGTAATAATTGTTCATTCCACCAATATGGGCTAAAAGTGTATGTGGAAAGGTAGCCACTAAAATGATATTTTTGTAGCTTTAGTAGGTGAAAAGAGGCAGGAATATCGAGTTAGGTGAACTATTTAGTCGCTGTTATATATCTGAAATACCATTCAAAATGAAATACCATTCAAAACGGTGTAACTAGAAATAAATCTGCTTTTCTCAGAAGCAATTGGACCATGACAGATGAAATGAAAGGAAGAATAAACATGTGTTTTGTTAGGATATTCAATAGTTTATTTTCAATGCAGCATATTCAAACCTATTTCAATGCAAGAGTCAGATTTCTCCTCTTAAGTTAATCTTAACATTTGTGAGGGGGCCACATTGCAATGTGCTGGTGAAATAGAACATTTTCCAGTCATGACATCAGATTTCCATGTTATAAACGGCAATGTTAAAATGCCAAAATAATGTATTGTATACCAAACTGTCTAAATAATCAATTATTTTAACTCCTTTCCCACATACAGACGTGTTTCGATGTTTCTGCAGATGATTTTAGAAAGCATTATAAAGTGACGAAAAGAGAAAATGGTCATTAATTATGAGCAAATTCCTTTTTTGTAACGGTCTTCAATTCTTTTCATAAAACTGTTATTTATAGAGGTATAATTTCACATTTTTGCTTTTGTTGGAATTGGATTAATTGAAGAATAAATTATGTTCTCTCAGTTTTATAGAAAATAAATAAGGGGTATATATCTGAAAAACTGTTGAAAATGGTCGATAAACCCCAATAAAACAAATTTCAATGTTGACAATTAAAGTGTTATTTAAATTTATGTAAAGTAAAATTGCTTATGAGGGCACCTACCAATGTACTTGATGTGAGTAATGTTCTATATATATATATATATACCCGGATAGTTTTGAGTTAACCCTTTCCCACATGTATACAAAAAAGCGGCAACAGACGACTTTGAAAACATCTTGTTAAAAGTGTGAAAAATATCTGTAAGTGAAAGTATAATCAAGTTGAAAACATTGTGAAAAAAAGAAGAAATTGCTCATTATGTTTTCAAAAGTCGTCTGCTGCAGAGGTTTAAAATGCGTCTATAAGTGGGAAAGGGATAGTTATATAAATATTTCAAAATATCATTCATGTATACATAGGATTAGTTAGTGAAGTGTGAATGTTGAAAACTTATATTAAACCCTTCCTTCTTGTTAGTGATTTCTGAATTGATTTCCATTAGTGGCAGATTGAAGAAATACCACTTTAAGTAACCACTGAATATTTTATTACCTTAAATCTTTCCCACAAACACCATTACTCATATGACGTGGAAAAAGTACTGAAAATTGAAAATATTATTGTATTAAATGTCCTTTAATAATCGTTATATTGTTTAACCCTTTAACCATGCATACAACAAGGCAGATAACATTAAAAACATTTTGGCAAACATATTGAAATGAAAGTGTATAACTACTGAATAGAGATGAAAACATTGCGCGGCAAAAGGATATCATTAATGTATAGGATTAGTCATATGATGCAAATGCATCCCAATGCGACTGCAATTGGTAAAAGGTTAACCCTTCCCCTCATATAGATGCTTTCTGATGCCTCTGCAGCAGACGTCTTTTTGAAAACATAGTGACAAAAGAAGACTCTTTTTGCCACAATGTTTTCCATTTTAAGTCATAGCGGTTATCCATTAAATTATACAGATTTTCTATTTTTTGACAAAATATGTTCAAAGTCGTCTGCTGCAGAATTGTCGTATGTCAGGGAAAGGGTTAAATATGATGAGGATACAAATCATGCTCTGAAATGAAAGATGAAACCCAGAAATAAAATAATCACCACATCAGTCTGTTTTCTAGATACAGCTAGCCAAGCCCCGGTAGCTCAGTCGGTAGCGACGCGGGCTGTCAATCCATGGGTTGTGAGTTCGAATCCCGGCTCGGCCAACTTTTTTTCCGATGATCGACAAAAAGTCAATGCGACATGCGTCATTCGTCTTCCACAAATTGGCTAAGTCTATGTGGAAAAGCAGCCAGTTGCTTGGGAAGATTGTTGTGTGGAGTACTGGTGTGAGAAAATCCAGGAAATGCATGAGTAGGTGAACTGGCCACCGTGATATAACTCAGAAATTGTTAAAAACGGTGTTAAACCCCAATCAATCAACTGTTTTCTAGATACAGCTAGACGCTTTCTAGCAGTTCTAAAGCCAGTTCTAAAGTAACAGACAATTTGAAGATGATTCTATTTTTCGCTCGTCTGTCTGTCTATGAAGAAAGGTAACATTAGTAACAATCTATCTACCTTCTCTCTTCCACAGGTAAGGGAGATGAGATACAGACGGACGGAAACATCGGCTGCTGTGGCTACATTCTGATGGTCTTCTCTGTGATCATTTTGGTCATCTTCTTTCCATTCTCCCTCCTGTGTGCACTCAAGGTTTGTACATATAAACGCTTTTTCCACATAATTAATCTGCAGCAGATGACTTTGAAAAGATATCGCAAAATCTATGGGAAGTCTCTACAAAAAATTGGTACTTCATGATCATAATTTATGAATAGAAATTGCTTATCATGAGTAATTTCTCCTTTTGTCACAATGTTTTCAAAAGTTGTCTGCAGCAGATGCATCAATATGTGGGAAAGGGTTGTGCTTCAACTGGTTCTTAACCCTTTCCCACATCAAATCTGCAGCAGACGACTTTGTAAACATAGTGACAAAAACCTGAAAAATCACCAATAAAAATTAGCTTAATTGATAAATAAAGTTAAAAACATTGTGGCCAAAGGAGAAATTGCTCATCATGAGCAATTTCACCTTTGGCCAGAATGTTTTCAAAAGTCGTCTACTGCTATTGCGTCGAAATGCGTCTGCAGGTGGGAAAGGGTTAACTTGATAATTACCGGGCAAAATATGAAAACACTCTATAAAATTTAATGAAAGTATTATTGAATGGTTGAAAATGTTGTTTAGACAGAACAAATTTCTACCTTTGCCACAATGTTTTCAACAGTTGGCTGCTGCACAAATGCGTCAAAATGCTCCTGCACTTGGGAAAAGGTTAACCCTTTCCCTCATACGACAATTCTGCAGCAGAAGACTTTGAACATATTTTGTCAAGAAATGGAAAACTTCTATAATTAAATGGATAACCTATGACTAAAAGTGGAAAACATTGTGGCAAAAGGAGAAATGGCTTGTTTTGAGCAATTTCTTCTTTTGTCACTATGTTTTCAAAAAGCTGTCTGCTGAAGAGGCGTCAGAAAGCGTTTATATGATGGAAAGGGTTTACCTAGATGCAAAAAGATTTCTTATGGCTAGATAGACGAAAGTTGGCCAAAAGTCAATATGGCAAGCATCACTTGTTTTAAACAGTCTGTGCAGAAAAGCGACAAATTGCTTGAAAAGACTGTTGTTTGGATTACTGGTGTGAGAACGTCAGGAAACACATGGGTCGGTGAACTGACTGCCACAACTGCCATGAACCAAATTGTTGAAATCATGCAAAACCCTAATCAATCAAGCAAACCAGAAGCTGTGAAAAATTCTCAAAGGTTGCATGGCTCAAGCTCTCTTGGAATTGGAACCTTGGACCTATGGTTCATGTGGCCGGCACTCTAGCTGTGGGTCAGTGACTCGTACATTATTTTCTCTGTGTTTGTAGGTTGTTCAGGAGTATGAACGAGCCGTCATTTTCAGACTTGGTCGTGTTGTCGCTGGTGGAGCTAAAGGCCCAGGTAAGTTTCATACTATTGTCCTGATTATGTAACAAATGAGGCATGGCTTAAACCTTTCTCACTTACAGATGTATTTTGACACATATGCAGCAGTTGACGTTGGAAACATTGTGGCAAAAGGAGAAATTGCTTAAAAAATAGATATGCAGAGAACCGTATCAAGCAGTGCCCTGACAATCAAGTGATCCCAAGAATTTTTGTCAGTGAGAATGATAATAATAAAGCCTGTTAATTTTAAAATGTACAAGTCGGCACTTTTTATAATAATCACAAATTCGCCAATAGCTTCTTCAAAGCATTTGTCAGTACTTTGCTAAAGATGTAGATCTTGATCAGCCTGTAGGGTTCTTCATCATTGACATAGTTAACCCTTTTCCACATACAGATTCTAACTGACGCACCTGAAGCAGACGACATTTAAAAATGTGGTGTCTAATTGAATGATTGCTCATGTGTAGTATGTGGTAAAGGGTTAACCCTTTTCCAGAAACGGCAATTCTGCAGCAGACGACTTTGAACGTATTTTGTCAAAAAATAGAAAATCTCCACAATTGAATGGATAACCTATGACAAAAAGTGGAAAACATTTTGGCAAAAGGAGAAATTTCTTTTTTTTTCACTATGTTTTCAAAAAGCCGTCTGCTGCAGAGGCGTCAGAAAGCGTCTATATGAGGGAAAGGGTTAAAGGCGGTTTCCTTTATTTCAGGTCTGTTCTTGCTGTTGCCATGTGTGGACACATTCAAGAGTGTAGATCTGAGAACATTCTCGTATGATATCCCACCACAGGAGGTAAATATGGCTATGTTATTATACCCCCTTCGAAGAAGAGGGGGTATATAGGAGTCACTGTGTCGGTCAGTCTGTCGGTCGGTCAGTCGGTCGGTCAGTCGGTCGGAAGCCATATTTTGTTCAGCCTATTTCTTACAAACCACTGGGTGGAATTCAATAAAATTTTACATGAAGCTTCTATACCAAGAGGAGATGTGCATATCCTAAAGGGGTTAAAATTGCATGATACTTTACAGAGTTAGGGCCCTTTTACTAATTAAGTTATGGTGTAGGTCAAGGTGCTGTTTAGGGGGTATTTTGTCCGGCCTATTTCTTACAAACCACGTGGTGGAATTCAATAATATTTTACATGAAGCTTCTATACTAAGAGGAGATGTGCATATCCTAAAGGGATTAAAATTGCATAATATTTTACAGAGTTAGGGCCCTTTTACTAACTAAGTTATGGTGTAGGTCAAGGTGCTGTTTAGGGAGTATTTTGTCCGGCCTATATACCAAGAGGAGATGTGCATATCCTAAAGGGATTAAAATTGCATGATATTTTACAGAGTTATGGCCTTTTTACTTTTACTAATTAAGTTATGGTGTAGGTCAATGTGCTGTTTAGGGGGTATTTATCATCTTCAGTGATAGTTCTAGTTGTTGTTTATTTCAATAAATATTTGTTTATTTGTTTTATTTGTTTATTTAAAAAGATTTTCTGTATGTGGGAAATAGTTAATTGAACTCTTCTGTTAATTATTCATAAATCTGACAAAACATTGTTCTATACGAGTCTGTTTGCTATTATGAACAGTGTAGATCCAGATCAGCATTTGAATTCAAACAGTCTGATCCAGATCTACACTGTCAACATATAACTTACACAAGCTTGTTAGAAGCTTTTGTCAACTTGTATAAATTCTGATAAGACTTGGATCAGATGGACAGGATTATCTAATCCTACACAGTTCAGGAATCCCAATGTTGCCTTTGTTCATATTGACAGTTCCATCTAAGTAACACCATTCTAATGAAATTCAATCAAAGTGTAGGGGAAATATCATTATAATGAAATTCAATCAAAGTGTACGGAAACATCATTATAATGAAATTAAATCAAAGTGTACGGAAACATCATTATAATGAAATTAAATCAAAATGTAGGGAAACATCATTATAATGAAATTCAATTAAAGTGTAGGGAAACATCATTATAATGAAATTCAATTAAAGTGTAGGGAAACACTAAATGAACCCCAATCAAAGTGAAAGATTAACATCATTATAATGAAATTAAATCAAAGTGTAGGGAAACATCATTATAATGAAATTAAATCATCCATAGACAGAATACATTGACATTGCTATTTGAGTGGTGCTTCAGATAAACTAACCTTCATGTTATTATTACATGTGTTGAAAAAGACTTGCCTGTATAACCCTTTACCACATACAACAAATTTGCAGCAGATGTCTTTGAAAACATATTGGCAAAAGCGTGAAAAATCTCCACAAATAAGGGTTTAATTATTGAAAAGAGTTGAAAAAAATTGGGGCAAAGGAGAAATTGCTCGGTTTGAGCAATTTCACCTTTTGTCGCAATGTTTTCAAATGTAGTCTGCTGCAGAGACGTCAGAAAGCGTTTATATGTGGGAAAGGGTTAAAGGCTAAAAGATCCAAATGGATGCTGCTTTACAGAAGTTTGTTTTGATCTTTCTGTGACCATTTGGCTGGCAGTGGAGAACCAGACCAGACTGTGTGGATGTACTGTACTGGCTGATCAGGATTGACACTGGTCACAAATTAACCCTTTCCCTCATACGACAATTCTGCAGCAGACGACTTTGAACATAATTTGTCAAAAAATAGAAAATCTCTATAATTGAATGGATAACCTATGACTAAAAGTGGAAAACATTGTGTCAAAAGGAGAAATTGCTCGTTTTGAGCAATTTCTTCTTTCGTCACTATGTTTTCAAAAAGCCGTCTGCTGCAGAGGCGTCAGAAAGCGTCTATATGAGTGAAAGGGTTAACAGTTGGTTATCAATATCGTATAGCACCACTCATCTTTAGATGACAGTAACTGAATACTTGTTTGTCTCTCTACAGAAATTATTATTTCGAAATACACAGAATATATTTTGTAACAATGCCAAGTTAGATTCAATCAATCATTTTTCTAATTTGAAAAGTATTCATTTATTAATGGAAATATGATTAGCATTTGCCAAATGTCAATACCTTTTATACTAAATATAATTGGCAAGCTTTTTTGTGTTACCCTTTCCCACATGCGAGCGCCTATTGTCACATCTGCAGCAGATGATTATTGAAAATATTGTTGCAAAAGGAGAAATTGCTCATAATGTCAGAGCAGCTTCTCCTTTTGCCTCAATTTTTTTTAACTTGATTCAATAATAATGCTTTCACTTTTTTGAGATTTTCCATATTTAAGTGTAGAAGTTGTCTGCTGCAGATTTGCTGTATTTGGGAAGAGTTTTTAAGTCTCCTGTACATAAACAAAGTGGGCTGATGAATAGGAAAAGGTTTACCTTAATACAAATTGTTTTTCCATTGTTATAATATTTACAGTTTCAATATAACCAATTAGTGTTACAGTCAGATCTTTAACCTTTTCCAACATACGGAGCCTTCTTGTGTATTCACAGCTGCAGTCGACTATTGAAAACATTGTGGCAAAAGGAGAACTTTCTCATTATGAGGAGCAGTTTCTCTTGTTTTTTTCCATTATTTTTTCAAAAGTCTTCTGCTGCAGATGCATCAAAATATGTCTGCATGGTGGAAAGGGTTAAAGAGGTAATATGAAAGCTAGCCAAGTGAAATTTTAACCTGTGGATGAATAAGAAAACTGTTTTGTATACAAATCTGATATGCCTCATTACAGACTATTTCTACTTTGCACAAAATGCATTCTAAAATCATTTGGTGATGATTTATCTAAAAGCATTTCCATCAGGTTAAATATGGCACACATTATTTAGTCTGACAGACTTTTCTGTCTGAAAAGTCAGTCTATTGTTAAAACCTGTTGACTGAGAGACACCGGGTAAAACTCTCAAATATGCAAACTGAAATATGGAAATATTAATCTAATAGATTTGTGCAACATCCTAGGTTACATTTTTGGAAAGAGTTCTGTCTAAAATAGTTAATTATATATGCATTCAAACTGATATTCCTTTTTCTACCATTTTATATTATATTTCCAATTTTCTAAAAGATCCTTACCAAAGATTCGGTTACCGTTGCTGTCGATGCTGTGATATATAGCAGGATATTTGATGCAACCCTCTCCATCATAAATGTGGAGAACGCTCACAGCTCAACAAAACTTCTCGCTGCTACGACATTGAGAAATGTCCTCGGAACAAAAGATTTGCAGCAAATTTTGAGCGACAGAGAAGCAATTGCCCATAAAATGCAGGTTAGAGGATGGGGCTTTAGCGATATTTGTCATTTGATTGACATGTGTCAAAGCCTCAAGATATGAGAGACTAAACCCAAAATGTTCGTTTATCCCTCCCGCCTATCTTTCCTTAACATTATTACTGGGCAATCATATGTGTATAGGTAGAAGGTGTCTTACATATTTTTTTAATTAATATTGTTGTTATGTTTTGCTTTTTTTCCGGCTTTTTTTTTTTATATAGATCCTAACGAGAGATTCCGTAACGGTTGCAGTGGACGCTGTAATTTATGCAAAGATTTTCGACGCAACTATGTCTATAATCAATATTGAGAACGCACACTCTTCGACAAAGTTGTTGGCGGCTACAACTCTTCGAAATGTTCTCGGCACCAAACAGCTTCAAGAAATTTTGAGCGACCGTGAAAACATTGCGGCAACAATGCAGGTTAGGCGAACAATTGGTATTTTTTTTGTAACACATGTCCCATTAACTGTGTTCATCTGTTGCAGGTGCATGGTGTTTGGCTGTAAGAGTTTATGTGTAATGAAATACTGACATTGTTTCATTTTCATGATATTTACACAGTGGTGTGGGTTTAAGGCGTATTTCATGTTCTTAACCCTTTCAATTTTCTGAATTTTTATAATGAACTTGTCCAGCTTTGCATTTGGGAGAGTCCATAGTCAATTTTAGTTGTTGAGTTGATCAGCTGACAGTTTAAATCCTGGTCAAATGGCATGGATTAACTGGCCAACCAAACTCTATACTGGTGTGACAGTCTTTGCCAAATCAGTGCAAGTGGTTAACCCTTTCCCTCATATAGACGCTTTCTGACGCCTCTGCAGCAGACGGCCTTTTGACAACATAGTGTGCTCAAAACGAGCAATATCTCCTTTTGCCACAATGTTTTCCACATTTAGTTATAGGTTTTCCATTCAATTAAAGAGATTTTCTATTTTTTGACAAAATATGTTCCGAGTCGTCTGCTGCAGCATTGTTGTATGTGGGAAAGGGTTAAACGGTTAACCATTTTCAACATACAAAAGATCTGCAGTAGACAATCTTGAAAACATGTACAACAAATCATAGACAATTTCTGTAATTAATGAAAGTATGATTATTTATAAGAGTTAAAAACATTTCTTGGCAAAAAGGAATATTGGGATTAAAAGAAAATATCTTCTTTTTTATCACAATGTTTCAAAAATCATCTGCTACAGAAAGGTTGTGCATGTGGGAATGGGTTACATGCTATGATGCAGTCCCCAAAAACTTTATCTCACAGACAACATTGAAACACCTGGTTAAAAGCATGATGAACCTCTATAAATTAAAGGTTTAATCATTGAATAGAGTTGAATACACTGTGGCAAAAAGAGAAATTGGTCAGTATAAGCAATTTCTCCTTTCGCCATAATGTTTTCACAAGTCATCTTCTGCAGATGGGTCAAAACATGCTGCAAGTGGGAAATGGTTAAAAACTCTTTCCTACTTGCAGATGCATTTTGACGCCTCTGCAGTGGACACATTTTAAAAACATTGTTCTAAGAAGCTTTTCTAGTTTTCCAAAATGTTTTCAACTTTATTCAATAAAAAAACCTTTCAATTATCTAGCTTATTCATGTTTTGGCCTTGACCTTTTCAAAGTCGTCTGCTGCAGATTGTTTTTGTTGAGAGAGACCTGCATATATATATATCAGCATAAAATTTATATCAGAAAATTACCAAATGTATGATATTTATTGCTGAATAAATATTAGATAATTATCTGTACAAGTTTTTATTGCTCACCAGTGGCAAATACAGCTGATTGATAAATATTATGAAATTGAGATAATGTCGGATAGTTTTGAGTCCTGTCAGGTTAAAAAGGGTCTTGTTGCATTTTATGCAGCAGATGCATTTTGATGCATATGCAGCAGACGTCTTCTGAAAAACATGGCAAACGGGAAAATTGCTCATAATGAGTTATTTATCTTTTTGCCACAATGATATCAAATCTATTATATAGTTACACTTTCATTTTAAAGTAGTTATGTATATATTTGCCCAGATATTTTCAAAGTAGTCTGCTGCAGATTTGATGTATGTGGGAATGGGTTAAGGATTTTCCTCATACATTAAATCTGCTCCAGACTGCTACTACAGACTACACTACTACTATGAAAACAAGGCGATTAACATTGTGCCAAAAGGAGTGATTGCTCATGTTGAGTGATTTCTACTTTCTCCTCAATGTTTAAAAGGCTGTCTGCTGCAGATTTGTTCCAGATGTCGCCGCATGTGGGACAGGGTTATAGGCTGCTGAAACTGAGATGCAAGAAGGCCCGGCCCCTGTATTCCTGACAAGATTCATGAGAGTCGGATAAGTTTGAGATAGATTTTTTTCATCAGAATAAATTCAACCATGATAATAAAACAATTGTGTACTTATCACTGCCAGATCCTTTCTAAGGATTCAGTCACTGTGACCGTCGATGCTGTGATCTATTCTCGTATCTTCGATGCCACTTTGTGCTCAATCCACGTGGAGAATGCACACGCTTCTACTAGACTGCTGGCTGCTACGACCCTCAGAAATGTGTTAGGGACGAAACAACTACAAGAAATTCTGAGTGAACGAGAAGCCATCGCGGCACAAATGAAGGTCATTTTGTTGAAGGAAACTTTATTTATAGAAATCCGTAGATGAGTTTTGTAACTTCACACGCCATATGTTATTGATCAATTACTGAATCGTTTTGCTTAGATTATATTCTCACTTCTAGCAGCATATGCTGTACATCAGATCTTTTTTGTCTCACTTAGGGATCACTTCTCCGTCATCTGTATGTCACGCTTGGCTTTAACCCTTTCCCTCATACAACAAATATGTAGTAGACGACTTTGAAAACATCTTATCAAAAATGTGAAAAATCTCCATTAATGACAGTTTAATTATGAAATAAAGTTGAACACATTGTGGCAAATGGTGAATTTTCTCATCATAAGCAATTTTACCTTTGTCACAATGTTTTCAAAAGTCATTTGCTGCAGAGACGTCTGATGTGGGAAAGGGTTAATGTGTCATAACCTTGTTTCTGTTAGGCATATTCACTTCAAATGTACAGTACTTAAACCTTGTTATTTGGAGATTGTGGAACAATACTAGGTACATAACTCTAGTCCGCTTACTTTTAGCTTGAGTATTCAGAGAAAATTAGAGCTATGGTACTCGGCCTGGCCTTGGCATCGGCATTACACCTTGGTTAAGGTTTTGTGTGCAAGTACATTTATACATGTTGAATTACACCATAGCTCAGTTACTACTAAATGTATTGCAGTGAACATTTCTAGAGGGCTTCCTAACTATCACACATACATTTATAATTCAGTAAGATAAAAATTATGGCTATTTTTGGCTTAAATTCTGGTTAAACTTTTGCGTGCAACTACATTAAGAGTCCATATGTCAGTAACTACCAAGTCACATAACTCTGGCTTTGATGATTATTTAGTAATACCCCTTTTTCAACATAGAAAAATGCAGACGAGCGTAGGAGTTCACTCTGCAGCATTCTTGTTTACTAGAAATGTGGTTAAACTTTTGCATGCAACTTTATTTAGAGTCCATATCTCAGTAACTTCCTGATGCATTGCATTGAAACTTTATACAGCCATCCATCTCATCTATTTAAATGATTACCGTAAGTTAGATAACTCTATCTTGCATATAATAAAAATCTTTATTATTGTACTTAGAAATTTTGGTAAAAGTTTGCATGCAAGTACATTAAAATCTCAGTAAATAATAAGCGGTGGAATAGACAAGCATTCTGTCTTATGAACAGCTCTTGTTTAAATTATTTAAATTTTTCTTATTCAACTTTGGAAGGCAACAAATTTGTTCTTTGGAACCCTCTTGTTTTTCCCTGTTTTATATTCTCTGCAGTTTAATAATTTAGTATGATTATTGGTAACTGACAATCTCTTCAAAAAAGTATAATTATTGAATAGAGTTGAAATCATTACGGCAACAGGAGCATTTTTTCTTTTTGTCATGATGTCCTCTAAAATCATTTGCATATTGGAAAGGTTTAACAGTTTACCTTGATATATTTAACCCTTTCCCCCATACGACAATTCTGCAGCAGACGACTTTGAACATATTTTGTCAAAACATAGAAAATCTCCATAATTGAATGGATAACCTATGACTAAAAGTGGAAGAAAACATTGTGGCAAAAGAAGAAATTGCACGTTTTGTGCAATTTCTTCTTTTGTCACTATGTTTTCAAAAGGCCATCTGCTGCATAGGCGTCAGAAAGCGTCTATATGAGGGAAAGGGTTAAGGTTGTCTACTTTATGAATACGAGCCTAAACATTTGTAACATATTTGAAATATTTTTGATACGGATGTATAATACATTGTTGGTCAATTTGCTCATCATGAGACATTTTTATCTTTTTTGCACAATGTTTATAAAATTCCTCTGCTGCAAAGTCAGTGTCCAATCAATGTAGGATTCGAAAACAAGGTGGAAATTTTACCTGAAAAATGATTTTGTTAACAAATTGAGGCATTTTCCCTTCTTTTTCTATGTAAAGATTACCCCCTTCCATACAATTGAAAACTTTGTGGGAAAAGGAGAATTGCTCACGATAATCAACATCTCACTTTGCCCCAGTGTTTTAAACTCTATTCAATAATTATTTCTTTATTTATAGAGATTTTTCTTATATTTGCCTCAATGTGTTGTTCTAAGTCATCTGCAGATTCGTTGTATATGATGGGAAAAGGTAAACACATTAACCCTTTCCCTCATACGACAATTCTGCAGCAGACGACTTTGAACATATTTTATAAAAAAAATAGAAAATCTCTATAATTGAATGGATAACCTATGACTAAAAGTGGAAAACATTGTGGCAAAAAGAGAAATTGCTTGTTTTGAGCAATTTCTTCATTTGTCACTATGTTTTCAAAAAGCCGTCTGCTGCAGGGGTGTCAGAATTTAAGCGTCTATGCGAGGGCAAGGGTTAAGGTTTATCAGATGAATATGAATCAAAATACACCGATCATTAGTAAGTGATTCAACACCATAATGAACACAATGTGAATTATTTATCACAGGTTTTTCCCTATAGGAGACCTATCACTTATGATCTATCATTTAACCCTTCAACGGATTCCGACTAATTGGATGCCTCGTCTTTTGAAAACATTGTAGTATTGGTAAAGGAGATATATGTCTTTTCCAACAATGTTTAAGACTTTAAAAGATGGTAGTAATGGCTGCCCTCCTAGGCGCTCAGGGTTGCGGTGTTAGCATTACGACTGACTGGCTGGTGTCAGGATAAATGGACCAGTAGTACTGGTAACTTACCCAGGAAACACCGTAATATAACTGAAACTTGTTGAAAGCGTCGTAAATCACTAGACAATCAATCAATCCAGCAGTGTTTGCAACTCTATATCAAAGTTATACATCCAATAATGTATTATGTTACCTTTAATCCTCAGATGCCTATAACCCTTTCCCACATACATCAAACTGCTTCAGATCTTTCTGAAGACATCTAGTAAAAATATGGAAAATCTCTATAAATGAATATAAATATTGAATTGAATGCGCTAAAGACATTCTGGCAAAAGGAGAAATTGCTCATGATGGGTAATATCTCCTTTTGCCACAATTTTGTCAAGTCATCTGCTGCAGAGGAGTCAGAGTGTCTGTATGTGGGAAAAGCTTAAAAAAAAAAACCAGTTGGTGTAAACTCAGTGAAAATAGATCTTGATCATTAGTCCTAGACAAACAATTGTCCTTTATATCATCAATCTTTATCTTTATGATATGATTACACAGTAATAATGTTCCCATCTGTTACTCTTGCTATCCTTTCTGTCCCATGTTTTTGTAGTAATTTTGTTACATTATTTCATGCCCCTATGGTTAGGGGCCACTCAATATGAACGGCAACCACAGTCTGATCCTTTCTTGAACCGTAAATCGAGGGCTTGGCATGAAACGGTTGTAACTAAAATTGATTTTTTTTTTACCAAGGTTAATCGCCTCGCCATAAAGTCTTTATAAGCGTTAAATCATTTTTCTTGGTAAACAATGGAAATTTAGGTGCCATTGCTCGTTCTGAGCAATGGCACCTAAATTTGCATTGTTTACAAAGGGGTCAAAATTGCCCCTAAACCAGGGATTTCAAAATAGGTTTTTAGTTACAACCGTTCACGCCAAGCCCTCGAAATGGAGTCTAAAGAATTGGAGTCAATGCAACTCTTGAGCTCCAGCAGATGGGGTGGTATTGGTCTCGTACTTTATATATTTTTTATCTTGATGTAAATATAAAATTCGGGACCGATATCATCATTCCTGTCCGCTGCAATATGACTTTGGTGAGCCTTGGTAGCTCAGTCTGTTGTGATAGAGTATTGGTGTGAGAAAGCCAGGAAACAAACACATGGGAAGGTGAACTGGCCACCATGATATGAAAACTGTGTTAAACCCCAATCAATCAATCAGTAGGTTATTGGGAAGAAACAGTGGGTTATACTCACTGTTTATTCTGTCTTTAAGCCTTTCCCACATAGGAAAAATCTGCAGCAGACGACTTTGAAAACATCTAGGCAAAGATATAGAAAAAACATCAGCAAATGAAAGTTAAATAATTGAATAGAGTTGAAAATATTAGGGTAAAAGGAGAAATTGCTCATCTGCCACAGAGGAGTCGGAAAGCGTCTGTATGTGAGAAAGGGTTATGTATATTATGTCATCTGCAATTCAAATCATGGTGTATACATAACAATTGTTTATTAACCCTTTTCCACATACAATCAATCTGTAGCAGATGACTTTGGTAACATCTAGGCAAAAATTTGAAAAAAATCTCTGTAAATAAAAGTTTAATTATTGAACAGAGTTGAAAATATTGTGGCAAAAGGAGAAATTGCTCATTCAGGCAATTTCTCCTTTTGTCACTATACTTTTAGAAGTCGCTTGGCTCTCAAATTGTTGGAAAGCGTTAAAATAACTTTCTGTTCTCATTCAGTGAATTTATTATATCAAATCTCTCGCCAAGGCGAACATTATTGTCCTGTATACATGTATCATCAATTTATGTCAATATGATTGCACAGTAATATTGGTCCCAACTGTTAACTGTAGCCTTCCTTGCTGTCCCATGTTTTTGTATTGTAATTTATATTGTATTGATATTTACCCCTTTCCCACAAACAGACGCTTTCTGATGCCTCTGCAGCAGACCACTTTTGAAAACATTGTGACAAAAGGAGAAATTGCTCAAAACGAGAAATTTCTCCTTTGGTCACAATGTTTTCAACTTTATTCAATAATCGCTCTTTCATTTATAGAAAGTTTTCATTTTTTTTGACTAAATGGCTTCAAAGTCGTCTGCTGCAGACTTTTTGTATGTAGAAAAGTGTTAACCCTTTCCCTCATATGACAATTCTGCAGCAGACGACTTTAAACATATTTTGTCAAAAAATAGAAAATCTCCATAATTAAATGGATAACCTATGACAAAAAGTGGAAAACATTGTGGCAAAAGGAGAAATTGCACGTTTTGTGCAATTTCCTCTTTTGTCACTATGTTTTCAAAAAGCCGTCTGCTGCAGAGGCGTCAGAAAGCGTCTATATGAGGGAAAGGGTTAAGCCGTCATATTTTTGTCTGAACTTTCGACCTGATGCAGACGACTTTTTTGTATCTCTGCAGCAAAATGTTATGAGAAAGGAGAAATTGCTTGTTAATTTCTCCTTTGCATTAATATTTTCAACTTTGTGGAGAAATAATGACCCCCAACAAATTTACAAGTTGTTGCATCCCTTGGTTTAACGCTTTACCTCATACAACAATTATGCAGCAGACAATTTTGAACATATTTTGTCAAAAAATAGAAAATCTCTATAATTGAATGGATAACCTATTACTAAAAGTGGAAACATTGTGGTAAAAGGAGAAATTGCTCGTTTTGAGCAATTTCTTCATTTGTCACTATGTTTTCAAAAAGCCGTCTGCTGCAGAGGCGTCAGAAACCGTCTATATGCAAATGCATGATTGCGTATCTTCAGCAGCCAACTTTACAGAACATTGTGGCAAAAGGGTGAATTGCTCATTAGTAATTTCTCCTGTTGCCACAATGTTTTCAACACCATTCAATAATTATACCTTAATTTATAAATATATTGAATCAAGCCGCCTTGATATTTGTTGTATGTGGTTATAGCAGATGACTCTGAATAATATCAAGACAATCCAGTGCTTTAACCCATTCCCACATACAGACGCTTTCTGACAATTCTGCAGCAGACGACATTTGAAAACACTATCAGAAATTGCTAAAAACAATGCCACAATGTTTTCAACTTTATTTAATAATTAAACTGCCATTGATGGAGATTTTTCAAATTTTTGTCAGTATGTTTTCATATCGTCTGCTGCTTACTTGCTGTATGTGGAAAAGGGTTAAAGTCATTTATTTATGTATGAATTATCTCTGCTATCTTGAGAACAGTATGTGCTATTTATAGAAGTGTTTCTTATTGTAAATACAAGTTTCCCACACCTGTGGTTCTTGAAACATCTCTGCAGCACAAGAATTGAAAACACTAATAAAATTTATTGCCCAATTCACCCTTTCCCACATACAACATTTATTTGAATAATCTCTATAAATGAAAGTAAACTCCTTTGAATAGAGTTGAAAACATTCTGGCAAAAGAAGCAATTTCCTAGTTTACTATGGTATTTTTAAAAAGTCATTTGCTATAGAGGTGTCAATAATTTCTGTATGTGGGAAAGTGTTTAAATGTAGCTACCACATATGAATGAACTTGGTGAGCAGTTTATGGCCGCCATCAATTGCAATCTTGATATTATCCTATCATTGTTTATGAGCAGATACTTGTAAAAAATAACATTTGAGGTAACAGGTAAATTATGCGATGTTTTCTTTTTTCTGTTTATCTAGTCATCACTGGATGAGGCCACTGACCCATGGGGTGTGAAAGTGGAACGTGTTGAAGTGTAAGTATCAGACCGTTCCCGAATACATCAGATCTGCAGCAGACGACTTTGTTAACCCTTTCCCTCATATGACAATTCTGCAGCAGACGACTTTAAACTTATTTTGTCAAAACATAGAAAATCTCCATAGTTGAATGGATAACCTATGACAAACGTTTTGTGCAATTTCTTCTTTTGTCACTATGTTTTCAAAAAGTTGTCTGCTGCAGAGGCATCAGAAAGCGTCTATATGAGGGAAAGGGTTAATGTTTTGGGAAAAATATTTAAAAAAGTCTATATAAATAAAAGTATAATAATTTAATAAAAGTTGAAAACATTGTGACAAAAGAAAAAATTGCTCATTATGAGCAATTTCTTCTTTTTGTCACAAGGTTTTCTAAAGTCGTCTGCTGCAGATGCGTCAGAATGTGTCTATATGTTGGAAAGGGTTAACATTTTAGATCACCTGAGCCATTGTCGTCTCACCATGAACATTTTTACATTAGAAAAGTCTTCTTATGTTATATGATAACTAAAAATCCTAATAGTATCCATGCCAAACATCAATAGTGGTGATTTAAGTCAGTGTTATGAACCTTTTAAAACAACCTCAACAAGAATTGCTCAATCACCCCGTGTCCTTTTTCTGTCAACATTTTCTTCTATGTAAACAATAGGCCAAATAGAACGAAACTTTATAGCAAACATCTTCTTCAAATATTTTGGATACCTGATTGCTGCAGAATTTCGCATGACAAAGCAAGGGAAATTACCCAACATGATTACGTGGAAAATTATGTTGACGATTCTCACAAAAGCAATCCAGGCTCAATAAAAACTTATTTAGTACAACAATAGTAACACCACTATGCTATTTTTATTTTATTTACCAATTATTGAACTGTTTCCCAAATACAACAAATCTGCAGCAAACGACTTTAAAAAAGAAATGGAAAACATAAGGATTATATTTATGAATTCAATTCAATTCAATTCAATTTCTCTTTTCTGTCAAAATTGTTTTTTCGAAAGTCACCCACTGCAAATACGCCAAAAATGCGACTGCATGTGGTAAAAGGTACCAGTAATTTGATGGGTATTTTTTTTTGTGTGACTCAACTGATGTTCTTCATCATGTTTCCACAGGAAGGATGTGAGACTCCCAGTCCAGATGCAGAGAGCCATGGCTGCTGAAGCTGAATCTTCGCGCGAGGCTCGTGCCAAGGTAAAACATATTTCCCATACAATTAACCCAATGGCTAAGTGATAATGACATCTGATTTATGAACTTTAGTTTCAAGGTTTGAATCCTAGTGGTGTCAGTGGGGGTCGCTTGTGTGTGGCCAGTTGATGAGGCCCCCAGCTAGTTGGATAATGGTACCAAATGTCTGCCTTCCTGTTCCCCTGTTATATAATATGATTCAGGAAGGAAACATGCTTAGGTGTCGCCTAAGTCAGAAATGACTCTGTCAATAGCAGTGACTCTATAATAAACAAACATACTTACTGTCAATAGCAGTGACACTATAATAAACTTACTGTTTACATTGATACAGTTAACTTTTGATAGTTCAGCTGCGAAGGACTGTTTAAAACCCTTTTAAAAAAGGAGCAATCACTCTGTTATATTATCTTAACCCATTAATTCACACAGACGACATTTGACACCTGCCATTTAACATGACTTTTTAAAATATTGCAATAAAAGTTGAAATTGCTCAAAACGAGCAATTTCACCTTTTATTGCAATATTTTCAACTCTTTATTAATATAAATCTTGCACTTATCTAGATTGTTGAATTGTTTGTCTCATGATTGTAAAGCAGACGACCTTTGAAAAGTTATGTGAAGTAATGGGTTAAGATGCTGTTGAAATTTTTGGGGAAAAAAGGAGAAATCAATTAAAATGATACTGTTTTCACATGCTGCAGGAAACATGGAGAAAGGTGAAATAACTCAAAATTTAAACATTGTCACAGGCAGTTGGAAATATTATTGAAAAATGAGAAATTGTTTATATTATGATATTAAAGTCTCATGCTGCTGGAAACATTACATAAAAATATGAAATCACTCAATATGTTAATATCGTCACATGGTGTTTGAAACATTACAAAACTAAGACAAATCGCTCCAATTGAAAATGTCATCACAGGCTGTTGGAAACATTATGGAAAAAATAGAAAAATCACTCAAAATGAAAATATCTTTACAGACTATTGAAAATATTTTGAAAAAAGGAGAAATCGCTCAAAATGATAATATTATCATAGGCTGTTGAAAACATAATGGGAAAAAGGAGAAATCACTATAAAAATGACTATTTTTCCAGGTTATTGCTGCCGAGGGAGAAATGAAGGCCTCTCGGTCCCTGAAGGAAGCTGCTGACGTGATGGCCGAGTCCCCTGCGGCCCTTCAGCTGAGATACCTGCAGACCCTCAACACCATCGCAGCGGAGAAGAACTCCACCATCATTTTCCCCCTCCCCATTGACATGCTGGGAGGCATGATGAAGCGATAGGGAGTTCTTCATGGAGGAGTGAAAGAGCCTTTAACCTGCTAAATTTTTTATAACATCCATCCATCTATCATTGGGGAGCTTGTTCTTGGTAATCCTTTTCCATTTACACAAAAATCTGAAGCAGACAACTTTGAATAAAACATCTAGACCGAAATATTGAAAATCTCTTGAAAAGACTTATTATTGCATAATATTTAAAACATTGTGGCAAATGAAGAAATTTGCTCATCAGTAATTTCGCCTTTTCCTGCAATGTTTTTAAAAGTCGTCTGCTTCATTCTTATCAAAATGCTTATTCATTTGGAAAAAAGGTGATTATACGTATATATAATGTAACTGGTATCCATCTTTTGGTTTTAATCAGTTTTGTTCTTTCTTTATGCGTATTTAACATTTAACATATACGGTAAGGATCGAAAACTTCAACATAAATTTCATTAAACCTAACTGTCATCAGGGTCTATCCTAGAACTGGTAAACATTAATAAATCTTAATCCATTCTCTAATGCAGACGTCTTCTAATGTCATCTTTGAAAGGCAAATCAAATTTTCCGGTAGAGGGTTTAAAATCAACAGAATTATTGCCATAAGTCCAGTGTTATGCTGAAAAACTCAACAGGTTTTTATCTATATTTTTTTTTATATGTGAAACCTTTATTTTTTGAAAAAGTAGTGTTAAATGGCTGAATAAACATTAAAAAGTGTTATATTTAATCAGGTCCAGATCTACTGATCAATTGACTTCGATAACTAGATATATATGATGTTTTGTATATAGTGATACATACCTGTACACATCTAATGCAGAGGTCTAGAGATCAATTGACGTTGAGAACTAGAAATATCTAATGTTTTGTATATAGGGATATATACCTGTGTACATCTAATGCAGAGGTCTAGAGATCAATTGACTTCGATAGCTAGAAATATCTAATGTTTTGTATATAGGGATACATACCTGTACACATCTAATGCAGAGGTCTAGAGATCAATTGACGTCAATAACTAGAACTATCTGATGTTTTGTATATAGGGATATATACCTGTGTACATCTAATGCAGAGGTCTAGAGATCAATTGACATCGATAACTAGAAATATCTGATGTTTTGTATATAGGGATATATACCTGTACACATCTAATGCAGAAGTCTAGAGATCGTTTGCAGGTGAGAAAGGAATTAAGTATACAAATATAAGTACAGAATTCCAATTTTCTTTGATGCTTTAAATTTGGATGTGTCTATTATAGCACATTAATAAGAAAGGGTTCAAAATCGATGTGTATATTCATTATTATATTAGTGATATTGAGTATTCTGTTTGTTTCTATCTGTTCTTTATGTTTCAAATGATATTAAGTGTTGTTAAAGTTCATAGTGAAATATGTTATCTCGATATACAAATTTGTGATTTTAAGTTTATGCTGTTGGTAAAACAGATTTTCCATTAAAAAATACTTTGTTAAAAAAACGATCAAAAACTCCTCATAACAACGTGATAAAACCTCAAGTACAATAAGAACAGTACATCTAAACATTTGCATCTGAAACAAATAATTTCAGTCTAGAAAGTGAAATTGATTGTTATTTTATTTATTCATCTACTTATTTTAAAGGATAGATGAAATAAATTCTAGCTCATAGGTTGATATTTTATTTTTTTGTGATTTGTCATCATCTCTGAATGTACTTTTCGTATCTTTCTATTATTATAGTAAAAACATAGTGTGAAGTTAATTTTACATAAATATAAAATGCCTTATGTCCATTTGTAACTCGCTTTTGTTATTATTGATGGTACCTTGAGATCATGCATCAATGTCATGTATTGTGAAAATACA